>CM043122.1:45291027-45891027 GCA_023701765.1 Hylyphantes graminicola | reverse complement strand
CTTGCTGACGAAGTGATGCGGATGGCGTCTCATCGTGTGAAGGATGTTACCCAGACTACGGAGTGTGGCGTTTCCGTCGATGGGACCTGGCACAGGAGAGGATACAGCTCCCTCAACGGCGTCATCACCACAATATCTATCAACACCGGAGAGATTTTGGATGTCGAGGTCCTCTCCAAGCACTGCCACGGTTGTCAGAAAATGAACAAGGAGGATAAAACCACAGAAAGGTTTCGAAAATGGAAAGCCGCCCATGTGTGCTCAGCCAACTACACAGGATCATCTGGGGGCATGGAGGCCTGCGGTGCGACGCGCATCTTTCTACGCTCCAAAGCACTACGTGGTTTGGAGTACATAGAATTCTACGGTGATGGCGACAGCAAGGCTTTTGTGGATGTGTGTGCCCAAGACCCGTACGACGGCAAGGAAATTGTCAAGAAAGAATGTGTTGGTCACTACCAAAAGCGACTCGGCACTGCCCTCCGAAAATTGAGGAAAGAAGAAGCGGCTGTGAGAGGAAAAGGTAACCTAACCTTGAAGAAAGTCAACAAAATGCAAAACTACTTTGGCATGGCCTTACGAAGTAATACGTCATCTGTGAGGGTAATGTACAATGCAATTTGGAGTACATTCTATCACTTGTCCTCCACAGAAGAAAATCCGCTTCATACCAAATGTCCCACTGGAAAGGAGAGCTGGTGCACCTACCAAAAGGCCGTTGCTGCAGGACGTGTTGATGAATACAAGCACAAGGACGGCTTACCCCTGGAGATATTGAAGCATATCAAGCCTGTTTACGAACGGCTGACAGATGAAAAAATGCTTGCCAAGTGTTTACACGGGATGACACAGAACGCGAATGAGAGCTTCCATGGGACCATTTGGAAGCGATGCCCTAAAACCAAGTTTGCTGGCATCCATGTATTGAAGTTGTCAACCTACGATGCGGTAATCCACTTCAATTCTGGAAATAAAGTTGAACTGGAAGTCATGAAGCGCCTGGGCATCACCCCTGGATATTTCATGGTGGAAGGCATTGCCAAGCGAGACAAAACCAGAATATCGGAATGTGCTCGTCATTCAACTCCTGCAAGAAAATTAAGGCGCAAACATATCCGAGGGGTCAAGAAGAGCAACTCTGACAAGAATTGCAAAGAAGAAGGTCCAACTTATGGAGCTGGAGATTTTCCGTCCTTCTATGTGCCCCCCATAGAGGAGGTGCCCTCTGAAAAATAGGTAAATTCAACATTTGAACAAACCCATCATTTTCCCCATCCTTTATTTACGTTTGTTGGCTATTTTTAAACAAACATGTAAACAATTTTTGAAGGGTCGATTCTTATTATAGGATCGACCCATACAATACCAATATGAGAACCCACTACACTACACGCACACTTAAGCCAACAAACCCTCCTTTGTGCTGTTCAATAATTTTCTGTCCTTTTATTAACATTAAATAAGCAAATTACAATAATTTTTATGTATGGACTGATGGTTAACATCAAGTTTTGTAACAATAATGCATCAACACTTTTGAAATGAAAAACTTCCTAAAAAAATATGTGTTGAAAACTTTGAGCTCATTTTCTGAAGAAAGTTTTTTTCTGCAATTCCACTTCACTTAAACAGTGATATCTCAAGTTCTATTTAAAAATTTTTAAATTGGTTTTCAACTTTGCAATCAGAAATGTTTGGAGCATGTTTTGTACCTCAAACTTTTGTTTGTGTTTGTAAATAAATTTGTTAGAAGCTTTAAACTATAAAAAAGTGGGTTGAAAATTTGTTTTTTTTTAAGTGTTCTAGGATAAAAATTCATATAATATGTTCTATTTAAACAAAGAACTTGATTGAGGTACAAAACATTAAAAAAGGTTTAATAAACATATTCCAAAAAGAATTAGCTCTCTAAGTATAATAGAATTTGCATAATTTCAAATCAAAAATTAGGTTAATTAGCATACTAATTGCTAATTAAGTAATTAATTAATCGAGTTTTGTAAAAATTTGTAACATAAAACACTAAGTCTATGGGTACCTTATTTATGGTATAAATTTTAATTTTTTTCATAAGAAAATAAAAAAAAAGTTGTAAAAGGTATACGTATACCTTAAATATTTGTAAAGATGATTTTAGAAGGAAGCGATGAGAAAACGGCCGAAAAATTTCACTGCACGCCACGGCACTCCTTGTCATTGTTGAGGTATCCAACAAAAGTTTGCGACCCAGAGCCATGCTTCAGTGAATAACAAACATGGAGTCCCCAATAATAAGCAATATTGAACAAACCTTCATGAAATGTACCAAAAGTATTGAGAAAGAATGACAAAGTCAAATGGAACCTGGTTTTAAATCATTCGAAATGCAGTGAAATAACTTATGCAATGAGTTTGCTGACCAGTTTTCGTTAATCTAACTCAAGCAAGTAGGACGAAAGATTTTGTAGATCGAAACAAGGTAATAATTTTTTTATAGACCGCAATGTGTGTGTGGGCAATCCATTCACTGATTTTTCAAGTGCTGTGTAGAATTTTGCTAATGGAATAATATATATTGCAGACAAGGCTAACGTAACATGATTTGAAGCGATATTTAAAATAAACTAGTCTACATACCTTTAAGAGAAGGAACTTAATAGAAAAAGGACTAAGCAGCTACGATAAAACTATGGAAAAATTTCCTACGTGCTTGATAACGGTGCATTAATTTTTCTGGAACACTTGTACAACATTTGGGGATGTCATAAGGAATTACTTGTAGAATGTCAACAGAATTTATGGAAAAGTTATAAATATAATAGTGTTTGATGGGTATGAAAAACCAAACATAGCATATATGGAGCGCATTGTTTGCATTACCTTGTTTAGATCTACAAAATCTTTCACCATTCTTGCACGAGTTAGATTAACGGAAAACACTGGTCAACAAACTCATTGCATAAGTTATTTCCCTTTATTTCAAATGATTTAAAACCAGGTTCCATGTTGACTTTCAGCCATTCTTTCTAAATTCTTTTCGTACATTTCATGAGGGTTTGTTCAATATTTTTTGACCGTTTTCCGGAAATTTTTCGCCCGTTTTCTCATCATTTCCTTGAAAAATCATCTTTATAAATATTAAGGTTTTAAAACCAATAGTATATTCTTTGTCAGCGTAAATTTCCTTTAATTTGATACCAAACTTGACTTATTATGGTTTATTGTAATTTTTTAAAAAAAGGACGTTATTTCAAGATTGCGGCTAAAGAACGTATTTTGAACGACAGTTCGGGATGTGATGTTTAGTATGTTCTTTAGAAGCATGTTTCCAACCATTTGCAACAAGATTAGTTTGTGTTCCAATTAGTTCCACCCCTAATTCTATTTCGACAGTACTATTTGCGTGCTGAAAGTGAAAATTTCGGAGTTTTCACATTCAAGTGGAATTGCCCGATTTTCAGCGCGCTGTAGCAACTAAACTATTAATCTGAAATAAATAGTGTAATTAACTTTTACTTAGCTCGTTTAAAGTACTTTAACTTTTGCATTGACTTTTTTGTTGAGAAATTAATACTTTTCCTGCTAGAAGGAAAAAACCGAAAAAAGGGGTAAATTTTCGGGATTTTTTCGATTTTTTTAAATGTTCCCATGCCCCAATTTGTTAACAAAGTTGATATTCGGATTCAGCACCCTCGAAAACATATAAAACCGTTGAGAAAACAATTTCTGTATTTTTTTCCTGAAACACCCCCTTTTGACTACCTGGTTACTGGACTATTGGTTAACAATTGCACATAACATTTATGGTTATGTTTCTTTATATTGAATACTGTTATATTATAAATAAAATTCAAATCCTCTTAACGTTGTAGTGACTTTTTAGAAATATCTAGCGCATAATGCACGAAAGAGTACATAAACTAAATGTTATATTTATAAAAACTATAAACAAAAAATTATACAATTGATACTGTTCAAATACATAACATTACTCAAAAACAAAGTGAAGCGAAAGCCCACAGAGGGCCAAGGCTTTCCGTGCCCATTTCATCTCTCCTAACCGAGGGTTCTGTGGTTGCAAAGCATATGGAACTGTCTTTACGTGAAACCCTCACACATTGTTACAATACCCATATATTTTAATTGTCATGATCCTACTTGAATTACTTAGAAAATTCTACCAAATCTTCAATATAAATTAACTCGACATACTCAAAGTCCTTCCCTCTAACATTATTTAAGTTAGAAGCTCTATTGATGAATGCTATTTACATTAATCAAATGCCTTTGCTATTAAAATAAGGGCTTGGTATAGAATGACTGGTAAATCAATATGCTGTGTGTTTTCATAAGCACCGTGTTTGAAATTTAATACGTTGTTTTGACAAAGCTGTTGATTAAAGCTCTTGTAAGCGATACTATAATTGAAGAGCTTAGTGGAAGAACGTGCTAAGTGACATTATTTAAAAAATTTAGATTTTTTCGGTCAATGAACATATTAATAACTTCTTTAACGATAACAAGTTTAACGTTTTCATAAGCTTAAAGTTTAGTACATTTTTTATGGTTTGGAAGTACAGTTTTCAACAGATCTGAGTGCAAACAATAAACTTTAAAGCTCACGTTCTCGTTTTCACCTTTTTGTCACTTAGCACGTTCTTTCACTAAGCTCGTCAATTATCGCAGCCAGTTGACTTGCACCAGCATCTGTCACTTCCAAACAATTACCGATAGTTTCATTGTATACAATACATCGATTGTTTTTTCCCGAGCGATCAACTATCCCCATTAAAGTCTTTTAATACATTTGAAACTAATTTCAGCGAAACCTTAAATTTCAAAATTATTGACCATTTGCAAACCCCGAGTTTATAAGTAAAGATACTTCCGTAAAAATTAAACTTAAAATCATACCACAGCACACTGTTAAAAATGAAGGTGACAAATGGGGATTTGTCACCCGTGGTTGCGAAGCCTTTCCCATTTGGCACCTTAAGGCTTTGAATCGCCTTGGGTCGATGAATCTTGGTTAGGTTAGATTTGGTTAGATTTGAATTATCGTCGCACTAGAGCTGCACGAGGGCTATTGGCGACGGGCGTCGTATTTTAGAACCACAGTCAGGTGACGAGCCAACACCTGAATAGGCACCTAACGCAAACCGTTAAGGGCGACATCGTACACAGCGTTAGGAATTTGAAGGATATTTAACGTGCACTCCCTTACACGGGGTATTATTCGTCGGACATTTTTGGCTGCACGGACCGTTTATAGGTCGGTAAGTATTTTGGCGATGCCCGGACCCGAACCTGGGACCTTCCGCATGCTAAGCGATAGCTTAACCGACTGGGCTCCCCAGCCCTTGATGAATCTTGGACTTGGGACTTGCACAGGGCCCCATTCTGACCCTTGGTGGTCCCATTCCATCACCTTCAGTTTTAACAGGGCAGCGTTGGTTGATTGGTTGGTAAACATATATTCTTAGGCTTGTGTGCCTGGTCATAGATCCGCTGAAAAGCATTAGTTTCGTTGTTGTTCGTTGAACAGGCAAGGGGATTGCAGTAGCATCCGTTGGCACAAGGCTTTGAGTACCCATGAGAGGGTGGATGTCTGACTTCTACTCCGATATGGCGCCACCACCTCAATTAAGGCATGTCGCTGGAGGGAAGGGACACTTTTTTCTCCAGTCGATCTGCATCCATGGTAAACTGCGCTATGACCAACCACAGGACTTTCGGACCCACAGATTTAACGAGCACGTTCTCCGCGTGTACTCAAGACAACGCAAATATCCATGCCTTACGCGGGATTCGAACCCAGGCCCACTCGCTTGAGTGCAGGTTCGTAATAGTTTTATATTTAAGATATTTTTTTTTAATACCTCTTAACATTGGTTTTTTTTTTTTAATTTCATATCATAGTATTTATCTTACTAAGAATTTTGTTATTGCAAGACATTGACTTTGATAGTTTCAAAGCTATGACAATCAAAATACGTTATTTTCAGCTATTTCTAAATGGCATATGCCTTACTAGGCATCGAGACTTCATATTAAACTTGTTTGACAGTAAAGACATTGATTTTAGCAGTGTGTGACTGACCCCTTCTTAATAGTTTTTTTCCCGAGGCCGCTAACTTTCTCAGAAAAGCGGTCGATACTATCGTATTCTTTCCCAACAGAAAGAAACTTATTGTGGCTATTTTTTTTCCTTTACGACTAAATCTAAATCGTTAACGACACATCACGAACAACGACGATCTCCGGATCTTTTCGTTTAATTACACTTTTAGTATGAAATGGCGATTGTCCTTTCTCACCAAAAATAGAAGAGGATAAATTTCGTCAAAGTAAAAAAAAGTTAATGATTCTTCTAGAATCCCGCGTATTTTCTTCTTTTCTTTCAAGACGCATGATGTCAATCCATTTGACAGTTCGTTCCGATTGTTGAACTTTAAGAAAGAAGTTCGTTCGAATGCGTTGAACTTTTTGTCCGGTTTCACGTAACGCTTGCCATTTAATTGAATTATTTATCAACTCTGTCTGATATTTTCTTGAAATGAATATAAAGTGTCACCGCAGAACGTTTTATGACTTGCATTGAATTTAATTGTCATGGTTATAAGGGAAATAAAGAATAAAATAATGGCAATGCTTTGATTATTCCTAATTACATATCCAGATTAGTTATCTGCATTTTTGCGTTAAGTTGATATAAGCTTGACTTATATTTTCATACAAATTACATTCTTATTTTTTTCTTTATCATAAAATATAATGATGATAATCAGAAAAAAAATGTAAGCTTTGCGCATGATGCATGCAAGAATACATGAAGTAACAACGGTGATTGTTGGCGCAAATAATCGTCAACTGTTAGTTTGATGTTGTGTGCTATTCTGACGAAGATGTGCGGTATAAGACCCATTGTGAAACAGGTAAATTCGTACTACACGCAAAAAACTGTCTGGTACGTACAAACGAAAATTGAGTTCTCCCAACCAAACTGTTCGGTTGCTATAGGACTGACAGGACTGTCTAGTTGCAGGAACCAAACACGTTTGGTTAGAAGCGTTCAGCTGGCGCAAACGACTAGTTCGGTTGAGAGAACTACACTGATACCGCGCAGTTTAGTTTTCGCACAGAGTTTAGTTGTCTCAACCGAACTCATTGAGGCAGTCTGGTCTCGTTGACTAAACTCGTTCAATCGAACGAGTATAGTTATGGTAACTAAACTGGTAGGTTTGAAAGAAACCACCAGTTTGGCTGTGCCAATTAAACACCCTTCAACCGAACTTGGTTGAGTTGCAGGACCAGCACCATTTTTTTTGCGTGTAATAAACCATTTGCGTTAATAATCTACGTTGCTTACTTCATAAATACCCTCCTAATGATGATGGTTTGATGACTTAATCTTTTCTGTGATACTTTTCTTATAAGGATCAATTTAAGACATTACTTACAATAGCTTCCTTTTGTGACATAAAATTTCTTATGGAAACAGTTATTGGGTATTTTTTTTTTGTTTAATACATCCCAAATTATTTATACAGTAAAAACATAAATGCTCAAAACAAAATCTAAGGTAAAATATCAATTATATTTAATAATTAATTATAAAATTCTAGTAGTCCTCGGATATTTCAGATATTTAAGAAAAAACATTGGTTACAAACACATCACTACAAGTATCATCTTTCAACATAGTATAATTTTTCATAAAAATGTATTTTCTGACTTTTATTAGCGATAATAAATGGTGATGATATCTTCTTTCTTTCGTAGATTGAAGAAAATAAGAAATTATAAAAGTGACGGTAATAATATATTAAGCTAAATTTATTTACCATTTGTAGGAATTTAAATTGAAACAAAAAATTTTACAAGAATGGGGTTGTTTCACATTGTGGATGGCAACAGCTTAAATGGTTTGTTTTTATTTGTTGTTCGGAATTACTTTTGTTTTGTATTCGAAAATGTGTTTTCTATGAATATTTTGCTAAGTAAATTTTTAAATAAATACTTTTTACAGTGTTGTTGGTTGTTCAAACAATTTTTGTTAAAAAATCTTGCATAGAAAGAAAAGTTTAATTTCATCAATATCGGTCATTGTGCGAATGAAACCGAATTAACCAATAAAATCGCAGTACGCAGAAAAATAAAAACAAGATCCTTGCATCATAAGAAACATTTCTATCGATTATGAAAACCTTTTAGGGCATTTAATGTTTTAAATCACCACATCCCATATTATCTATACAGTAAAAATATAAGGAATTTAAAAAAAAAATTCGATTAGAATTAACAAACGTCATCATAGTTTCCGTAGCATATTGTCCGCCATAAATTGTATCCGTTATAGCACAGAGTCTTTATAACATATGTTGCCAAGAAATACTTCAGGAAAACTTTATGAAAAAGTATTTTACTGCTGTGTAATAGTACAGTTCAAAGGTTTATTGAAACATCCTCTCTCGCAGGAAATGTATATTTTAAAAGCATTTTTTACCGAATTCATCCCTTGTTATAAACAGCAAAATAAGAAAACGCCTCGTATCATATTGTCTCAAAATCAATACATATTGCAGTTTCGCATTTTAATTGTAAAGTGACGTATTGCAAAAAAGTAGAATTTTCCCGAAAAATCGTCTGAAGTGTTGCTTGTCCTTTGCTTACAATTGAGAAAAGTTACGGATATGCTTATTAAAAGATATTTATTGAGACTTGCATCAATTAAAAGATTTTAATTTTTAAAAATATTAAAACATTTACTCAAAAACTCATGTATGTCAGATACGTCATGCCAAAATACACCAGAAAAAGTATATTGAAAGAAGAATACTTGAATGCACTGTTATGTAAATATCACAATCCAATCACTTATTTAGATACTATTTCTTATGCCAAATGTCTTTTTTAAAAGCAATTTTAACCGCATTCTGCTATATCAATTACTCTACCCAACAAAACAAGACAAAACCTTGTCTCAGACTTGCGAAGACACATGTGACAGCTAAATAAAAGACTAAATCATCAGGTATGTTGACAGTTCAGATAGTCGCCCCTGGCAACCATTTTTGCGTCATTTATCCGATAGACAAAAATAAAATTCCGGTCAAGAACGTTGCATTTCTTTTAATATATGCTGAGATAAAGAACCTCAAGCGACTAGACGCCACGACAAAAAAATACTCCCCCTTTGTTTTAATAATGGAGATAGGAATAAGAGAGAAATGCTACCGCACTGTGAAATTTGGTGTAATGTTACTACATCTTCATGGAGTAAAGTTACACTAAAGGTATGGTACACAAAATTTATGGAGTAATTTTGCAAATAAATAGTTCATTTCGTTTAAAGGGTTGAGCTAGTGCTGTTTTCAGTCTTGTGGAGTAACGTAACACAAAATCATGGAGTATAATTGCCCTAATTTTCGGAGTATTATTACGCCATTTTACGAACGTTACTACCGCAGCTTCATGGAGTAACATTACACCAAACGTATGGAGTTCCTTAAAATTTCTAGAGTACCGTTACACAAATAAGAAGGTTTCGTTAAATTGGTTGTGTAAGTGCTGCTTTCAATGTTATGGCATAACGCAACACCAAATCGTGGTGTATAATTACACTAATTTACGGAGTATTACACCATTTTGCTAACTAAAGTTACATCAATTTACGGAGTAACGTTGCATCGAAAAATAGAATTAACCCAATTTGTGTAATGTACTTTATAAATTCAGCGTAACATTACTCCGTAAAGCTGGAGGTAAAAGGCTGCCCCCAACTATGTACCATAACGCTATGCAGCATCTTTTACAGTGCTTGTCAAAATCCTAAGCAGAAACCAATTTACCAAGTGAATCAATGATCGCTTTCAAAGTTGGCCACATTGACACTTGGTTAATTATTTGGCCCTATGTTGCACACAATGAAGCTACTGAATGATATTTTAACGATTTCGCTAAGTAACATCTTTGTTACCGCGTAACTTGTTATATTAATAGCATTATCACGTCCACTAGTAAGGTCTTCTCCGCAGTTTTAGAAGCTAAAGGGTTAAGGAAACACACATTATCCAGAAGTTATTATCCATCCTGCATTAATTCAGATCTTATACTAGCCTAAACTGCACAACGTTTGAAACTTTAATTACCGTATTTTTTAAGATTTAAAAATTGTTTAAAAAATTATTAAAAATTACATATATTTCTAAAATAATAAAATGAACTATTTTGTATAGAAATCTCATTGAGAGTCAGCAGGGAAAACTTATTTGGGCCGATCCCATCAATTTGACGGATTCATCTTCGTTTAAATTTAAGCATAAATGCATTACTCTTACCTTCTTGAATTAAATAACTCTCGAAAGCTTTACGTAGGGTAGTTAGAGAGGTTACTCTAGGCTAAACGAATTCAGTGTGCAGAGCAACACTGATCCAAGTCCACTTTAAACTTGAAACATTTTTTTTTTCTTTTAACAGTTTCTTATTTCTTTCGAACTCTAAGACGATTTAAAATTACTAACTTTACTTGGCTGCATTGAAACTTCTCTTGGAGGCTCCAATAGGCAACCGGAAACATCCCAACTAAGTCAAACCATGTCTTAGTAGCGCGTGTACAGCACCATGGACCAACACGGAGACAATATAGGGTGGCATGTGGGGTCCGATGGCCGAGTGGTTTGGATCGCTGGCCATAACGATAGCAATCCGCGCGCTGTAACGGGTGCGGGTTCGATTCTCGCCCTTGGCCTGGGTGTACTTCCTTTCTCGATATCAAAATTATAAATTAACTAGCACTTTTGCCACTCTATTCGTAATAATGATCATCATGTCGTCTATGTGTATTCGTAGTAATGGTAATTATATTAATGATCTGTAGCTCCGTAGTGAGCCATGACTGCCGATGGCAGCTCAGTACGAGTCGTTTCTCTAAGAGGTCGTTTCTCTTCTAGATTTAAAAAAAACTAGACGTAATGGATAGGATAAGACGCTTCGATTTATTAAAAAAATAATAATCTGGAAACTTTAAAGTGATTTAACATACATGTTAACTATCCTAATTAATATTAAGAATATTGTTAGACTATTTTTAAAAGAAGGAAAATACTTAGACCAGATAATATGAAAAATATTATACGAGCATGCAATAAGTCTTGGTGTTATAAGATACTACGGACTCTGAAGGTAAAAAGTAATACGTTCTCGCGTGTTTAACGTTTAAAAGAACCAGTTTAAGGCCTTGTAGAACAGTCTTATCAATGACCCTGCACATATTGTTACTTTCTTATTTCGCGAAAGAATAATAATGTCAAATAATAATAAAGTTGTTTTAATATAAATAATCAAATAAAATATATATAATAAATTACAATAATATTAACATATCCATATTTAGATTACTCAATAAATAGACAAATAGATCACGCGTAACTACAATTTTAAATTTTCAAGGGTATGTCTTCCAAAGTGTATAAATGTAAAACACATTTTTGCTTTTATGAAAGTTGGAATTTTGACAAATCAACTTTCTGATGCAATAGCCACCTTGAATTGAGAAAATTTTATTCTTGTAATAACATTGCGTGCTTAGGTGAACATTAAAAAAAATATTTGTTGATCAATTAATGGACTAATACATACATATATATTTAATTTATAGACCATCCATTTAATTCGTAAAGTATACAATTACGATTTTTTAACCGTTAAAATTTTTTATTTTGATTGGTGCTTAAATGAAATAAAATTAGGTGAAAGCATTTATAATAGCATTGTGTAATATACGGTTTTTGTTAAAATTATTCATAACATCCTTCAAGGTGACATTTAAATAAAATAATATTAATACTTCATGTTGGGTATTTGCATAAAATTATCATAACAATAAACAAAAACAATTCAGGCTAAAAAAAATCATAAATGCACTTCGCATTTATCAAATACTTTTTAAAGAATTAAAAATTATGTTGTAAAAAATTATGCTGTATTATGTTGTTTTTTTGGTTGACTTAGGTGAAATATTACTTTGTCACTTGTTTTTAAACAAAAAGTTTCTTAAGCCTTTTTCGTTTGTTTACTTTGTAAGAACTTTTTTCCAGATACTCTTCCATGGTCCCACTCGCTTGCATTTTTTTATGCAGCTGTTTTGGGCAAATTAAAGCATTTTGCAGACTCTGTAAAATCCTATTAACCGAGACCGATTTTTGGTAGTCAGCATCTGAAAATCTCTCACTACCAATTTTCGTGATCCGATTACAGCTCACATGAGCTCTCTGGGGTATGTAAAATATGCCAAAATTATATTTTACCAAAAATATCCACACTCTTAAAACGAACGAGCGATTTTAACTCAGTCTGAGTTAATTTCACTCCTCCAGTCTGGAAAATGCACTTACCCGGAAGGAGTGGATTCTTTGTGTGTTAAGCCTCCGACAGGATCACTCCAAACGAGTGATTTTAACTCAGTCTGAGTGCCGCCCCGGTGGCGCAATCGTTAGGATGCTAGCCTTTGGAGCTACTGGGGTCGGGTTCGAATCCCGGTAAGGCACGGATGTTTGTGACCTTCAATAAATGTTGTTATTTGTCGATGTGTTTGTGTTGTCCTTTCTTCGTGAGTCTCTTGTGCTTGTAGAAACTCTTTCTGTGTCTGTCCCACTTGACGAAAGCTTATAAGCAGTTCTCTGAACAAGCACACAAGCTGGAATATATATATGTACCTACCATACCATACTCAGTCTGAGTTAATATTCAATCCAACAATACATTTGGCGTCTATGATTTTCCTATCCTAAGAAACTGCTGCCTTGCCTTGACCAGAGAATAAACTTACAGTATTATGATTTTGAGTTGGATATGCTTCCTCTACGCCGCTTTGAATTCTTTTCTTTCGTTCATTTTTTATCATCAAAATCATCCAATCCATCCAGCCTTCGTTTTTTTTATACCAACCAACAAAGATTTATTTCATTTTTAACATAATGCTTGTGGAGGTGGCAACACTTTCATCGGTTCAATTTTATTTGGACTAAAGCTCTTTGACACCTTGATCGAAAAGGATATTTAGGGCTTTCCACTTTCAAATATGAAAAGTAATTCATTTTTAGATAAGACTTTCAATACTCTGCTCTTTTTTATTTATTCTGCTAACACAATATATTTTGCTTGCTTGATATTCAGAAATAAACATATTTTAAATAAAGTGCATGTAACTAAGTAAATAAAAGCAATCCATGTTTAACAAGTAAAATATGTTTCGCGAATTTTAATGAAAATTCATGACGGTTATTTATTAAAATTTTGTTTTATATAAAAGTTTTGTCAACAATCGATGATAAGTGCGCTTGAATTGATACACATATTAACACTTTCGCTACGTAGCACTTTTTTGCCACGTAACTTGTAATCGGAATAACATTATCGAATCCTTACTAGTATGGCCGTCCGGGTCGTTTTTGAAGTTAAAGGGTTAATAAAGAATTAACCTAATATTTTTGTAATGAAAATGAATTTCTGTTTAATATATATTTAAAAGTTTGAAAATAATACAATATTAAAATGTAATAAATGAAGCCGACGGGGAAATATAGTATTTTGAAGTTTTTTATTCACATCTGGAGGAGTGCTTTTTAACGTATTGACTACTTTAAGAGTAACTTGTGAAGTGTCATGACAGGGGAGAAGATTGTAATGATTATCCAGTTTAATTCACCAATTAAATGCGATAATGGGTGATGAGAAAAAGTGAAAAGGTCAGTGAAAGATATTATTTTAGGTAAGAGATATTTTTATTTATAGGTAAGAGAATTCTGTGAAAAAGACGGGCAGGCCCTTTTGGGATGCTAATGATTTTAACACGTAATATTTATGAGGTGTTAAAAAGGTAATTTACATAATGGAGTTTAATATTGGTTGAACATATATGTTCTTCACATATATGTCATGTAAAGCAAATCTTAATACTTTTTTAACATGAGAAGCAATGTGTTTTTTTTCCATTTGAGATATTAAAAACAGAACAAGGAACAGATCTAGGAAAAACAGCATTTATGCTTATGTAGTTTTGAATTCAGAAAAATTTGTTTAGTTAAACTAAATCACATATGTTTCATCTAGTTTACATTTAGAGAAAGATTGTTATCCATAGACCGATTTGATAATTTTAGTCTTCTCTGTAATGCTTCCCTACTGATCAGTTAGGTTGCGACAAGAGTACTTTGAAACTGAATCATCTACATAAGCAATTACTGAGCCATTGACTTCGTGCGACCTGGTGTCCCCATTTGGGGACATTTTTTAAAACCTCCCCACAAACAAATAACACATTGATTAGTTCCGAAATTGACTTGGTCCGATAGAAGAAGATCTAAATATCAGTTTCAGCCTTTCATTACTGGTATCCGTCATTTATTTCGATAAAAAAATGAAGTAGAACGAGAGCTAATACAATATTAGATTCTTTTAAAAATCATTTAATTTTTTTTTCAAACTTTTCAAAAAGTTCTTTTAGCAGTTACTTTTAAAGGCATTTTGCATTAAAAACACTGTTAAAATAATCTCTTAACAACAAATAAGTGATAGGGCTTTTTTTTGTTGCATTTATAGCACAAAAATTTGTATTTTTAGAGTTTAAGGTTGTCCCTAAGTAACAATAAACATGATTTTTTAAAGAATTTCTTTGAAAAACATACTTTTTAGCATACTTGTATGAAAAGTATATTTAGATTAAGAATATACGTGTAGGAGTTTTCTCGGGTCTTAAGAGGTTAAGTTTTAATTTAGAAAAATCGCTAATATAAATGAAGAATAAACTGTCCCTTGTGGTACTGCTTTTCAGTTGTTGCATGAGATTTAACACAATTATCTGTAATCTATTTTCTAAATATGACTACTTGAGAGAAAATCCTCTTACTCTTGCATGCTCTAATTTTGTAATTGCTAATAATTAAAAATTCATGGTTGGCACTATTGAAGGCTTTATAGATTGAAAACAATGATAGCATTTACCTTACTAGTTGCTGAAATTATGTACTACCTGCCAAAATATCTTTTAGAAACGTCCTCCAGCTTAAGTAGTTTCTAATGATCTTTTAAACGACATTTTAATAGAAGTGCGCTATAACACTATTAGTATAAAGCACCAAATTAATTTATGTTAGCCATAAAATACTTCAGCCATGCATATGATATCTAGTTATAGTGCTCAAATGAAACACGAGATGAACTTAACATGAGTAACTGAACTTAACATGAGTAACTAGTAACTCGATTCTGTTAAGTGTCTGTGAAATTCTAATCTTCCCATTTCGACTCTTGAATAATCCAAATCCATCAACATCTATTAAATTCGTGGGCACAAGTGTTTAAATGTCATCATTGACTGTCAAATATCAATGTCTCGCGCGGTAAATTATGGTTTATGTTTAAGACTTGAAAAGGGGCCGATGTTTAATGTAATAATAAACGACATCAGCCAAAATATCTTATAACACATAGAAGTATAAAAATACACTTATTTTTTTTATGTCCTAACAGCTAAGACTGTCTTGCTAATTCTAGCGTAGCCTATTAATACTTGTTTTGTTATTGTATTAAGTCAAAAACTGGGGTATTTCATTTTTTAAATATGATTACATTTGTGATTTATTTAAAGTTTTAAAATTTTTAGTAGTATTATATACTTTTAAATATGCATTTTGGTAAAGTTAGAATAGAAGTTTTTTTTAAATAAGATTATGCATTGTTAGATTTAAGTTGGTATCGGTAATTTAAAGTTTAGTAGCTGTTAGCCCGTTGCAGATTTTGCTGGTATTAACAAATGCACGTTTGAACTAGGCAAATTTCGTTACTCAAAGTTTATAACCTTACTAGGTTTGGACTTTTTCAATACAATACTGCACTTTTTAGCTGCATTTTAAGAGCCATAGTGAACTGACATTTGAAAATTTTCACGTTCATAAGTTTAAATACTACCTCACATTTTTGAGTACATTATGTGACGCGAAGTTCAGGATTTTCAGTATACATTTTTGAAAATATTGAACTGAAAATAAACTAAAAACCATAGGTTACTCTTTATTGGAATGGAAATTTCTATTACAAAGCAAAACAGGGTTTAACATTTAAAAATATATATATTCAGAATTGAATACATAAAAATTATTTTAAATTTCTTAAAACCTTTTTTTGATAAAAACATCTTTTTAAATATATTTTTATAACTGACCAAAAACATGTATAAGATTACATTAACAAGGTACTTATTGAACTTGAAGTACACACAAGATGGCTCTCTAGATGTCATTGTACATTTAAAAGAAAATCCTGCCCCCAGGAAAGACGGTGACAAGTTTCCATCAAAACAACTTTTATAAAAATAGCACTACCCCCTTTCATAAGAAAGTTTTGGTATATTTTCTATATAACATTTACTAGGGGGAAAACCGAGTTGAATGAGAATAAAACTGCAAAGAGTATTTTTTCTATTTTTGGGCCTCTTCCATTTTGGCTGGACAACAGTGTTATGAAATGCTTTTTGTCAAATCTAAGAACTAGAGCTACACAATAGTTATTGGTGACAGGTCGAATCAATTTAAACAACGTAAAGTGACGAGTAAAGATAATTTGACAGACATTAGGCATAAGAGTTCAATTTGAACCTAGAACCCCCAAATTCTGGGAACACTGCAATCTTAGTAACGGATAAAATCGACGAAAAATGTTTTTATAGAAAATATCCACTATCAGGTTGACAAACCAACAAAGTGACCTGTCCACTATTGCCAATCCTTTTTTTTATGGCGAACACCTTTCTTCAAACAACCTAAAGTCCAAAAATATGTGAGAATAAATAATATGGTTTTATTTTCACTTTTCAAAAAAAACAGGTTATTGTTTTCCATAATGATATTTTATAGGTTTAAGCATAGTTCTAAAACAACTTAAGAAAATTCACAAAATTGATGATCTCAAGAGAAATCGGAGTCTAAATTACAATTTATCAGACACAAAACTAAAATTTTAAAGAACTTTTTTGTGGAATAAAAAGTAATTTAGGAAAAACTTGAGAAATTTAAATATTAAATGGATTTTAAAGTAATTATTTTTGAATGAAATGTAATCCATAGCAACATATATGTGTATGAATATACACTTTTAACCAAAAATATATCGTTTCACGCCGTACAACGTATTTTACATTTATGTAAATATATATAATTGTTGAATACATTGAAATACATAAAATGTTGAATTCTGTTACACATTCATTCACATACATACACACCATATTACGTATTCAACATTCGTTTGAATTCAAAATAATGTATTCAACATTTATATGTAAATATATACAAAAGAATACATTGCATAATGAATTTATCATTTCTATGTGTGTACTGACTATATGAAATGTATTCATTTCACATATCATGCGACAAATGACTTTTAAACTAGACCTTTCCATAATAAATGAAGACTGCCTCCACCAGTGTCGACATCTATTTAGCAGCGAAAACAATTAATACTGTAAAACATCAGGCGCATTTAACGTTGCGTGAAAATCTTTCCGCTTCACGTGTCGATTACGTCAGCTGAGATAATTACACATAATAAAAGGCGTTGGCCATTCCACGTTGTGTATGTTACTGCCGTTTACATGTAAACTGCAGTATCTATACTATTGTTTTGTACCATTGTTCAATAACTCTAACCTATAAGAAAATATACTAAAGTACTGATTATTTCTGAGCAAAAATGGTCCAAATCATTGTCGTGGTTAGTGCAGTCTACCTGCCCTTGGCAGTGTAGTTGCCATTATGACCAATTAGTTTTAGGATTGCTCACGTAAACTTCTTTTAGATTTGAATCTGAACGCCTAGTTGCCGGAGGAAATGTTTTTATGCTAAGCATTTTTTATGGACGCCTTAATTCTTCATTTAAGGATACAGATCAAGGTTTGACACAAAGTTTACTAATACATTATTAATGAGTGTTACTGGTTATTTTTATGATGAAGTAGCAAGGTTTTTGAATTAGCTGATTTAAGCGTGCACCCGCTTCTATAGTTGAAATGCTTTTATGCGTGAGATTTTGATTCATTTTCTCTTCTATTAGCCTTTGAGTTACGAGCCTTTTTTGTTTGTCACATACTTTTTTTAGTAATAATTTCTTATTAAGAATGGTTAAAAGTTCAAAAGAGAATCATGCTTATAAACACATTATCATATTAATTAAATCTACTTGAAACTTATTTTATTTGAAATGTATTACATATAAAATTAATTACATTCATTAGTTTCCTTTAAAAAGTTTAATTAAAAAAATGAGTATGCATTTTTGTACCAGTCAAAAAAAATAATAGTCTGCATTCTGATTTTAAAAAAATGTATTTGAGGATATATATTTTCATACCAAACGAGTGCTCAACATTGCAGTGCAGCAATTCTAATTCTTAATTGAACTTCAATATTAAAAATTTCGTTGAAATATATTTAATTAAAATTACAAGTAGAAAAATTGACGTTTTAATTACAATTATTTCTACGCAAATGAACATAATGAAATTGTAAAATCATTTTCATTTTATCTTCTCAATGTTTAATTTTTGTTCAGTTTACTGTATTTAATTTGAATACCGTGATTTGCACTAATAAATGTCCCACAAGTCTTCATATTTCAAAATTAATAATTTTTCAAGTGGATGCAATACTCAAAATATTTATTTAGATTTTTGAAGCTATCAATCGAGAATAGATTGCACTATTAGAAAAAATATTTTAATTGTTTAAAACCGAACATGCATGCAATAACAAAGAAATCATATTATAAACTTTCAGTGAAAAAAAATTCTTTGCAATTTAGGAATAATTTATTTTAAGTGACTTTGTATATGGATGGTATGTCTTTGTATGTTTGGACTAAAGTATTTTTTAGCGACCGATAGTTATACATAAAGAAAATAACTTTTACCAATTTATACGCGTATTCCTTCAGTTGTATTTTTCTGCGACGATAGTTATATAAAGGAAAAACAACTTTTACAGATTTCGATTTCTACGCACTATTTCAGTAGCATTTTTCTGCGACGATTATATACAAAGAAAAACATCTTTTACCGTTTTCTGCGTATTCCTTCAGTAGCATTTTTCTGCGACGATAGTTATATAAAGGAAAAACAACTTATACAGATTTCGCTTTCTACGCATTATTTCAGTAGCATTTATCTGCGACGATAGTTATACAAAGAAAAAACATATTTAACCGTTTTTTGCGTATTCCTTGGGTAGTATTTTTCTGCGACGATAGTTATACAAATAAAAAACATTCTACATTTTTCTACGCATTCCTTCAGTAGTATTTTTCTGCGACGATAGTTATACAAAGAAACAACATATTTTAGGGTCATATGGGGGAATTATGGGCCAAAAAGTTACAACATCCTATTTTTTTATAAAGTATGAAAGATAAAAATATTTAATTTTGCACGGAGTAAGCTTAAATAACTTAGAATTTCGTTAAATAGTCACTTTACCTAAAATTTAATTATTATTACTTTTATTTTAATTATTGAGTGACCAGGAATTACCCCGGGTTTGGGCAATTATGGGTCACACGTGTGGTAATTATGGGTCACCCATTTTTTTATAGTAATGCATGTCAAAAGTAAATTAACATTCCAAATTATACCATTTTTAGCACATAAAAAGATTGTTTTAGCACATAAAAGTAATGAAATCGAAACTTGGCATATTTTTTATGCCAAGTTAGAATTTTCCATGCATCTTTCTTCATACATGTATACAACCAACAAAAGAACTCTATTCTGACAAAAAAAAATTCAATGGACTCTATTACAGCAATCCAAACTGAATTATATCGCACAAATAAATATTCTTTCAAAAGTTTTTATTTTAAATATAGTTTCTCGTAAGTTTAAAGCAATAGCAACAGTAAAAATATTGAATAAAAATAGAATTTTCATGCTATTTCAATGTAGATTAAATTTTTTGTTATTTAAATTTTAAATAAACTTCTAATTTGAATTTTTTAATGAAATTTGGAATGCAGCCTAATCTGATTTTTTGCCTCAAAAAGACGTATACCACTTAGCTAAAAAAAACCTAAAAAATCAAAAAATATCACTGACCCAGAATTACCCCAGTGACCAAGAATTACCCCAGTAAACCTGGGGGAAAAATCACTATAGCTTTAAAACTATTTAAAAATAATAATAATGAAAAAATTTATATAGGAATGAAAAGTTTAGACCTTTTCCTATTGAAAACTAGCACCAACAAAATAGTTAGTTCAAATATGTTTCTCCAGTATGGATCTTAAAAAAATCATGTTTTTTCAAAGATAATCTTTTTTTGAAGATGTTTTTATAGTAGCGTAAAAAGTATATTTTTTTCTATTATTTTCTGCAGAGTTACATTTTTTTTTTAACTTGATATAAGAAAGTAAAATGTATAAGGATGACTTGGCATATTTTTTTTTTCTAAAAACCATTTTTAATTCTTAAAACTTAGTGACCATTATTTACCCCGGAAAGAGAGTGACACATAATTCCCCCATGTGACCCTACAGTTTCCTAAGTATTCCTTTAGTAGTATTTTTCTGCGACGATAGTTGTGTAAAGGAAAAACAACTTTTACAGATTTAATTTTTTTACAAATTATTTCAGAAGCATATTTCTGCAACGATAGTTACACAAAGAAAAAACACATTTTACCGTTTTCTACGTATTCCTTAAGAACTATTTTTTACGAAAATAGTTATACATAGAAAATAAACTTTTACAGATTTCTATTTCTACGTATTCCTACAGTAGTATTTTTTTGCGATGATTGTTTATAAAGGAAAAATAATTTTTACGGATTACAATTACCACGAAAGAAATTATTCTTTAATTAAGTTGGAAAGTGATAATGACTGATAGTGCTTTTCTTTAACTTTTTTATGGTTTTTATACTTTATATAAAAATTTATAATTTAAAAAAATACTATTTGATTATTATCCTTAACCCTCTAATGCATAATGTTGCCGTTTGGCAACAAGTAACATAATCCACTTTATTCTATTAAAGTAGAGCTCCCTCTCGACAAATGTGTATTTTTTTTTTCATCTACATTCCATTTTTCATTTACAATAAATTTTGAAGTTATAGTTACTAATAATCCTCATATATGACAGTAGTAAAAATGTATTAAAAAATTAAAGATTGAGGTTATTAACTGTTGTGAAAGTAAGCTTTTGGCAGTATTCAAAGTATAATAACATTAGTACTAAATACAATTATATTGTTTTTAAAAAAATTTAGTTATAATTAAAGAGGGTTATTTTGAAATATATTTAGTAGTTTTCTAGTCACTATTTTCAAAATTGGAATTTCGTAGTTGGTTTTTAACACATGGAAAAAATTTTAAAAATTGAAATTGTTTAAACTCTAGTGCAGTTAAATTCTTTTCAGCATTTTTCCCATAATGTATGAGCATTAAAGATACATATATATTCTTTCGGGACGAAAAAAAATTCATGCATTTGAGAGTTAAGTTTTATTATTTAATTAAAACTAAAACCATTTCTAAGACTATGTATTTTCTAAAAAGTAAAAATATGATTGATAAAAAATATCAGTAGTAAATGTGTAAATATGCCAAAATTTTTCTTTTGTATACAATAAAGAACTATAGATTGCATCACAGAATTTTAATAAAAATAGTCGTCCCTCACAACCCTGTACGAAACCATATTATACGGACCACCTCAAACGAAAGATTAAAAAATATACAATAAGCAAATAATTGTTAACTGTTTTCGAGTGAAAATGAAGATATTACTATGGTTTCTCGGTAGCTGCACTGCTAACAATAGGTGTAATGTTACTCCATAAAACTTAATGTGATAGGCATGTGATGTGAAACTTCAACTTAATTGTTCGGTTTGACTTTTACAAAGAAACGCAACGAAAAAAAGAAATATGTATGCAAAAAAATATCGCGTGTAAATTTTTTTACAACTTTTCATAATCTCAAAATTATTCGTGCAATAATTCATAACATTCAATCTATGTATAGACTTTCGCAGCGTATATAATTATATTAACTCAAAAATACCTAAAAATTATGAGGCATTTTTTTTATCCATTCCAATTTCATCAATACTTCATTCAACTATAAGATAACCATTGTTTCTTTCATTATATTCATACTCAAAAATAAAAAATAAAAAAAAACAGTAAACTCTGCTATTTTTAAACGATATTTATTGTCACATTTCATTTATCGAATGAAAACGAATTTTAAACAATATATTATGGCGCGAGAAAACATGTTTGAATTTTTGAAAATACATATATCTAAAATATATTTTATCGGCCCCTACTCTACGGAAGTACGAATATTGGTTTATAGAAGGTGATGAAAAATATACATGGTCGCTTTTATATGCATTTTCGATTTAAATGCAAAAACAATAATACATCCTGGAAATTGAAGTTGGTTTTTGAAATAACAAATACATGAAAATATTGTCATTCTTTCTTTTAGCAATGCCTTATAAAACACGTGTCCACAAAATGTTTTTCGTAGTGCATAAAATATATATTATTGAAACATCGAAATATTAATAGACTATTTTACAAAAGAATAAATGCCATCGTAAAATCGCTTTAGTTCACTGAGGGAAATTAAAATAGCTTGTAAATACTTTTTCAGATACTTCGCATTGCAATCATTTTCTTTGACATCAAAATATTGCAAACGAACACCTTCAAACTGGCAATCTAAAAATCATAGATTCTTGAACCTTATTACTTTCTTTACAATTTTTTTTTAATTTTAAGGCATGTAAACACTTCTAAAAGTAATACCATAAAATAACAACGCTAGAGACGCATAAAATGGTATTTTAAATATGTATATACAATCCTTCAAAATTTATTCAGGCATTCTATTATGAAAGAAACCTTTCCATAAAACTAAAAAAAATTCCAAACCTAAACTTTTAAAAATGCACTTTCTAAAACATTCTTACTTTCGTTTTAAGAAACCCTCATCTATACTTATTTTTATACATGTTTGTTGAAACACTTTTTGTCTCATCACCGTCCACTTAAAATTCAAAACATTAAAGATATAAAAAGGGTGATATACAGCTTAGCGTTAAAAAAAATCTCAACAACTATATTTAATAAACCTCTATGTTATCATGAGCCAACTTAATTACTCGGGTAAACTTAATAAATATTAACGTAAGATCTAAAATACTTTCCTTTAAAAAGTTTAAAGCCTCTAACCACTTAAGAAACAATGTAGTGAATGTTAAAAAATCTAAGCATCCTTTTTCTCCTGGTGAAGGGTCGGTGAAATTAAGTTACTCTCTTCTAAAAAAATATTTTGAGATAATATTTATTATGAAATCTGTTTCGAAAAAATTATCAACGAGTATGAAGTGTTTATAATTAAGATAAATTAAAGGATAATTAAGATAAATATCAGGAAACACTTCAGGATAAAAATCAGGAAACACTTTTAGTCGGTTCTCTTTTTTGCCGTGATAACATAAAAGGAAAATATTTTGTGATAAGATATTTTTTAATCTTTTAAAAGTACATTTTTTATCTGTTTGACAAAAAAAAAGTATTAAACTTAAAATATCAAAACTTCCTGACCTATAGCTAATATTTTACAGCACTTTTGACCGAGCAAATTTACTTCCAACTTTAACACTCTGTTTGAGTCAATGTCTAAGGTATAAAAATAATTTTTGGGGTGCCTTTGATTTAAGAGCTGAAATTCTAATAACATTTGTGGCGCTGAATTTAAATATGAAATCTGGGTTTTATCTTTATCAGCTCTATTTATTTAACCTCTTGGGACCTGTGGCGTCCCATTTGGGGACAGTTTTTAAAACCTCCCCAAAAACAATTAACATGTTAATTAGTTCCGAAATTGAAATGGTTCTATAGAAGAAGCTCCAAATATCAGTTTCCAGCCCTTGATTACAGGTATCAGTCATTTATTTTATGAAAAAATGAAGTTCAATATGATATTAGAGTTCTTAAGAAGAAAAACGTAGACGTTAAAAACGAGAGTCAATATGATATTAGAGTTCTTAGAGAAGTTATTTTAATTTTTTTTTAATTTTAAAAAGTTTTTTTAGTAGTTAATTTTAAAAGCATTTTGCATTAAAAATAATGTTAAAATAATCTGTTAACTACAAATAAGTGACACGGCTTTTTTTTGTTGCATTTATAACACAAAAAAATGTGTATTTTTGGAGTTTAAGGAGTGTCCCTTAGTAAATATTAAACATAATTTTTTTTAATTCTTTGCAAAACATACTTTTTAGCATATATTTGTGTGAAAAATATGTTTAGATTAAGAATAGAAGTGTAGGTCTTTTCTCGGGTCTTAAGAGGATAATATCTGCGTTTTTTCCCCAAATTATACGTATTTTTACACGTTTTTTTTTTTTCGTTTCTTCAAAAGTTTATTCAACAGCCCATGCATTCATCTGGTTGCTTCTTACGTATTTATATTTCATTAAATAATTGAATGTACTACTTGAATGATGACTAATTAATTAAGACTTGTAACATATAAGAAATGTATGGGGACTAGGGACATTTGACCTATAAGGATACATGACCCAATGCCTTTTTCTCAGCAATGGAAAAGTTTTGTGAGTTGAAAGTGGCATCACTTTTTCCTTTCAGCCAGCTGATCACATGGTGAAAAAAACGAGCTGAATCATTGCGTATGAGTTTAGCTATGCGAAGAAATATGTTTTCATGCACTGAAAGTAAATTTTTGAGGGCCCAAGGGTTTTCAATCTATATTTTTTTGTTTTAAGGAAAGATTTTTTCAATTAGTTACTAGTTTAGTACATACTTTTAGCTACAATTAAATGCATGATAGTGTTAATTTATTTATTTGAAAAATACTTTGTTTTGGGGGTTATGAAAAAAAAGTGCAACTAGGGATACTTGACTCATGTTAATTAGGAATACGTGACCCAAGTAAATAACAAAAAAGTAGACCAAAGTTAGACCAACTACATTTTTTTAAAAATCACGGGAGTCCCAGAAAATGACTGGGTTATTACCAAATAACGGAATATAAGAAAATTTCTTTTTGAAGGCACAAGAACAAAATTCTAATGATCCTAGAACTCTCAGTTTGCAAATAGAATAGATGGAAAATGTTTTAAATGGCCTGAAATGGATAATATATCCCAAGATAATGATGATAAAATAGAAGCGATTCTTCACCATCTGTGTTTTCTTTGTAAGATAAAAGAATCACCAGTTTTGTATTTAAAAAGTCTTTACTTTTAAATTTGAATAGTTTGTTAAAATAAGAATATTTAATGCTTTAAAAATATGAAGTAATAATTTTGTCTGACAAAAATTAAAAAACATTCATATAAACTTTATATGGTGTTAGTTTTATCACCATGTAAAATTATTGATAATTTAAAGTCCCACCAATACATATATGGGTTGCGTCACGTATCCCTAATGGGTGGGTCATGTGTCCTTATACATTGGGACACATGACCCAAAACTAAAGTTTTATATTTTACTAATATTGCAATAAATACTTCAGAAAATATAAAATATATATTGTGTAAGACTTATTTAAGTATAAATTGACTGCATTTGCACATCCATAAATAGTGCTTTATAAAAGTTACAAGCCAAAAACTACAAGTTGGGTCATGTGTCCCTGGTTCCCCGTACCTTTTGTGCCTATGAAACTATACATTTAAAAAACACATAGATTACTTTAAAAAAAGTGCGACTAGCACTTTCTAATATACTAAATTGTTAGGTTCTTTCTCCACCCATATGAAAGCGAATGACCTTCATGTTTCTATTGTTGGATACTTATGTCCATTTTCACATTTTGATCATTACTTACATTTTTATCTATTAGCTAATGTTTCACACATCACATTTCTGTTCTCTTTCTGGTTCCCAAAAATGTCTTCCTAACAAGTTTTTTAAAAATAAATCAACGTCAAAAGAGTGTTAGAATGCAAAAGTTATTTTAAAAGCAATTACACAGAAGCAAATGAGTTGAGGATACTAAAGAAGCTTCGTTAAAATTATTGGTAATTTTTTAGACTAAACATTTTCAACTTTTAGTAAACTATGATAAACTAACTTTTAGTAGTATGTAGACTATTAAAACTTTCAAAACTTTTAGTATCTTTTGTCTGACTTAAACTGATGACCTTAGAATATTGATGAGAATTGGAAAAACAAATCAACGTATTTAACTTAACTGCCATAATGCAGAACTAAATATAATAAAGAAGTCACTGTATTAATTACAAAACATTCACGAAAAAAACGAACTCTTAACTTTTCTGACACGCAAATTTCTAATTAAAATATTCTGCACCCTAATTACATTAATTAAAAACTACTTCAAGAACAAACTCCTAATTCCATTATAAAACTGAATATAAACTTAACAATTAATAAACTAACAAAAATTTAGAAGTCAACTTCAAATATAACGTACTTAAAAACAAAATCTGCATGTATAATTTACTTTAATTTTTGTGCTAAAACAATACAAGTCCTGGTTATCAAATCACTATTACCCCACAAACTGAATTAGTTATTTTGAAATTATCACTTTTCAGATAACTTTTATGCAAATTTATTGCTCATTTATCAACCCCAAAAGAGTGAGGACTGGCTTTGTGAAAAATAAACGTGTAAATAAATATAAATGTTACTTTGAATAGATTTTGTCTGATAAAACACTTTGCGCTACAGTATGAAGATTTAAAAACATCTGCAAAAACAATTAGCATTCTGTTTCAAACAGATCCGTATTGTAAGTAACTTTCTTTCTGCCTATTTTATTTACAACTAATGACAGTATTACCACTGATTTAAAAAGACAAAAAATAATAAGTAAATGTATTTAATCCTGCATTAATAAGGATCAAAACTTGAGCCAAAGTTGCTCGTACATGAAATTGAGCTATCATCCGAAATCAGTTTCGTCTGTGTCTGGACACTGTTCAATATTTTATATGACCGCGCTTAAAGACTATTTCATTTAAACATTACAGTATTATAAATAGCGTCACTATTTTTATCTTAATGTATACAACATCATCACAAACTTTGTATGCATTTCTAGCCGTAAGCATTTAGGTTCAAACAACTGAAATAGGACCATCTATCATTATTTTTCCCATCACCGTCAACTCCTTCTCTATATACCCAGACAGAAAAACTTTTCACACGATTAACCCCTGCACGGAATATCTAGTTATGATTTGATCACATAGAGTGTGTACAGTCTACAGCTGAAACCTATGCTATCTGACTAAACGAAAACATGAATGTTATCTGAGTGGGCTTTCCGTTTGCGTGTTAACATGGAAAAAAGTGATTAACTTGTAGGTTGTTCTCGAAAGAAAGTAAAAGAAAAAGAAAACTCAGTGAATGGCCTCACGATTTCTTTTAGACTGTTGAGAAACTTTTCAAGTTCTTGAAGGCAGGAAGGAAGTTTATATTTTATATTTAAGGAAAAATAGTTCAAGTTATCTGCAATTAAAATTGCCCTTTAGAATATTTCTAAATTTGCAACTATTGCGAAGAAAATTATGGGAATTTTTACGGGTATGATAATGGTATTTTGTATGGGAGAAGAAAATTAAATAATATGATTAAACTTTATTAAATTATATATCAATGAAATGTCATTTTATCTTTAGAATAAGACCAAAAGTCATTGAATAGATCAGCCCTAGAGCAAACCGTAGCAGCGATATATTCCATAAGGTATATTTCTCCAGAACCTGAAAGGTAAATTACCAATCGGTAGAAATTTGCCGTATTAACTTGCTCCAGAGTTGCATTATTTTAGTATTAAACCGCTTAAAAAGCTTAAAATTTATTGATAAACTTAACCTTGTCCCTGTCCTGCTTACACTGCTTATGTCAATTGACTGTATTGGCGCCTCTGGTGAGGCAGCTGTAAAGTAAGAGAGAAAATTGGATCGTATAGCTTCATTAGAGCGACGTGGTATCATGGACCGGGTTTAAATAGATCAGGGGCATAAAGCAACAAGGTGCCGGGATAGATTGGTCGGTAAGGTCTTGGACTGGCATCTCTAAGGTTGCGGGCGTTCCGCTGCGGAGTCCCGCTGCCTTCCGAAGACCCCCGTGTACGCTAATGGTGACTGGTGCAAGTTTAAATCCGTCGCGGTCACATAGTCCGCCAAATTCCCATACCAAATCAACACCTCTGGAAGTACTATGGTGATCAACCCAAAATCCCAAACCCTGTTTTGTGATAGGCTGTTCAGTATCGGGATACCGTGCAAGAGGGGTTACACGATCAAAACCTTCTCTTACCTCTTCACATTCGTATTTTTTTAAACGTATTGATTTGTATTTATACTCAAACTAGGCTGAAAATATTTTATAAGATATTGTATTTTATAATTACACAACATTTCTGCGTATGAATAGTATTTAGTTTTGTTAAAAGTAAATTGCTTTTTACCGAGTTCTCAGGGGTTTTTTTTTCTTTCTTCAATAAAATTACGTATGTAAAATATGTTAGTCATTAAAAATTTATTTAAATTGAGAGTACAAACGAAAGGTATCACTAAATTATTTATTCACGAAAATAAATTTCTTTTACTTAAATTTACAAATTCTTTAGAATATAAACGGAAGATCTCGTTAGTTTATTGCTTCAGATTTAACTGCTTCGGCTCTGGGACTTTTTAACTAATAAATATTCAAACGATGTTTTAAAATTGCTATAAAACCTTTCCGCACACATATATTAAAATACTTTATCCGAAAAAGTCCCTGCATCATAGCCTTAATGATCTAAAAGAGATGTATAGGTCAGAAGGTAAAAGAGTCATTTTACATAAGCTGCTCGATCAAAATTGAAATAGCGACTTTTCCCGGCTGCCCGTCCCCAATCCATTAGTATTCAAATCAGAGCGAGCAAAAAGTTCGGTCGGTCTGACGGAAATTGACGGGCCCTTGGAGAGTTGGGGAGGGTAGTTAGACAAAAAGGTAAGGCACCTCACAAACTTACGAAACCAGAGTAGTCCTCCAAATGCATAGCTAGCATGCATTTCTGCCGTGCCAATCCGGCGGCGTAGTGGTTAAGGCATTGGCCTCTGGAGCTGCTGGGTCCGGGCTA
Organism: Hylyphantes graminicola; assembly: GCA_023701765.1. NCBI lineage: Eukaryota > Metazoa > Arthropoda > Arachnida > Araneae > Linyphiidae > Hylyphantes > Hylyphantes graminicola. Next base: position 45,861,849 of record CM043122.1, on the reverse strand, counting down.
AAATCCCGTTCAGGCATGGATGTTTGTGTTTGTCGAGTATATGCGGTGTACGTGCTCGTAAAATCTGTTGGGTCCGAAAGTCCTGTGGGCGGTCATTGCGCAGTTTCCCATGGGTACAGGTCCCTGGAGAAAATTTCCCTCCTCTTCAGGGACATGTCTAAATTGCGGAGGTGGCGACAGATGGCAACATCTGTCATATGTGTTTGTGTGTGTCTTGTGTTGTCCTACTTGACGATGGTTTATAAGCGGGTCCTTGCGACCAAGCACACAAGCCTGAAAATATATGTCTTCCAACCAACCAACCAAATTTCTGCCGTGGGCAGGTAAACTGCAGTAACAACAATGATAATTTGGGCTATTTTTTTCCCTGATATAATCAGTCATTCAGTATACTTTCTTGTAGGTTAAGATATTTGAGTTCTTACAACAATGGTCCAGTTAAATGTTCCAGATACTGCAGTTTATCTCGCAGACTCAAGAAAAGTGAACTACATGGCTTTCATGAAAAAGTCCTTCAACCAACTGACTGTGTGATTCCTAAGTCAAAGTAATTAAATTTCTGAACCATTTTTATGTGGGATTCAGAATTCAGAATCCGGATTGGTATATCGAATAAAAAACAGAACGTAGCTAAACGTGTTCTGCCAGTCCGCACAAAGGATATTACTTTGGCGATATCGCCGGTCAAATGACAAAACCATGAATGTGCAAAATCACAGGGATGGAAAACTAGATACCGATAACTTATCGCGTGACATGTCGCTATCCTCTCTGTTCGAAATATCAGTTGTTCCAAAGAAAAAAAACTCTCGAAATCTGTTTGGGACCTTTTTTTCTGTTTGGGGCCCATTTTCTTTCGGAACAGCCGACGCTCCAACAGAGACGGAGAGCATAACGACACGGCGCGGGCTTCTCTGGTCTCATAAGTTGGGTGGCCGCGTGTAAGAATGGTTTCACCCATGGAACTTAGATAAGAGACATATACATTTGTTAAAGTTGTCAAGCTTAGGGCAGTGCCTAAGTAGGGTATAGTGACAAAAATTATTATAGATTTTTTACCTAATACAATTCGCAATTCGAAATGTAGTTGCGATGTTTAAAACCGAGTTAAACAAGAAAACAATAATTCATTTTTTGTTTATCTCAAAATGTACATCATTAAGACTGGCAGAACACGATACGTTTTTTATTCGATATTCAAATCCTGTTACCGAGTCCCATAAAAACGGTGCAGAAATTTAATTTCTTTGAATTAGGAATCACACTATCAATTCGCTGAGAGACGTTTTCATGAAAGCCATGCAGTCCACTTTTCTTTAGTCAGCAACTCCTTTGCTGAAATCTGCAACTGCGGTATCTGGACTATTAACTTGGGCCTTTGTTGTATGAACTCAGATTACGTTAACCTACAAGAAAGTATACTAAATGACTGATTATCTAAAGATAAAATAGCCCAATTCACTGTTGTTGGTACAGAAGTTTACCTGCCTACGGTAGAAATGTATGCTAGCTATGCGTTTGGTGTTTTCGTTTTGTTCTGAAATACCCAGAAGGTCGGGTTTGTTTCATGGAAGGAACAACTTGTACAAATGAAATTTTTTTTCAAACAGAAAACAAACAGAAACGTACGAACCCTGTGCGTCTAGTGGGATATTTTATAGATAAACTTACATTCATGCCGCCGGTCCATTGGCGCAATGGTTAGTGTACTAGCCTTTGGAGCTGCTGGGATAGGGTTCGAATCTCGGTAAAGGTATGGATGTTTGTGTTTGTCCATAAATGTTGTTATTTGTCTATGTGTTTGTGGCGTCCTTCTTTGTGTGTCTCTTGTGACTGTCTCTTCTGGCGAGCGGGGTAATGGGCTATATAGCCTACGCCCTTCCCTTCTAGAGGGCGCAATGACTGTCATTTGTCATACTTTCATGCCTCTAAATTCGGAATCCGTGTTTGGAAACTAAATTCAGAATTCGTATTCGCAAACTTAATTCAAAATTCGTGTTCTGAAACTAAATCTAAAAATTGTATGCTTTTCGCCACTTATTCTGAAGTATAATAAATTCCGGATAATATAAGTTGTAGTTGTGTCAAACTAATGTACAAAATTCAAGTCGGGCAGAACCAATCTGTAGCGACCTTGAGCCCTTATTTACGACGGCGCGTCGTTTATCAATTTCCACTTAATATGGGGCAAGCTTTTTTTATTTTAATTGTTCAACTTCAATTTGGTAATATTATGGTTTTTAGTTTTGTTTTTGTCTGGTTGCAACACTTTGTGAGGTATATAGGTCATTGTATTTTTTTTAAACGCTGGATATTTTATAATCGTTATTGAGAATTTGAGTATAATAAAATTGGATATTCTTAAAAAGAGGTAGAATATTTTAGAAAGAATCAGAGCTTTGTGATGCTATAAAATTTACTTTGATCGTATCTGTAATATCAATGGAGTGTGTTTCAATGAAATGTTGTCAGTCGTATGTAATTAAGAAAATTATAATGTTTTGTTGTATGAATTAGTTATTAATCCTCGCAATAACTATTAAATCTGGATTAACAAAAAAAAGAAACTTTTTAACTAATGGGATTTAATGTAAAGAATGTGTTGTTTGCAAAGAAATACAGTTATTTTTAAGATGATACCTTATATTTTTATCATTCTTATATTTCAGGGGAAAAAATTTAAACAAATTTGTTTCAGATATAACTATTGAAAATATGTCACTCACACCATGAAAAGGTGGTTTTACCTTATGTTTTGCGTTTAATAATTTATTTTGTTTTAACTTTTAACTGGACTAGTACTCTTATTTCCTTTTTATAAAAGACTAATTCCATGCAGGATTACCCTTTCTGTAGCGCGATTCACGTTTAATGAAAAGTGATTATCACTACTACGTTTAACATTAAAGTAGGCGAATACCCAAAATTCTAAAAATTTTACTATTACTTTAATATTCTCCAAATTTGGCATAGTGATTGCAAATATAATGAGCAATGCTTTTTAGGCAATTTTTTTTATTTAAATATAATTGATTTATTTTAAACGGTGTTTTTCACCTAAAAAAAGGGGGGTTACGACAACACTTCTAGTATAAAAAGTTTTACATTAATTTACCTGAATTTTTTTACAGATGCTATTTCAATATATATCTGTGCTATAAGCCTCTAACATCTGGTGCAAAGATAGTAGTTTTTTATTTTGAAAAAATTTTCAAGTGTAAGTTAATCGAGAAAAAAACATTTTAGTTAAATTCATGACATTTTTCTTATTAACTTCTTTTCTTGTAATTTGTATGTAACTCTAGAGGTTATTGCATGTATCAGTTCAAAACGGAGAACTTAACACATAATTAATGTTTATAGGAGGAAAATTCAATGTGGTAGACTTGTTAGCGTAAACCTCCTTTTTTAGTAAGAAAACACCGTTTAAAATAAATCAATTATATTTAAATAAAAAATTGCATAAATAGTATTCCTCATTATATTTGAAATCACTATGCCAAGTCTGGAAAAGATTAAAGTAATAGTAAAAAATTTTGAATTTTGGGGAATTTTGTGTATTCGCCTGCCTTAAGTTAAAGCATTTTGCTAGATAGTTGATCTACATCTACTGAAACTAAATAATATAACTTTTTTTTTCAAATTTTAAAACCTTTTTTTACACTTGTGACTCCCACCTCAAAATCTCCAGTTAGAAAGAACAACTGCATGGGCAGGTAAACTGCAATAACCATCCTAAAAACTTGTTCCATTGCTGCAAGCAGTCAGTCAATTGCTCGAAGCTTTAAAAAACATACTGAAAAAAAACCTTATTTCCGGGCAAAAACAGTAAAATTCAATGCTGTGGTTATTACAGTTTACCCGCCGCCAAAAGCATTAAGGATATTTTTATGGGTTATAAGTCAGAAACTAAATTCCATTGCATTCTATAATTTTCAATCGAACAAAGGCAGTAAAAAACTGAAACGAAATTGGACCTATATATGGCAACAAGTACAAAATCCATCTGAAAGAATAAAATTATTTTAAGTGCATTAATATGTAGCGAGAAAGTTTTATAAAGATGGGTGCTATTTCAGAAAGCGCCCTAGCTCATTCGAACCCTTTGGAACAGGACCAAATGTAATTTGATATTGAGGTTGATACATGACCTACCTTTTAGACACTACAGTTTTCTAATAAAAGTAGTGAAAAGATTGAGCCATTCTATACTTTTACATGTGTCTTGTATTTAGATAGATGGACATTGAAGGCTGTCGTGTAAAACACGCAAGTGCTGAAGTTCTCAGAATTTAACAGTTTATATTGTACCTATTATACTTAATACACTAATAAAACTTGGGTTGACATTCTTTACAAAAAGTTATGTATTCGCAGTTATTGAAAATTGTGTTGAATCTCTCTCTCTCTCTCCTCCCTCTCCCCCCCCCCCTCTCTCAATAGAAAATTGTATTGCGACCAGACAATAATGCATACACTCTTAAAAATGAATGCTCAAAAACGACGAAATTTTCCTTAATTTTGACGATTTCATTACTGGAAAATGCTCCGAGTTTTCGTTTCCTCAAAGTGAGGAAATTTGAATCGTCATTTTTATGAGGATTTGAATGTCGTCTAATCTAAAGAAACATTTCGTCATTTTTGAGCATGTGAGTACAACAATGAGATTCAGTTTCCTCAAAATCAAGATACAGAATCGTCAAATCACGATCGTAAAAGTGAGGATTCGCGTTTACTCAAAAGTCACGTGCTAGTTTGACGAAACAATCCTCAAAATTAACGAAATGAGGATTGAGGATTCATGAATCGTCAAAAATGAAAGTGTTATTTCTGAGAGTGTAATTTTGTCCAAAAAATGTACCAAAGCGCATTGCTCTTCCGAAATGTAGTTTAGCTTCTGATTTGTGTTGCGGAAGATAAATAGCTTTACTAAAGCTAAACAACATGTATTATTATATTTTAAAATGAATATTACAATTTTGTTATGCATATTTTAGAAAATAATACAGTTTAAAAACTTATTTTTGTTATTCACACTTGAATATGATAATCTTATCCTCTCGCGATCCTCAGTAGTGTTGGAACAACAAGAAATTTGTGATCGAATACTATAAACACAATTCTTGTATTAAAACAACACAATATTATAATATTGTCAGTTTTATACAATACTTTTATTCCAATATGCCGTCTGAAGTTGATTTTTTTTTAATGTAATAATTCACATTCCCTACGATTTATTATCTCTATACTGAACTAATAAACCTAAATGTTGACATCTAAACACGTACAGATTTTTGTATCATAATCAAATATATTGTACATTTTTACGTTTAACTAATTAAACATTAATTTAATATATTAAAACTTTTAAACAGTAGCACTTTTTACAAATGTATCTCAACAATAACTACGATCTTTCGTATTGGTTTATTTAGAGCGTTTTCCCACTGGATGGCTAATTATATCAAAACTGTTTTTTAAGTTGCCGTAAGAAAAGCAACAATTCGCATCTTCCGGGTAATTAAAGCATACCGTCTTTTGCATTCTAGAACGAACTCAAATGCGGTGTATTTCTTACAAAATGTGTCAGAGAAAAAAACTATAACAAAGGTATTCATTCCCCTTTTGAATAAAGCTTCTAAAGCCAGCTGTTGTCGAGTTTGTCTCTCTATTTTCTCGCGTTTTAAAAAAATAATTAGATATTTTTTTTAATATAATGCATTTAGCACAACCTAAAAATTGGATTTTTAGAGGATAAGTGCTTCTAAAAAACGAATTCCTATTGTATAAACATTTTTATTATTTAATTTATCTATAATAATAAAAGAAAGAGTCTGTCTGTCTGTGTGTATGTCTGTGGATCGCAAAAGACCTACTTAGACTGCTCCAAAAAATTCGAAATTTTTAATATAGATTCCTTTTAATACCTACGTGTGCACCTGAGGATTAGTTTTTTCATATTTGATTGTGATTTTTAATTAATATAATTAGTTTTAAAAAAACGTCATCCACGTGGGATTGCGGGACCATAACAGGGCTTGAAAATACATGGACCGGGCCGAAACGGGGGCTTGACGCCATCCTCTATTAGTTTGATTGATTGAGTTTGGTTGAGATATGCGCTCGCCCGAAGGCTGCTTCCTCTATTAGTGTTTAATTTTTTAAGTGCGCATGCGCCAACACGAATTTAATTTTGTTTTGATTTTGAGTGTATTTTCAAAAGTAAACATTACTCTAAAAGAGAGCAATGCGAAGTTAACGGGTTCCCAGTAAGGCGGGACCATACTGCTAGTAATAGATATTTTAAGTACGTTTTTAGGTAAATGTACGTTTTTTATAAATTAAAACCTCATTTACGACATTGAGCAAATTGAGTCTGATAACTTCATGATTAAATCTCAAGACATGATTTAACTTTTAAAAATTGATGTTAAATATTTAAAGTCCATTTACTTCCGTTTACGGCAACCAAAAATACATGTATCCTCCGAATAAAAAGCTCACATCAATGTTTCATTTAGTACACTACAAAGTCGAGGCTCCATTCGGAACACAATTGTCCCACATTCATGAAAATTGTGTTCTAATAGTGTTTCCCATGTTTTCCGTTGTACAGAATTCTTAAAAAAATTTGTATCAGAACCGTTCCAAAAAAATCTAAATGTGTTTATTCTGTGAAAACCAAAAAAAATCTAAATTTTTTGTATCTGTAAAAATATTTGTTAAATTTCACTTTTGAAACACATTGGATGGTGTGGATTTTCGACCAAAAATTATCCAAAGTGACCCGACATTTTGTATTTTCTTTGCTAGTTATCTTTCATAAGTTATAAGATGCGCATAGTTAATTTTACATTTGACAAGTGCATCTATTATAATTTAGCTAAAATATCAAATAAAATTTAAATATTCTAAAATTTGTGCAAAGTGTTTACTTTTAAAATGTACTCAGTTAAGTTTTAACATAAAATAACAGCAATTAATTATTTTTAAGTTTTGTAATCTTGATGCTAATTAAGTGTTGAATTAAAAGTATAACCACTTATATATATATATAATATATATATATCTATATATATATTTATATCATATATATATATTATTCTTATATTATATATATATATATATATATATATATATATATATATATATCTTATTATCTATAATATATATATATATATATTATATTATAGATATATATATATTTATATAATTATTATATTATTATATATATATATATATTATTATTATAATATACATATATTAATATTAATATAATTATATATATATATATATTTATACTATATATAATAATATATATATATATATATATATAATATATATATATAATATATATAATAGATATATATATATATATATATATAATATATATATAAGAATATATATATTCTATATATATAAGAAAATATATATATATATATATATATATAATATAGATATAATATATATAATGTGTTAAGAGTAAGTAAGAAGACATTGTGGACACCTATAAAAAACACCTTCATTAAACAAAATTCAAGATTCTCATTTTTCGGAAAACTTATTTTGGGTTCCGAATATAAAGTATTCAGAACAATGTTCTTCATTTGTCTTACATTTTGCTTACTTAAATAAAACTTAAGCAAAAAGCTCATTTTTGCATTGAAATATTCTTTCAAACAGTCGTGTGTAAGGTATTTTAAGCTCAATGGTGGTAATGCATGGATTTTTTATAGTTAAACCATTCAGAATATCATTTTAAATAAAATCCTTTATTTGTTGATTTTTAACCTAAAATATAAGTTTTGTGACGACTTCTTTGTGTTATATGAAATTAAAATTAACATTATGTATTTTTCTATGAAAAATACTGATATAAAGAATCGAAATTTAAAAATATATATATTAAAATTCTGTATCATACTAAACAGTTCGTTAACGTTCGTACGCCTTTTGCCACACTTTTACAATACTTTTAATTAAGTAACAGTTTGTTGTGGAGTATAAAGATTAACACAAGCTTAATTTTCATTCCATAAGAAATAAAATTCGGTAAGAAAAAACGCTCTTCTGTGTTATTTTCGTAACACTCGGCGCCAGAAACATAAACAGAAGCACGATTTTTTAATTAATTTAATTGCAATTGTGCAGGCGTATTAGTATTTACATAAGTAAACAATTAAAACTAACCGCACACATTTTGTGCTAAAACCTACTTATTAAATGTACTTCTCTCTCTCTTGTTTTAAACAGACCTATAATAAAAAATTATAAACAAAAAATGCGAACAAATAATCAGGGTAAATTAGTATGAAATGTTACTTAATAAATAAAAAATAACATTTCATACTAATTTACCCTCAGCATCCCGATTTTTTTAACTAACTACAATTTTTTATACTAACTAAAACACTAAAAACATTTTAAGCATAATTTAAATATCGATTCAATAAAAACGAATTTGCCGCATCAGACAAACAGTCTACAAAATCCCCGAATAATTATGCACAACACCACTCATAAATACTTCATTCAATAAAAAAAGTTTTTTAATAATTCCAGTAAAAGAAAAGCAACTACACGTGTCCTAGAAATAACACAACCGCACCCCCATTTCCGTCTAAGCACGCACTCCCAGTGCGGTACGTTTTTAAACGTACGTCTCTCTGCGTCACAGAGAAACCAACACTACAGGCATTCAGTCTCTTTTGAATAAGGCTCCTTACGCCAGCTGTTTTCAGCACTGTCACGCTATTGGGGTCCCTTGAGATAACATTCAAAACGGGACCTTATTCAAAAGAATAAGGTCAAATAATGCAGTCCTTATCGGGGCATATTTTCAATGGAGTCCTTTTACCACGGAAAATGCATAATTTTGGAGGCTTTGTTGGGTATGACGGGGTTTTGGAAGTTTGTATGGCAATGTGAGGTTTGGATGGTGATATTCAGGGTTTGGAGATATCCAATTGTTGTTTAAAATGGTTTGTTTTGGTTTTTAAGTATTTTATTCTAAAAAAATATTTTAGGATTGTTTAGTAGTCCCGTGATTTTACAAAAATATTTCCACAAATAATACTCAAGTTTTTTTTTTTGCCATTTTAATAAACCAAAGTGATATAGACGTGTATTTTTAAGTGAAAAGATGTGTTTCTTTATAACTGTAAGAAATTTTTATTTTTCGTTCTACATAAATTATTATAATGGCAATATTAAATTGTGCATTTTAAATTTCAATATAATATGTTTTAGCAAAAGCACAGCGTTAATAGTACTGCGAACAGTTTGAAAATTTTACTTTTTTACACTAAAACTACATATAATCCCATTCACACACAGATATATTTCACCAACAGGTATTCACACAGATCACACACAGATATTTAATTTAAACACATTACTTCTTTTAAACATTAAACCATATTTAAATCCCTTTTTGCATATTTAAATCCTTAAATCCTCACTCACAATAGTTTTATTGTCTGTAATTTTTTTACACAGAAAAATAGAATGCAATTGGGAACTGGATTAAAACAGAAGCTAGCGTGCCTTAAGTTACACATGAAAAAAATCTGAATGGATTGGGAGATGGAGTTTTAAAAGCAGAAGGTAGCGTGCCTTGGGGGGTTACACATAAAAAATATGAAGCGTAATGGGAGACTGAGTTAAAGCAGAAGCTACGTGCCTGCGGGGCCCTACCAATGAAAAATCTGAATGCGTATTGGGTGACTGGAGTTAAAAGCTGAAGCAGTAGCGTGCTTGTCGGAGGCCCGTATAAAAATTTGTTTGGGGTTAGGGCCCTTAGGAAGGGTAAAGATTTCTCACAAAGAAAAAAAATGCAAAAATTAAGAGAGTGATCAAGAAATATTTGGGCAGTTTTACCATAATTTTTAATTTCAGGTATCAAAAAAAATGTAACATTTATTTTTTCAAAATCACTTTAAATGTTTGTCAAAAGGTTTATAAGGGTTCTATAAAAACGAAAAAAAGTTCAGCAAAGCTCATTTGTAAAAAACAAAAAATACTGACAGGGATGGCCGTTTTTTAAAAACACCGATGCCAAAGAAACTGGTTTAAACTGGCCTTACAATAACTGTTTTCATTGAATAACTTTTTCATGAAATCACTGTTGTTTACATCATGTTTTACATGTTTTCATGAAATCACTGTTTTACAATCACTGTTTTTCAATGAAACCGAAATCACAAAAAACCGGTTAGTCTTAAAACTGGTTTCGTTTTTCCATCCCTAGATCATTACGATGGTAAGGACCTGGAAGTCAGGAACGGAAGGTAAGGACATTCACGCTTTTTTATGTTGAAACTAACTACAGTTTTATAAAAATGGATCTTTTTACTTCTTGTACTCCACTTAAACACATTCATAGTAAAAAAAATCAATTATCAAGCAAAAATTAACCTTACCTGGGAGACTGTAAGTAAAGCAATAAAGCCTCGCAGCCAATTTTACTGAGGGTTTTTTTTTATGTTGGGCTGGTTGGTGAATTTTAGCAAAAATATGTGGATGCTAACTGAAATGTGAGTTTTCTGCAATACTGTTTTCATGGGTTAAGAATCACTGTTGCTCAATCGAGTGCCTCTCTTCACCACTTTAGGAATGAGGTCAGTGAATGTACCAAAACCCAGGGACATAGTGAGGAGACGAGAAAACGCATTATAAATATTAAAAACCAAAATTTAATGGAATTAATTTGTTAAGCTACAGTGTTAGTTCAATTTAAAATATAAATGAATGTAATTTTTATCTCAGAAATATGTTGGCTTGAGCCCTAAATTAAAAAAAAAAATTGACATTTGGGACACACTACGGTAAGGATTTTTCTGCATTGTTCTGTTCTCAAATATTTTTGGAATTTCTTTGCTTTAAAAGATTCCGTTTTGCAATTGTATAATTACCAGTCTTTTAGTATAATAAATTTTTTTTTTAAAGAAATATTAATTTTTTTAAGGTTATTCCCAAGGGACATAAAATTTAAAAAAAATGGTAGAATTGCCCAGTTATTCATCATAATTATGTATCTGTCACTTTTTATAAAAGTAAAATTAAATTTACACTCTCCTTGCCTTTTTTTCGGCAAATTGATTTATAAAATCATTTATAGATGATGATGGCTTTAGTTTTTCGAAAGTTTCTAGCTTTATGGACAACATAGTGACAGGTCTGACATGCGTTCCTGTCCCATCGAAATTCTTAGGTAATTGTTTTTTATCAGTTTCAATTCTGAAAAACTTCTTTAAGCAGTTGTAGTTGTAGCTGGAAGCTTCAAGAATAAAAAGCATGCTGTTATTACCTCGGGAAAACTGGATGCAAGACTATTGAATTTTATCAGCAATAATTCAAAGAGTTCCTTAATGGAATGAATTTTTTGAATTTCAGATTTTATGCATGTTTTTAGAGCCTTTAATTGATCATAAGTTTATCTGAGATGTCTTTACTGAAAAAAGCCGACAGTTTTGTGCTTCTCAAGCGTTTAATATCTCTTCGTTTAAAAGAGACAGGAGTTTCTCCGGTTTAGTTGTAATATTTTGAACATACTACTCAGGTCGCAAAGGCTCTGAAATCTTTGTTCCCTCGTATATCTATGTTACCGCAGCCCGCAACAGCTGATGTAGAGTGTTGACAACTTTTGAACACACGCTTTGCGCGGGGAAAAAAATTGTTTTTTTCTACTTTTGTCATTTGTGAAAAAAAAATGGGAAGTTTTATTAATTTTTGATTACGCACGTAGGGGGCCCCCGTGGCCCGGGGGCCCCGTATAATTGATACGGCGGTAGCTACGCCCCTGGTTAAAAGTAACACTTTGAATATCTTCGAGTACTATATAATTTAGGTTTCGTATGACGTTCGTATTACTACATAGTTTATTTTAAACTGAGAACTAAGATAGTTTTATAGACAAAAATTTCAAAGTCATTTAGATGCCCTTGGGGTGCAGTTATCATTCGCTTATTTGGATTTTTTTTAAAAAGACAATTTAGCTCCATTTCGAAGATGTTGCACAAAAAATTCAAAAGTTAACTAAAATTTAGCATTAAAATATTTTAGAATGGAATATTAACTATAAAAACGACAGATCTTGTTTGTGCAATCAAAGCACACACAAATTGTTATTTTAAGGCATAATGCATCAAATCCCATTAAACTAATATGGTCTTTAGAAAATATTAAACGTCATTTTTTTTGCAAAATATACTTAGAAATATATTATTGTTTGAATAAAAAGTTTACATAAAGAATATCTGTAAAGGATGGAGTTCAGGAGGCAAAAGGGTTTTTTAACTTAAAATTGAATTTTAATAAAGGATTACTTTGAAATCTCGTAAATAATATGAATGTTGATTTGAACAAGTATTATTTACTTGAAAGGAATTGATCTTATCCAAGTTTTATCCATTAACGTGTCAAGTCGATAACTGTTCCCATTTTGTGTTATTATGCTTAGAGTTGAAAGTCGTGATTACGGTCAATTATAACAAAAAAAAAAGTGACGAAAAGTTCAGTAACAATAAAAGAGAGTTCAGTGACGGAATAAGAACTGTGACGTTTTTAGTATTTAAATGTTAATAAAAGTTTTCAGAAATTTTTAAATTAACGAAAACTAGTGCTTTGCAAATGAAAATAGTGCTCAAAACATATAATGAAATAATATTTTTTTTAAAAAAATAACGTTTGTTATTCAATTTTAGAACTACTTTACTCCAAATTTTTGAGTGCAACAAGACAAATTATTATTTTACTATGAAAATATTCAGATCGGTATGGGGATTTTAAGTTCTTAGATGCTTCTGCTACTACTAGATATCCTGCTAGTTATTAGATCGACGTATAGTGCTTCTGAATATTACGAGTTCTCTCATCGTTTTTTTTTTTTTAATATTCTATATCGACAAAATTTATAATCTAGAAAAACTCTTTTTACGTTTAGACTTGTGTTTGGTCATATTACTTTTGGTCCTATATTCAAAATGATTGATTTTTTAATACATAGCAAAATTTATAAAATTTGAAGTAAGTTTTTCTTCAACGCATTGCTGGAATTCTTGCGCTGTAAATTTTTGGAAAACATACCCCGTCACCATATTTTGACTTCAATAGTATCTTGATGAGTGGAGGTTTAATCTATTGTGAAAATAAATACATATATCTACATAGAAAAAGATAGTATACGCAAAGATAAAACTGTAAGTTCAATAAAAAGGTTTTTAATTTAGTTTTCAATGTAAGCAAGAAAAATTACTCATAGTTGAAAAAATCATAAAAACAGCTCTATCAACAATATTACAACACCAACAGAGCTTTTTGAAAAGTGGTCTTTGATTTGTTGTTTCATAAACTAAGTCACCAGTTGGCTTCGCTTATTTTCAACATAAGAACAGTTAGAAAACATACCCCATGGGAAAGCATGCCCCGATCTTCCTTATCTAAATGATTATAACCTTAGACAATATATTTTTTAATTATTATCATTTCACTACAAAATATTATGACAGAATTTTCCAAAGAAATGAAAATATGTGTGGAATGATTTTTCCCTAAAATGTTTTACAATTGATTCATCTATTGAGAAAATTGTAATACAATTTATCTCTTAAAAGCTTTCTAAGTATCAGTATCTCTAAATATTTCTGTATTCATAATTTTGAAAGTAAAATAATTAGAGAAAAGAACTGTAAGAATTGTTACAGTTGATCCTCTAAAAGTATTTGTATATTTATTTTATTATATTTCGGTTCCAGAGCTTCTATTTTCAAATATTTGTTTATCATTTTGTTAAAATACAAGATCAGTAACAAATAATTCTATGTTATAATAATTATTTTCAAGATCATGTTAAATTCATCAAAAGTTTTTAAAGTTCATAAACAATATATTAGTGATACATTTGTCAATTACTAAAATAGAAATTTACTTTCAAAAACAATATTTAAAATCAAAATTGTCTATATCAGAAATCCCAATTTTTTTATATTTTATTGTAATCAAAAGTATTTAATTTGTCACTTTGAAACCTACTGAAACTACATATGATAAAAAAAATGTTCATTTTTATCGAAAGGTGAACGAAAAGGTATCGATTTGAACATGTTAAGTTTTAATAATCATTAAAAACAAATAATTTATAAGTTAAAGTTATTCTTTAAAAAATATATCAAATTGCTTTAAATTTATTTCATGATTTTAAAAAACTGGTTATTAATAAGTTTCAGTTTCAATTTTTAAAACATTCTTTGAAATCTATTTATTTAATCAAAATTATGCTTTTCATAATTCTAAGCTTCAAATTCCGAAACTTTTTTTTGCAAAAAAAAATCACAAATTCACAGTTTCTCAATGCTCTCCGTTCACTAGTCAGCTGTATAATTTTAAATAATCAGGAACTGCCAATGTTATACTTCTTAATAATCATAACCAGCTACCATTGTCATAATAATCGTTGAGTTTCTTACAACGTATATTTTAACCATTTTGTCAAATTTCTATATATCCTAAATATATTCTTAGTAATAAATATTAATTATCAGAATATATACCTAGTAAAAATCAATTTTAGCTTTACAATTCTTCGACTACCAATAAATATTTTCTTTATTTATTTATCATAAATACAGTTATTAATCAATAACTGGTAGTTTAACACTCCAATATTCATTGCCAACTTCTATACTTTCTAGTTAAGATAAATTATCATCTTTATACTTTCCTAATTAATACAAACAATCGGTTTTAAAATTCCAAATAATCAACCCCAATTGACAATTTTATCGTTCCAAATAATCATTCCACAATAATCATTGTCAGATTTTATTAAGACTTTCTAATAAACCTTGTAAATTTGACACTTCCTGAATCGCTAACCAGCTGACATACTTTTCCCCCTACTGTTTCCCTAACTGTCTCGAATCCCAAACGGTACGATAAGTCCAATAACTGCAGAGGTTAAGAAACTCTGACGCGAATTACCCATCCGCGAACGAACTCTCGAGAAAACGATTCGGATGGTACGAACACTTCCTGGTGACTACTAAATGACTATCGCAACTTAACTACTCATCAGAAGGGAAAAAGTCGTGGTTTTAAATTAAAAGCATTATTAAAAATAATTTTTAACACTTTCGAACGTTTTCAAACTTTAGTTGTAATAAATAAAACAATATCGTTGGCAGAAACAATGATGCTTGTTAAAACGTTGTTTGCCAAGGGTAATTTTACTCATTTTACTTTGTCATATTTTTTAAAATCAGAAAAAAATTTGCATATTATTTTATAGTTTTAGTTCTATGTAGACGGAATACAATTTCCTCAACGTGTGATATTGTAAAAATTGTGTTATATAGATGGCAAATGCGTGTACATACCCAAAATATTTTTATATGCTCAAACTTTATTGCCCCAATTTTTTTTAAATATTCATGTTTTTTATATTGTTAATATTGTAGATCGGTAAAGAATACAAACGTCATAGATGGCAGAAACGATAACCAAGGTATGGATATTCGAAAGTAACGTTTTGGGTAATTACGTTTTTTTCCTAAAATACTCGTTTATAAAACATTAAAAAGTTGGGAAAATTGTTAAAGTATCAAATGCTATATCTAACTACACATTTCTTTAATACATAAAAATCGTACCCTATTATATAAGTATAAAGCCATGACTACATAAAATCATAACCCCAAACCATTGTCTCAGCGTTTACATTTATGAATTCCAATACTTTTATACTAGAAGTCGGTAATGTCTACAAACTTAACAGATGGTAACCGCATGTTGTTTTAAAGATTTAAAAATCAAACTAGCTAAAAATATGTACATTCAATGTTATATACCATCGCAACAAATAAAGTGGAGCACATGAAGACCGTATGTTACAAAATGACACAACAATTTTGCTTTAAAGATTTAAAAATTAAACTAGTTAAAAATATGTACATTCCATGTTATCTGTCATTATTAACAGCTTATATACCATTTCAACAAATAAGTGGCGTACATGAACACCGTGTGTTACAAAGTGAGCTCAATCCCAAACTGGCCGCAACGTGCTTACCTTGTTGTTTACTCGCCGTCTCCAGAAACTTCGGGCTAGCCCATTTCAGCGACTATTCCCTGACCACCGGCTACTGTTTCCATCACTCAAATAAGGGCAGGTGGGCCTTTCTTCCATTTACCACTCCCTGCTGTAGCCATGGTAACTCCTGCACACAAACGGCTACATGTGCTCTCAGCTACTTTTCATTTCCTATACCAGCTAACTGATCTCGGGACCACGTGGTCTTGCTATTATTCGAGCCCCGGATCGAACATCCCAACAGGTTTGCCTTAACTATTCATGGCTTTGTCACGAAATCGGAGGGTGTTTCCTTCGCAGGGGGCAATTTGCCTTATGACTGTTGAAGATGATATTTCGAAGAATGGCAAGCTGTTTCGATTATAATATTAAAAAGAATGGGGCTGGTTATAATTTTTATTTGGATAAAATCTGTGAAATATTAAAGATTTATAAATACCTTATTTTGGAATGCATTAATACCTTTTTTAAGCAAACAAAAAGTTTACTTAAAGTTTTTGAAGTTCGTCTTTAAGATGACTTAATTTTTCAATTAAATACAGAACTTTGCTGTGGGCATTTAAACTAGAATTGAGCATCAATTTTAAAATTGCATTAATTCCCTTTTTTCAGAAAATAAAAAAATAACGTAGTTTTGAAATTTCTGCATAAAAGTACTGCGGATTTTTTTTTATTATGCAAAGATTTTCTTATTTAGATGAACTAAAGTAAAAACACACTTTCGTTTCTCAAATTTTCATGTAATTCGCTTCAAATGAGTCAAAAAAGAATTTATTAAAAAATACATTAAAAAGTTACTAGTTTTCCTGTTCCATGCAGTCTCTTTCTTGTATTAAACCTTCAGTTCCAAGATCTCAACAGGTTTGGCTTTAACTATTCATGGCTTTATCACGGAATCGAAGGGTGTTCCTTTTACATAAGGCAATTCGCTTTTTGATTGTCCTTTCTACCTGTATATTTCTAATGTTAAAAGCTGATGGAATTAATATAATTTATATTTAAACAGGGGTTATCAACCCTCTGGGGATACAGACGTATAAACCCGTGACATGACAGTCTGGTTTTCCAGTTATTTATGTTACGACTTTACTTAATTTTACAATTTGAAGTGTGCAGAGAAATTTATAATTATCTGCAACAAAATGTAATTTTTAAAAAATTAAAGAAAACAAAATTGCAGTTACAAATTTGAATTTTCGTCTTCTTCAGTGAAAACAAGTTTGCACTTCAGAGAATTTGCTTATCCCTCAAAGGATAATTTTTTTCTACATTTGACTTCTTTTTTTGGCTGATCGAGCAAATTTCTCAATCGGCATATTTGCTAGAACTGAGAGACATTTTGTGGCACCATCCAGACAACTGTATCAAACAAATTGCGACGCTTACTTTATTAGAAATATGATCTCTCTGTGGGTGCTAAAGTATGCCCAGAACTTTTTTGGTTGTTCCCTTTTCACACTCGGCATATTCTCTAAAGCTGAGAGCCGTTTTGTAGCACCATCCAGACGACTCTATCTACCAAATTTTGACGCTTATTGTTAATTGTAGTTTATTTACTTATTTGATTATATGCGTAAAGTTTTGTCTGTTTCAACATTGTTTGGTAAAGAAAATCCGTTTTCTAAAAAAATTAAGTTTGCGACGGTTTTAGCTTTCGTCCGTTTTCTTCATACATAGGAGCAGAAAGTTAAGAGATTCCTGATTCTACAAATTCTAAAAATATTTTTTTAGTTTATTTTACACTTACATTATTTAAAAAAAATTAGAACTCTGTGGATGCTACAGTATGCCGACCTTTTTTTTTGCCGAGAGAAGACACCCGACTCAGCCGTGAATCGATCACCAAATACCTCACAGCCAGTGAGCCGACTCTTTCAAAAATTCTGAAAATCTGTAAAATTTAATGACAAATTATGGAAATTATAAGATGAACAAAAATGAATTTTTATAAGTAATTTTTCTGTCGCGTAGTTTTTGTAGCATTCTAACTGCGGATCGAAGATCCCAACAGGCTTTTCTTAAATATGCATTACTTTGTCACGGCAACGAAGGGTGTTTCCTTTGCAAGGGGCAATTTACCTTATGACTGTTTACTGTTTAAAAAAATCAGAATAGTTACTTGGAAATTCTGCCCAATTTCCACCAGTAATGTTTCGAGAATGTTTCAGTAACTTTCTCAAAAAATTTAGAAACAATTTCACATACAGCTAGTAACTTTCCAGAAAATGTCAAAAAAAATCTAGGATGCAAAAAAGCGGGATAGCGCCACTGTATATTTTTATTTTTTCTTGGCTACGTACTTCTTGCAGTGGTATCTTTCGGATTCGATCCACTAACTTTTGGGTACATTTATTAAATCTTAATTGAGTAAAATGCGTAGGGGTTTTGCTTGCTTGTTGACAACTATACATTATGTTCAATTGTCCAAAATATGATAAATGATTTTACTTATATTTCTAGGAAAAAAAGATTTAAATGTTATACTGCTAATGTCGAGATTTTTGAATTATACTAATTTATATTGAAAAAACTGGGGCTATTTACAAATTTTCATTGGGAATATAAATCTAAAAAAATTATTTAGAATACATTAATATCATTTTTAACAAATTAAAACTTTGACATGAAAATTTGAAATTCGTCATTAAGGTTACCTAATTTTTTCGACATAAATAGTTATTAAATACAACTTTGCCTTGGTCTGGTGAACTGAAATGACCACAACAATGAACCGTGTTTGTCTTGAAATAATCAGTCATTTAGTGTACTTCCTTATTGGTTAAAATTCTTGAGTTCTTAAAACAATGGCCAGAGTCATTAGTCTAGATACTGTAGTTTATCGGAACGGTATTAATTATTGATTTGTCTTATGATATTTTGTTTATTTAAATGAGCTAAAGCAAAACTCACTTTTGTATTGCAAGTTCTCTTGGCATTCGCCTTTAATGAGTCAAAAAGGAAATGAGTAAATTAGAAGTACATTTTAAAAATTACAAGTTATTCTGTTCCATGTAGTCATCCCAATATTCAACATTAAGATCAAAAATCCCAACAAGACTGCTGGAATGTCCTTATCTATTCAAGTCTTTGTCACAGAAGCAGAAAAAATTTTCGTTATAGAGTATTAATAGTAAGGGGGATTTACCTTACGACAATTGAAGATAATTTTCTAATGCTCCAAAGTCCCAAGTTCCGTACGATGTCGCCCTTAACGGTTGCGTTAGGTGCCTACTAGGGTGTCGGCTCGTCACCTGACTTAGGTTCTAAATTATTACGCCCGTCGCCAATAGCCCTCGTGTATCTCTAAAACGACGATAATTCAAACTAAATTTCAGAGAGAATATACCAACAGATCTGCTGGAGTTGAATTTACCTACTCATCCCAATAAAAAAAAGGAAAAGTATAGAGTGTTTGTTTAGCTATTTTCATAGCTATTTCAATATGTTTTTAGATGTTCCAAGCAAAAGTTGGAAGAAATAAATTTTTGACATTAAATGATTGTGAGAATACAAACGTTATTTGTGGTATTGCCAAAATTAGAATGACAATTTTTTTTACGTGAAATAAAAGGCGATGATTCCACTTTTCCGAAAAAGCAAAACACATAAAAAAGGGGGAATTTTTATGAACAGCAATCACAAGTAAAAAATCTTTTTCCGACACTTGGGCCAAAGTTAACCACCTGGGCCAAAATTACCGGCTTCGACGGTATTCAAATAAATTTAACCAATGTCGACAATATGCAATTCTAATTTTTGATAATCAGTGTTCTAAGCTCAAACTACTACAAATGTCTTTCAAACAGTTGTTGATAGTGATAAAATTTAATGAATAATAACTCTATTAAGATGCAAGTTGCCGCCCCGGTGGCACACTCGTTAGCATTCTAACCTTTGGAGCTGCTGGGGTCGGGTTCGAATCCCGGTCAGACATGGATATTTGTGACTATCAATAAATGTTGTTATTTGTCTATGTGTTTGGGTCGTCTCTTTCTTTGTGTGTCTCTTGTGCTTGTGTCATTTCTGGGGCTTAGTACAATAGACTCAAAAGTCGCAGTGCTTGGCGATCTTGCCCCCCCCCCCCACCAAGAAAGTCATAAGTCAAGATGCAAGTTACATTTCTTACGGTATTAAATGAAGAGCTCAAGTGCAAAACAAGTTAAATCACTTATTGGAAAAAAATTGAGTTGGTTAGCTTTTCATACAGGTATTGTTAGAAGAGATCCACCAACAATTTGATTTGCACAAAAAAAAAGTTAAATCGTATGTTTATGTATATACGATTATAATCACTCATAATCATCAATACGTATGTAATCTGTATGAAAAGCTTACCAACTCAATTTTTTTCAAAAAGTGATTTAACTTGTTTTGCACTTAACGTCTTCAAATATACTAAGGGGGAACTAAGGACATTTGACCCATAAAGATACATGACCCAATGCCTTTTTCTCAGCATTAGAAAAGTTTTATGAGTTGGCAGTGGCATCACTTCCTTCCATTCAGTCAGCTGACCACATGGTGAAAAAATTCAACTGAATACTTGCTTACAATATTTAGCTATGCGAAGAAATACGATTTAAAGCATTGAATGTAAATTTTCGGCGCCATAAGATTTTTCAGACAATTTTTTTTTTTTTTTTTTTTTTTGGTTTAAAGGAAATATTTTTTTCAATTTGTTACTTGTTTTTTATTAGATACAATCACGTGCATAATAGTGCTTATGTAATTATTTGCAAATGTCTTTGCTTTGGTGGTAATTAAAAAGTTCAATTAGGGATACTTGACCCAAACCAATTAGGGATATGTGACCTAAGTAAGCAGCACAATAGTAGGCATAAGTAGTCCAAGTATTTTTTTTAAATCACGGGAGTCCCCAAAAAATGACTGGGTTCTTCTGGGAGAACAATGTTTGTTGGGAAACTACAAGGGAATTTTATAAAGAGCTTTTTGCGAGCTTCAGTTTTCATAAAGAATCGATGGAAAATGTTTTAAATGGTCTGAAATGGTTAATGCATTCCAATTTGATATTGATCAAATAGAAGATTTTACAACCACCTGTGTTTTCTCTGCAAAATAAAAGGATCAACAGTTATGTATTTAGACAAGAGTTAAGTTTAAATTTGATAAGTTCGTTAATATAAGTAAATTGATGTGATAAGAATAATAAGTAATAATGTTGTCTTAAAAAACTATAAAATCCGTTTAAACTTTACAATATGATGTTTTAGGTAAAACTATTTGGGTAATTTTAAGTCTTAATACCAAATTTTTGGGTTGGGTCACGTATCGTTAATGGGTTGGTCATGTATCCTTAAGCATTGGGATACATGACATAAAACTAAAGTTTTAAATAATTTATATTTTACTAATACTGCAGTTAACATTTCCGAAAAAAAATGCAATATATATTGTGTAATACATATTAAAGTATGAATTTACTGGCATTTGCTAATCCATAAATAGTGTGTTTTTTAAAAGTTACAAGCCAAAAACTACAAATTGGGTCATGTGTCCCTGGTTCCCCATTACTTCATGGCTATTATATTCATGCCGTAATCTTCACTTATAAGCTTTGTTTAAACAAAAAAAATCCAGCATTTAATGTACGTGGGTACTAGATTTAATTCTATCAGCTATTTTTTCGTTATCAAGAATTTATATTGATATATCCTTCCCGACTTGGACTTAGAATATTCTGGACAGTCTACTAAAAGACTCATTTTCTACTTGAGGTTACCACAGACTCCACAGAGCAAAGATCCTAACATGTTGATAAATATCGATCCCTATAACTACCAGTCCCCAGCGTTGGATCTGTCACGAAAACAAAGGGTGTTTCCCTTACGAGACAACACTTTTTTCTACACCTTTCACTACTTCGGTTTTACAAGGCTGTAACTAAATGTGTCCATAGCTTGTTTTGCTGCAACTTAATTACTTTGTTTTTAAAAGTCTGAAACTAAAGTTGTCCATCACGTTTTGTTCTAGAACTTTAATTACTTTGGCTTTACAAGTCTATAACTAAAGTTGACCATCACTTTTTGTTCTACGCCTTTGATTACTTTGTTTTTAAAAATTTATAACTAAATGTGCCAATTAAATGTTTCTACATCTATTATTACTTTGTTTATGCAAAGAATGTACCTAAAGGGGTCCATCACTTTTAGTTCTAGAACTCTAATTACTTTAGTTTTAAAAATATGTATGTCTAAAAGTGTAATACCTTTTTTTTTCAGTCATTACTTTGGTTTCTCAAATCTATAACTAATTATTTCCATCACTCTTTCTGCACCTTTGATTACTTTATTTTGCTAGAAAACTGTTACTAAAGTTTCCATCATTCTTACTTTACATCATTCATTAGTTTAATTTGCAATGTTATTTTAGTGTTTCCGTTATTTGAAACTAAACAGAATCCTCAAATATTCTTGTGAAATTATTTCATTCTGGAAAAGTTATCATTTTACATCTATTCTGAAGCCCAATATAAACTGTACAACCATAGCTTATATCGAAGGAGTGATATCCATGATGCAAGGCGTTGTCCTTCAGACATTGATATCATATTGATCATTGATGACATCTTACAAACGGATTCTACAATGAAATGCATTTACTATATAGATCTAGTACAACCTTAATTCCTTGTTGTTCAATGACTGGATGCCACGTACGATTTTGCTCATATTTTGCAGTAGCAGCCTACTTTTGTGTCATCCTCATCACTCGACCTCTAGTGAACCGTTATTTCAACCAAGACCAAACTTAAAATTCGCAAAACTTATTTCTAACAACTAGGACATGTTTGTTTTACCCCACTGCAATATGCACGGTAATAAAACAAGAGTTATTTACCAAAAAAAATGTGAAAAAAATCTCTCAGAGTAATAACGAAATTATAGCCTCTTCTACAACTTCATCAAGAAAGTAAAGAACGAAATATCCCTAAAGGCATTAAAAGCTTTGGTAGATGTGACATTCGAACTTTGGATATTTTAAACATAATGAAGTTACCCTATCACTATTTTCTCTTAAAGAAATATTATCTGAAAATCAATAAAAAAATGAATAGATTGGTATGAAGTATTGTATACGTCTTTTAAGTTACTTCATTTTGCTTAGAAACATTTGAAGAAGAGTTATGAAGCTGCAACAACAAACAAGACCTAGTTTCGTTACCTTGGAACTTGTTCCTAACATTTAATGGCGAATCAAACCGATGACTCGTTAAATCAACTGTGAGGTTTAAAACACCTGTAACTGACAGTTTCGTCAAAAATGAGTTTTGTATTTGAAGGAGCAAAAATGTAAGATTGTTGTAGCAAAACTTGAAATTATGAATCTTCTTAACGATTTTTCCCAAGGTAGCTTCAGTATTCTCAAAACTAAATTATTATTATCTTGCGACCTGGCGTCCCCAATTGGGGACATTTTTTAGAACCTTCCCACTAACAATTAACACATTAATTAGTTCCAAATTTGATCTGGACCGATACCAAGAAGATCCAAATATCAGTTTTCAACCTTTGATTACGTGTATGAGTCATTTATTTCTATAAAAATGAAGTTGTATGAGGGCCTATATGATATTAGAGTTCTTAAAAAATTATTTAAATTTTTTTCCAAACTTTTCAAAAAGTTCTTTTGGTAGTCAATTTTAACAAAATTTTGCATTAAAAACAATGTAAAAATAATCTGTTAACTACAAATAAGTGATACGGACTTTTTTTTTGTTGCATTTATAACAAAAAAAATTTGCATTTTTAGAGTTTAAGGCGTGTCCCTCTAAGTAACTATTCAACATAGTTTTTTTTTAATTTCTTTCAAAAACTTACTTTTTAGCATATATTTGTATGAAAAGTATATTTAGATTAAGAATATAGGTGTTGAATTTTGCTCGGGTCTTTAGAGGATAAAGGTGAAAGAAGATAAAAGTTAAACACAATAATTTACTACGCATATCTCACGGGAAAATTAGGGAAAAATTAAAAGTACTAGACTGGCAGAGCAATCGGAAGCTGCATATAATAGGTAACTAACACTAGTCCATTCAAGTGAACTTTGACTTCGTCCAAATTGATATTTAGCAGGATAAACGGCTTAAGAAATGCAAACAAAGGGTCGAAATCAATTGATTGCGATACCAATCATAATCTCCAGCAATGAAATGCTTCTCCAGTTAAGTATCAGTGTCAATGATTCATGATTGAATCAATGACACTGATATTGCTTTAGAACACTGTTATGAATAATTGTATAACCAAGACGTCACTCACCGACCAGTGTTGCGCGCCCTCTATGTTCATGTTGATTAAGCAAACTCCATTTAACTCCAACTATTTTCCAGTTGGTAGCTATGTCGATAGTAACTGGCCCCTATTGAACTCCATTTGACTCCAATTAATTGGATAACTTATTTTGACTCCAGATACTTGATAGCTCATCGCGCCACCTATGTTAATGTTGATAGATTAACTTGGCACTTACCAGTTTTTCTGAAATGATTAATGGTTGTGGAGCGACCCTGTCAAACTATCGGAGTGAAATGCCCTGAAGTGATAACTCCCCCGACGATTCCAACACGAAAACAGAAATAATCAATGTTTTCCCCAGATGTGAAACTAATTGTCCTAAATACTTTTTGCAACTCGGTCTTGATATAGCTTACGATCCTTCGACAAAACTGTATCTGTTTTGTTACGACAAGTTTAGAGTATCATACTTGTTACGTTAACAAGTAAGAGTTTTATACCTGCATAAACATTTTAAAACCATTCATCCAATTAAAAAAAATAGATTCAGAGTACACAAATTGTACACTTCGCAAGAAATGTTGTTACATTAATCTTATTT
This sequence comes from Hylyphantes graminicola, assembly GCA_023701765.1. Taxonomy (NCBI): domain Eukaryota; kingdom Metazoa; phylum Arthropoda; class Arachnida; order Araneae; family Linyphiidae; genus Hylyphantes; species Hylyphantes graminicola. Next base: position 45,836,903 of record CM043122.1, on the reverse strand, counting down.
TGAATTTATTTGTTTGAGTTTTGATGCAATTATTCATATTAAGGTACTTTAAAATCAATGTTTTAATTTCGTTACAAATATTTTAGAAAATAACATAGTTTAGATTTTTTTTTTTTTGATCCATTGTACACGGATATAAAAATCTTCGCCTAATGCTGTCGTCAGTAGTTTCGGGGCAACACAAATTTGTGTTTGTATGTCATCAACGTAATTCTTATATTAAAATGACACAATATTGTGAAGTTATTTTTACACAGAACTTTTATCCACTTGAACACAAGTTTTTTTTCTGATTGTAGCCCATTGACTTTACTTGTCCAAAAAGTAAATGAGGTAGAAAATAATTGAATTCTTCCTTATTCATACACTTTCTGTATAGTTCTTATTCAAGTCCCTAACTCAAGATTAATCCAATGATAGAAACAAGGCTATCAATCCAACCTAACAAGATGTTCTATCTACACCACGCACGATCAATCTGAAACACTGTAACAGAGGTGTTGCAACATCGTTTCAATCTAAAAGCCATAGGGTTTCAAAGTTGTCACTTTACTGAGTTTATAAACTGCAAGAATCTGTCCGCCATTTTGCCCCGTGTCAAATATATTGGCGATAGTGTTTACTTGGGTTGTTTGTTTTGCAAATAAACTTCTACGCGTGATAGATCGGTGACATTTCGACTTGGAAATGTCTATCAATGAGAATATTCAAGAATAGTTATTTTGAAAAACCACATTCCAGATATTTTCGTATAATCTTTCTTTTTGAAAAATTTTAGGTGTTGTTAAATTTTTGTCTCTGCGTTTTAACATTTACATTGTTTTGCTTTAATGTTTAAAAATTAAAGTTTCGGGGAATAGGGTAACTTTGGACCCAGCAAAAAACTCTTGTACTGACTTTCTTCTTGAATATTTTTTAGTCATATGTCAAGTTAGAGTTGCCACTTATTAGAAAAGCAAGTACATTTTAAAATAATGTATTATTATCTCAAAAAAGTTGGGACAAAAGCTATCATATTCTATAGTAAGCATAAATAGTAAGTTCAAATCCATTTATGAATTAAGCATTTAATAGTTCAAATTTATTCAATTTTCATTAAAAAAAATATCCTAGCCTATATAAGAAAAGTGCAAGCCTCACTATTAGTTCTTAAAAAATATAAGAAATCCAATATCATAATAATCGTACACTCTTAAAACAAAAGAGTGAAATCCGCTCCAATTGGAGAAGTGCATTTTCGACACTGGAAAGGATTGAGTATTACCTCAGGCTGAGTTAAAATCACTCGTTTGGAGTGATCCTGTCGGCGGTTTAGCACACAAAAAATCCACTCCTTCCGGGTAAGTGCATTTTCCACTCTGGAGGCGTGAAATTAACTCAGACTGAGTTCAAATCCACTCTCTTGTTTTAAGAGTGTATGTGATTCATAATCACTTATTCTTGCTTTAACATTAATTATGTATTGTAGTTTATATCATTAATAGTTATTTTTTATTCAATAGCACTTATATTTATATTTATTCCTAATTGTCAAAAAACGTTAAATTTATAATTATCACACATGAAAAAAAAAGCTTGAATACTATTTTGTAACAGAAAAAAACAGCATACTGCGTTTTTAAACATCTAATATCCGAAGTATACTTCTTATCTTTCCTGCTTTTCTACTTGCTTACTTTAAACAATCAATTGTTTTGTTATAGCCAAAAAAAAATATTTCAAAAAGTTTTAACACAAAACGGTATTTATGATGGCTGTTTCCCTGTAAAAAATAATATTTTATAGATTATAGGTGACAAAATGAACATGTTTTGCATCTAACTTTAAATTCCGCAGGTTCGATATTTTTTAGAAATTAATTGTTAGGAATCATTAATAATAAATAACAAATTAGCTTATATTATTTTTACCGTCACCTTGAGAATTAATGTTATATTTAAAAAAATAAACACATTAAATTTATGAATAACTAAGAATACGTTGGTTTTGAATAAAGTTGCGATTTTAAATGGCTAAAGTTATATAACTATTTAAAACTTGTGTACTCTTGATTGTAATTATTATAATATAATAATCAACCACAAGTCAAAATAATACTCATAGTTAGGTGGGTATTACGTTTTTCGGCTGCCTATTTCTAGCCTCCATGAAGAGATTTAAAACAGCCAATTTCACCTAGGAATTCATAACTATAGTTACGTGACGAGGTCGACAACTGAGCGGTCACCCAAAGCAAAACAATGGCATCATCGTGTGCTTTTTCGGATTTTTCGACTCCACAGATTTAATGAGCACGTATATCACAGTGTACTCAAAACTAATACAGACAAACACACAATACAAATATCCAAGCCCATCATATGTCGGGATTCGAACCCGGGATCTTTTGACAACCTGGCCACAAATTTAACCATTCTATGCTATAAATCGTTCCTAGAAACAAGTTTGTTGCCCTAAACGGTACCATTCATCCCCATGTCTATGAAATTATTACCCAAACATATTTATTTCCACAAAAAGCTTGAAATTTCTATCTTTTTACATGCAAATTACCCTAAAAAGGCGATATACGGAAGCAGAACCGGGGACACGCACATAATTTGAATTCGGTCTCCCAAAAGCATCGCTGAATTCTAACAGGAAGAAGAAAGATTCATGTATCCCGACGTGGCACGCAATAGACTCTCAGCTTATGAAAGAGAGCTGAAAAGGCATAGATGCTTGGCTCGAAAGCAGGTGAGGTCGTCTAGAATTCAACAAATTGTGTTAGTAAGTCTAAGCAAACCGCATTGCTGACTGAAGGCACTTGGAACTAAAACTGGCACTTGGAACTAACAAAACTGAAGGTGGCACTTGGCACCCCCAGGGGTGAATAGCAGTGTTTCGCCAGCAGGACCCCGGGGAGATTCACAAGCCCAGTTTTATCAATTCAAAGCGGTTAAATGCCTTGAAATGCCATATGGGACCGCCTTCTCACCCCGGGGTGAAAAATTGCCTCCATATGTCACCTTCAGTTGATTGGTTGACATATTTATTCAGGCTTGTATGTTTGGTCAGAGACCCGCTTATAAACTTTCATTAAGTAAGACAGACACAACGCACGCACACATAAGTGGATCCATCTCATTTTTAGAGACAAAGACCAACTAGAGAAACCCCAGAACTGACTTGTCACCCCCAGAGGCATTGATTTGGTATGGGAACTTGGAGGACTACTTTCAGTTTTAACAGTGTATTCACCATATAAAGGATCCGTAAACTTAGGATCAGTTCGCGGTTGCCCAAACTGCTTTCTTATGAGGCAATAAGATGCTCGGTAATTTTGGGAGTTCTAAGTTCTAACGTCGCGTATGATGTCACCATAGGCGCGTTTACATAAGAAATCGAATCCATGGAACGAAGAGCAAACTCCGCAATTTTCCCCTTTTGGGGATTTTCGCCCAGGCTGAATCGGAATTGCAGGGTCCATTGGGGGGCTTTGCACACCCTCCAATGAAGGAGGGTTTGATGTTTCATTCCATGGATTCAGCCACAGACTATTATTTGGGTTAGAAATCCTGCTCGACCACTTTTTCCCCTAATGGAGGTATTGGCATTCCATGGATTCGATAGATCATGTAAACGCCCCTTATAAGGTTGCGTTAACAATGGATTGTCTCCAAGTGTGAAGGTCTCTCGAAGTGTGTCTGTGTAAATCCAATAAAAAAAAATACTCACTGACATCCCTTATGTTGTGATTTCGAGCCAGACGAATACCCGAATGGGGACTGGGGAACATTAGAGTCCGTCGTGTTCATGAAGTCTACCATGTTCCCAAACCAAATCAATGCCTCTGTGGATGACAAGCCGATTCTTTGACCCTTTGCTAGACCTCTGTTTCTGAAAATTGGATGGTTCAACTTACGGTGAGTAGTGATACCCTCTTGAAAGTTAGACTCGAATGGTGTAATTTCAGTAGAAGAACTGATCGAGAGATTGTAGCAAAAAAATGCTGCTCTCTATCTTGCCGAACTATTTAGCGATGAATTCTTCGGGGTTGGTATTAAGGACGGCTCTTACAGCCGCATCACTTTAGGGATTTTGTACAAAAAGTTCATAAGCAGAGGCACCTTAGTCTCCACAATACTCTTAACACAAACAGACGAGGCTTCCACCAAAGCTGGAACCAAATTCAACTTAATAGGGACTTGTCTTTCTGGGCTTATTGCGGAAGCCATCATCAGCTTCACTTGACAACCGGTTTTTACATGTGTTTATGATCCGACGGCGTCTACTCCAATTCATACCTCCGTGCTCGTGAATGAAATTGATATTGTAATTTCGATGCCAACCCTTGTCAAAAGTGTTGTAGACTGCGGAAGTTGCTTATTTGTGTGGTGATTTTAGGTGGAGTGATTTATATTTATGTTACACTCAGTTCGAGACGCGCCTTAGCTGTGAAACTTTCAGAGGCTAAATACCGTTTTTAGTATTCGGTTGGCATACGATTGTTGCTTTTCACTTCTCTGTTCTCGCATTTAATAGAAACATTATGTGGTTATGTAGTATGTTTTCTAAGAGAGTGCAGAAGGGGGTGTCCAGTAGCATTGACGTAATGCATTATTTTAGATTTCGCAATTACTGTCAAAGTATTAATTTAAAATTGAAATATAGAAAGTAAAATATTAATAAGGAAAAAAAATTCAAGGGAAAATTTCATCGAATTTTTAATTATCAATAAGAGAATAAAAAATATAGTTGGTTTTTACAAATTCAAACTTGAAGGAAGTAAGTCAGTTTTTTCAATCAGGAACCGGACTTACATATGCATTTGGCACAATATGACCTTAGTAGTTTTAACTGGATAAAACTAAACAACTTCATCTGTATCTTTTTGTGGCTATTTACATTGATCACACATACAAATATAATATTGTTACATTTTGAGGTTAAACATGTTATAGAGTAGTAAGACATTAGACCAAATTTGTATGCATAGTAAAGAAACTAAACTTTAACTTTTATGAAAAAATTTCGTCACACAGAAAACATTGGACAATCAAAGAATTTTTTAAAAAAAATTTATTAAGCCCATTAAAAAATTTCTGGAAACTCAAGTATTTCTGATTTTAAGAAAAATTTATTTTAAAATTAATTTTCAAAGTTAGTGATACGTCACTTTCTATAAAAGACTCAAAACCATCACAGCATATAACAAATGTCGTCATGGTTTCGCTTTCTTAGTTCTTGGCGTTTTATTTTTTTAAAAAAACATACAAATTTGACATTTCGCTTTTCATGCAACTTGTCTATTGTCAGATTTAGAACAGAGCTTAGTTGGGTGGACCTTGTAATATTTCTACTTTAACCCTTTCAGTCCCAAAAATTTACTACACTACAGAAACATCTGATACTCACAAAATAAGCTTATTTTAAGTCAAATATACGAATTCCATAAGAAAAAAAAATCCATTTAAAATTTTTATATAGTTTTTGAAACAATGCCGAAATTCTTTAACTGTGGAAAACAACAAAATAAAAATATATATATTACCTAAAAACTCTTCGAGTTATGTATTTTAAGGTATCTGACCATATTATTAAAAAAAAAATTAGTAATTATTTTAACCGAAATAGTTTAAATTGTGTTTTAAATATGTGGAACTGAAGTGAAATTATCAAAAATCAGGAGAAACGCTTGTTGACTATTTTCTAAATAAAAAAAATAGTAGTTCTGACTTCTATTGAGATTAAAGTAAATTTTGTCGGATAGAACAAAGTGTGAAGAATCGAATGATGTGTGTTTGGGTGTCATAGCGGAACATAAACATTTAGAAAAAAATATTGAAAGTGATGATGCCAAATGGCATCACTGGGACTGAAAGGGTTAATCTCTCATTCCTTTTTTCGATCAACATCCGCCGGGAATCTTTTCATATGAAATCCCTTCTTTGTAAAGGGTGAGGCAAAAAAATGGCCCCGGTCTAGAGATAAGAATACGACAGAAATATTGCAAAGTCTAAAACCAATACAAAAACAGATTTGCTAACTGAAGCTATTGATCGCTTCAATACTAATCCCAAACAAACGCTGGCCAATTATTTGTCGGCAACTACGCCACGGTTTCAGAAGCAAGTTGAAATTAAATTTAAACTAGGTTTGTTGAGCTGATCAAGAAAAGTTCCCACTAGTGATTATTTGATTGTTTCAATCGTTGTTTATCTAGAGAATCGGACCTTTTTGTTTTTGGTAATACAAAACATTCTAAATTGATTGCAAGACACAAAATTTGCATTATGGGACGTCTTCATACAATACGAACTAAGATCTGAACTAGCCACTAGTCTATGAGTTGCTCTAATGTGAAGCTAATCCGATCCAAAAAAAAATACAAAAAACAGGTTTCAGGCGGCTTCAAGAATTTTTCTCGCCAAGCATTTCAACGTATTCCTATCTCTAGACCGGGGCCACTTTTGTTTGCCTCACCCTGTACTATTAGTACAAAAGAGTGCACTACATTTAGGTATTTTATTTATAGAGGTTTACAAAAATAAATATTTTAGGTACTTCAGTAAAATCATCTGAAGTCAATACTGTGTAATATTTTATATTTTATGAAACAAAAACTAATTTTAGCTTAAAGGAACTTAACAACAATTCTAATATTTGAAATATATATAATTTATAACAATTTAAATTATAGAAACAGAAAATTTTATTTGAAACCGAACTCAAAATTTAAAGTTGAAACCAAATAAGATCTTAATTTCCAAATGTTTTGTATTTTGTTTGTTTACAAAGTTCGGTCGCTAAAACATAAATTGGGAATCACGCCTAAACTCCGTGCTAACTTGGATAAAAACAAAGAGTAAAAAGGCAGAGGGAAAAGCGTGGTTGGTCCGTTAAGCCTCGGTTTCCTCGGAGTCCGTCAACAGTTTTAAGCGGTCGGACTAAGTCCGACCGCTTAAAACTGTTGACGGACTCCGAGGAAACCGAGGCTTTAGTTGGAAACTCTTGTAAAGTTATATTAACATACAAAGTGATATGAATACAATTTAACCAAAATACACTTCTCATTCCGATAAAATTGCCAAATGTTCTCCTAAAAATTGCCAAATAATAGACCTTAAACTAAATTAATGTTTTAAACATGTTTTCTGGATGGATTCACAAATAATTTATGGAACTCTTTATATCCGTGGAAGGATCTTCTCTATAGCAAATTTCTGTTTACCCAACTTAAGTTGGCAAGGAGTGTAAATGACGCCAAATATCAACTGCACAAACTAACTTTAAATTGGTCATTTCGTGCTCAATATTGATTTAATATTAAATCCAAAAATTTATTTTAGTCCATAAATTCATAGTTTACGAGAAATATTGCACAACTACACATATTTTGTTTAGTTACTTGCTAAAACGTTTAAAAACTAGTTGAACTACATTTTAAATTAGTGAATCATTGGTGCAAATGATAGCCCACACTTTTCAAATAATTTCAATATTTGGTTTCATAAAATATATTTGTACATTTTATATGGGGAACTAGGAACATTTGACAAATGAGAATACATGACCCAATGCCTATTTCTCAGCATTGGAAAAGTTTTATAAGTAGAAAGTGGCATCACTTTTTCCTTTCATTCAGCTGATCTCATCAGAGACATAACATATTTACCATGGGTACAGGTTCCTGGAGAAAATTTCCCTCCCCTTCAGGGACATGTCTAAATTGTGGAGGTGGCGCGTGATAGATGGCAGCATCTGTCACGTATATGTGTGCATGTGAGTGTGTGTTGTGACTGTCTTACTTGACGAAGGTTTATAAGCGGCTCTCTGAGCAAGCACACAAGCCTGAAAATATATGTATATTTCAACCAACCAACCGACATAACATAGAATGGACTGCGCATTGGCAAACCTAAAGTGTCCTCATCATCTAACTTACACAGTCACATGACTGTGTCGCATTTGGCTAGCATGTATGGCGAGTTTACCATTTGGCGAGTTTTCCACAACGACCTGAACACATGAGGCAGACAATCTAATGTTATGATTAAAAAAGTTTGGAAAGGAACAAGGATGAATCGCTAGTTTTTTAAGATCTTCTCAATAGATATCAGTTTATTCCTTTGCTTTTGAACGTCGATTTAAGATAAATTAAATAATTGAATTACGTGGACTCTTTATTAAAAATAAATTTAAAAGAACATTAGTAGGTTTCTGTTGAGTGTTGCTGTAATATAAGTTGGTTATTGACATGGTGAATATTTTCAACAGTCTCTATAACTTTCGTTCAAATGGTCCGATTTAAAAAAAAATCAGATAGGTATTTTTGAAATATTGCTTTTTCCTTTATTTTAATAATGAATAAATTTGATGAATTAATGAATAAATCAATTTTCTAAAACACATAAATATATTCCAAATGTTCGACTTTTAAATATAAATAACTCAAAAACAGGTTTCTTTTTGACCAAATTGTAAAAAAAAATATTCTACTTTTAAGCTGTCAATGTTCAGATAATCAATTTAATTGACTTGACAGAAAAGATTAATTATAATTTAGAATTCTAACAACGTAGACTTAATCATGAATATGATTCTTCAGTATAAAAGACATTAACATTAAAGAAAAACACCAAACAGCTGTGATTGGGGAAATCCACGTGACTTTGAAATAAATGTTGGTCACCACTTTGGCTTGCCATCTGATATTCAGGTCTGTCGACAATTTGGAATAGTTCGTAACGAAACGGTAGCGTTAAGTTGCCATGTGTAGCAACCTTTCTCCTCTTGGCGATTTCTGATGTTTAGGACATAATGCTAATTTGCAAGGGATGTCGAGTTTTGAGAAAAACCGGTTTTCCTGTTTCGGTCGGTTTTTCCCCCAAAAAACCGGTTTCTGGTGTAGACAGGCCTCATAAAAAAGCCTTTTATTTTCTGTAAAAATCGTGGCCAAAACACCAGTTTTTCAAAAAACCGGTTTCAGTTTTCCATCCCTAATCTGCTTTACTATTGAAGCGCAGTCCACTCTATGTTATGTCTCTGATCTCATGATGAAAACAACAGCTGAATGCCAATCCAGCCGCGTAGTGGTTAAGGCATTGGCCTCTGGAGCTGCTGGGTCCGGGCTCGAATCCCGTTCAGGCATGGATGTTTGTGTTTGTCGAGTATATGCGGAGTACGTGCTCGTAAAATCTGTTGGGTCCGAAAGTCCTGTGGGCGATCATTGCGCAGTTTCCCACGGGTACAGGTCCCTGGAGAAAATTTCCCTCCCCTTCAGGGACATGTCTAAATTGCGGAGGTGGCGACAGATGGCAACATCTGTCATATGTGTTTGTATGTGTCTTGTGTTGTCCTACTTGACGATGGTTTATAAGCGGGTCCTTGCGACCAAGCACACAAGCCTGAAAATATATGTCTACCAACCAACCAACCAACAACAGCTGAATCATTGCGTACGTGTTTAGTTATACAGGGTGTTCCAAAATTGACTGGAAATGTATCGGGTGCAATTCCTAAATATTTACCAGGCCTCCGTCAATAAAAAACGGCTAAATAATTGGCTTCACTTTCGGTCGTGCAAGAAAGCTTGTACTTGTGCTACACAAGAATGTAGTACTTTTAAATTGGCTTGATTGAATTTACATCTGATTAAAATTACAGGTTCAACTAGTTTTCAACACATCTTTTTTAGGAGGCTGTTCATTTTGATAAGTTGTTGCATTATTTTTTACAAAACTTGATGTTGACCACCAGTCTATAGATAACAATTATTGCATTTTGCTTATTTATGCAGGATAGGTATGTACATATATTCCGGGTCGTTTGCATGATCAGAGACCCGCTTATAAGCCTTCGTCAAGTAAGACAGCCACAGAAGGAATTTTTACTCACATAAAGAAAGAAAGTACACCCAAGGTGAAAGCGGGAATCGAACCCGTGCCCGTTACATTGCGCAAACTTTCTTTTTTTAACATTGCGCAAATATTTCGGAATTGCATCGTTTCTATTTCCGGTCAATTTTGAAACACCCTGTACGAAGAAATGCGTTTCCATGCACTAAAAGTAAATTTTTGGTGCCCGTAAGATTCTTCAGCTTACTTGTTTTTATTCAAAGGAAATATTTTTTCAATTGGTTACTTGTTTTGTTCATGCTATTAGCTACAATTACGTGCATAATAGTGCTAATGTGATTATTCGCAAATGTCTTTGTTTTGGGGTTAAACAAAAAAAATGCAACTAGGGATACTTGACCCAAACCAATTATGGATTCTTGACCCAAGTAAACAACACAAAAGTATACAGAAGTAGACCAAGTAATTTTTTTTAAATCACAGGTGTTCGCAATGAAATGACTGGGTTCTTCTGGGAGTACAAAATTTGTTGAGAAAGTACAAGGGATTTTTTTTAACGAGCTCACAATTCAGTATGCAGAAAGAATCGATGGAAAATGTTTGAAATGGCCTGAAATGGATAGACATCCCAAGTTGATATTGACCAAAAAGAAGATTATTCAACCACCTGTATTTTCTCTGCAAAACAAAAGAATCCCCAGTTTTGTATTTAGACAAGACTTTACGTTTAAATTTGATAAGTTCATTTTATAAGCATAATATATATGATAAAAATAAGAAATAATAATAATTTTGTCTTAAAAAGCTATAAAATCTATTTAAACTTTATAATATTAGTTTTAAGTTCCAGTTAGTTTTGTAATTAGGTAAAAGTATTTTGATAATTTAAGTCTTACTTGCACTAAATTAGGCTACCAAATTTTTGGTTGGGTCACGTACCCTATTCATTGGGATACATGACCCAAAACTAAAGTTTTAAATAATTTTCATTTTATTAATATTGCAGTTATTACTGCAAAAAATACTGATTTTTTAATTACATTGTGTATAATACTTATTAAAGTAAGAATTTACTGCATTTCTACAAATAGTGTTTTTTAAAAATTACAAGCCAAAACTACATGTTGCGTCATATGTCCCTGGTTCTCCCTACATAATATATTAAATTGATAATTAAAGCCCTTATTTATTTATATCTCCATTTTACTCATGTGCATCATTTGGTTGACTATCAAGTTCACGTTATCTATACGTACTTTATCAATGCTTTGAACACAATTGATCTTGACATTCTTTAATAAAACCTTTTGAAATTTGGTTTCTTTAACTAGTTTTATTTTTCTTTGAGCAACCGTTAGCTGTATGTATTTTTCAATACTGCTGTTTCTAATGAATTTTCTAATGGTTCAGCTTCAGGTACTACACTCTTAAAACAAAAGAGTGAAATCCACTCCAGTTGGAGAAGTGCATTTTCGACACCGTAAAGGCATGCATATTTACTCAGACTGAGTTAAAATCACTCGTTTGGAGTGATCCTGTCGGAGGTTTAACACACAAAGGATCCACTCCAAAAGGAGAAGTGCATTTTCCAGTCTGGAGGAGTGAAATCCACTCAGACTGAGTTAAATTAGGAGTGTTTGTTTTAAGAGTGTACTTCAAGGGTCAAACTTTAGCCCTTTACTTTTAATTTTATTTATCAATGATCTCTGTGACACTTTAGTAACTGCCTTTTATTTGCTGATGATTTAAAACTTTCTCGTATTATTCTGTCTAACATTGAAATCGATCTTTTACAAAAAGACACTGATCAGTTACATCAGTGGTGTATAAAAAAATAAGATAGCCCTTAATATTTCCGTATAATAAGTGCAGTTCTATGAATTGTACACATAAATTATAATCTTTATATTTTCCTTATAAAATTCATAATATTACTTTAGCTTGTACTAATGTTATGAAAGATTTAGGAAGGATACACTTTTTATTCCCTTCTGGATTTTTCATGTCACATTGATAAAAAAAAAATTGAAGTCTTATAAAGTTATTGGATTCCTTAAGCGAAAAACAGCTTAATATTTTTAATGGTCCTCAAGATAATGTTGATATTTTTTTTAAGTCTTATACTGAGTTTAAGAAAATATGCATGTGTACCATCTGGTCCTATAAATATATTTCCTATTGTACAATTTTTGCTGACTTTAAGTTTTACTAATAATTTATAATTGCAATTAAATTTATAATTTTATTTAAACTGTGTTATAATTCATATTTGCAGTTAAATTAGTAATTTTATTTAAACTGTATTATAATTTATAATTTTATTTAAACAGTGTTGTAATTTGTATTTGCAATTAAATTTATAATTTTATTTAAACTGTATTATAATTTATTATTGCAATTTAATTTATAATTTTATTTAAACTTTAATATAATTTATAATTGTATTAAACTTTATTATAATTTATAATTGTATTTAAACTGTAATTTATAATTCTATTTAAACTGTAATATAATTTATAATCGTATTTAAATAGCAATATAATTTATAATATATTTAAACTGTAGTCATGCATAAGAGGGATCTATACAATATAGGTAACACACACGCTCTACAAGACAGATATAAACATTTATTAAGCAAAAAAAACATAAGTACAAATAAGTAAAAAATGCTTAATCATGCACTTGACCAGAATTGTTTAAAACTGTAGGCATGCATAATAGGGATCTATACAATATAAGTAGCGCTTACGCTTTACAAGAGAAATATAAGCATATTTTAAACAATATAAGAACACATAGTTATTGCACCTCATTCACACTTTTTGGTAAAAATTTTCCCACTAAAGGGATTTGACAATTGTGTGCCAAATGACTTTTTTTCCATTTGTATTATCCGGTCAACCACTTTCGCCAAAGTCAATTTTATTGCCAAACAAGATACATAGAATTGACCAGAATTGACCAGAATTGTTTGAAACAGTGCCCATGCATAATAGGGATCTATACAATATAAGTAGCGCTTACGCTTTACAAGAGAAATATAAGCATATTTTAAACAATATAAGCACACATACTGGTACAAATGACCAGAATTGTTTGAAACTGTACGCATGGATAAGTGGAAAATATATATGAATGAGATAACAATGAACGCAATTTTTTATAGCTTTTGTTTTATGAAAATAAAATATTATTGCAAATATATCTTAAGAATAATGTTAAAAGTAACAAAATTCACAGAATGTGCTTAAAAAGCTAATCTTTATATTTATATTAACTGTTCTGATAAATCCTATTCCTTCACTTGTTTTATTTAAAAAATTTAACAATAGTTAAAATCTTATTAAATATAGTACTGTAATAAAAAAAATTATGAGAAGGACCTTTAACTATAAGCATTAGCTAGAGAAAGCTCACAATAGGACATCAATATTTTCATATAATTGTTGATATTTTTTAATGGAACCGCAAGTTCCATTCAGTGCATGAAAACAGAAAATAAGAATAACATAGTTATTTGAATAACATATCAACTACTGGGCAGGATATAAAATGTAATAAACCAGAAAAAAATGTGTTAATAGGCCCATTAAAATTAACGAATATTAAATTTTAACATGCTATTTAATTGCTGTATGAGATCAAACATGAGGGTTATAGTTATTGCACCTCATTCACACTTTTTGGCACAAAATTTCCCACTAAAGGGATTTGACAATTGTGTGCCAAATGACTTTTTTTTTCCATTTGTATTATCCGGTCAACCACTTTCGCCAAAGTCAATTTTATTGACAAACATGATACATAAGTATAAATTATAATAAATATAACAATTTATGCATCAAATACTTATAAAAACGCATAATAATTACAGAAAAATTATTATGAATATAACAATTTATGTATCAAACACTTATAAAAACGCATAATAATTACAGAAAAATTATTATGTATATAAAATGTACAATAACTTATAAAACTTATGACATAATACCGGTACCAACAATTTTGTTCATAGAAAAACTAGAGCCAAAATATATGGAGAGGGTAGACAAGTCGACAGGATAAAACTAAAGAACCGGTTTTTTAACAAGATTTTTCTTAAAATATCTACTTTGCTTCACACCGAACTGTATAACTTTTCACCAATATAACATTGAAAAATGGGTCTGAATTTAAAGACAAAACACCTTTTAACATAATTTAAATTTACGTAGGTTTCTTTTAGCGGTAAGAATTTTTAGTGAAACCTTCCACTATACATTTCACACATGTATTTTGCAGCATATCTGAACTTGTTTTAAAAAGTCAGGCTAAAATTTCGGTAAAAAACTAATAACAATTTGATCACGTCATTTCTATGACTGCCCATAATCACTGTGTGTTAAAAGGGGATTTTTAAATTTGAACTTCTGAATGCTTCAATAAATGCATTTGACGGCAATGTCGTTGGAGGTTGCATTTTTGCGAAAAACCCCTTTGGCACACTTCACAGACATAGGGCTTTTCACCTGTATGAGTGAGGTAATGTTTCTTCAGATCTTTTCGTTGGGAAAAAGGCTTGTGGCACATTTCGCAGACATGCGGCTTTTCATCGGAGTGGGTCTTACAATGTTCTTTAAGTTGATAATTTTTGTAGAATGCCTTTTGGCAAAATTCACACGTATGTGTTTTTTGTCTTTCTCGGTGTATGCGACGATGTTGGAGAAGGTATTTGTTTATTCTGAACCCCTTTCCACAGACATCACATTTAAATAAAGAGTGCTGCTTACTGTTTGACAGCAGATGTTGCTTCAGTTCATACCCAGAACTAAATGTTTTTTCGCACACTTCACACTGATGTGTTTTCTGATCAGTGCGTTTCACAAGGGTGGGATGAAGAACTTCTGACATTCCGTCAAAGTAGCCTAGACAGCAAGTGCAAAATAGACCTAAAATATAACAATAAATAAATTAGAAAAGGAGAAATTCAATAGCGAAACCCTAAAAAATGCCTGCCTTTCAATTTGCTTCCACTATGACGTACGGTTATTAAGCTTATTATAGTAGGTCTATTTAGAATGTAAGCTTGGAAAGCATTTCCAACCCCATCCACGAGTGCGGTTTTCCTGGAAACGGGGTGATTTATAGCTGTTTCAGTTTTTTTCCCCACCCTACACTCTCAAAAATGAATGCTCAAAAACGACGAAATTTTCCTTAATTTTGACGATCCGTTTACTGGCAAATGCTCCAAGTTTTCCTTTCCTCAAAGTGAGGAAATATGAATTGTCATTTTCATGAGGATTTTAATGTCGTTTGATCTAAAAGAATATTTCGTCATTTTTGAGCATGTCAGTACAACAATGAGATTCAGTTTCCTCACAATCAAGATACAGAATCTTCAAAACAAGATCGTAAAAGTGAGAATTGTTTGTGATAGTTTGACGAAACAATCCTCAAAATTAACGAAATGAGGCTTGAGGATTCATGAATCGTCAAAAATGAAAGTGTTATTTCTGAGAGTGTATACAGGGAATTACTAACTGTTTTGATTGTAAACCACAAGCGCGCTAGGATTAGATAAGCGATGTTCCCACCTTTTCCTAGAAAACCCAGTGAAGGGATGGGGGAAGAGACTCTTCTCGAAGCTTACATTCTGCCTAGAAATGGTATAACGCATGCCTCAAATGTCTACTTGAATATGCCGATTCGGTTTGTCTTGCGCTATGGTAACCGGGGAGAGAATAACAAAATTTATCATTTGCAGCTTTTCAAGTAACCAAGTAATAAACCAAAAAAGGATTAAAAATTCCAATCTAAATAAGTAACCCTGAAAAACGTTGTAAAAAATTCCAAGATAGTTGCAATCGTTTTTTTTTCCTCCTATAAAAATACTTTCTCCTATTTAAATGTTATCTTGTAGGTCTCTATTTCACTAAAATAAAAAGACAAAATACTTAAAGTAGAAGTTAGTGTTCACAATTAAAATATTATTATTTCCTTAAAATATTATTATTTCCTTAAAATATTATTATTTCCTTAAAATATTATTATAATCCCTAAAATATTATTATTTACGATTACTTCGTACACAGTACGTTTAGTGTACAAAATTTGTGTTATTTTTGGCGCAAAAGGAGAAAACATTATTAATTATTAAATATTATTAGTATTAGTATTATATAATTTTTCATAAATGTAACCAAATAATAACGAGTAGAATAACTCACAAAGTTTAGGATTAAAAGCATTTGTCTTCAAACTGCAACCTAATTTCGACGATTACAACTTTTATATTAAGATAAGGCTGGTGTTACATACGCGGTTATTGTGGACACAGGGCCGCTTCTTAGAAAAAGCGACTGCTACTTAAATACTTACTGAAATTCCAATAGAGAAAATAACTAGGTTATTAACAGTAAATATCATCGACAACCTTTTCTATACTAGTATCTATACATATTAGACAAAAATCGTTAAACACAGCATCCAGCTATAATTTACGTTTCTAAAAGTCAAAATCAACTATTTTCCTTGACATTCTTTTGCAAATTAACTTAATCTTACTTATCGTCTGCTCGATTTATTTGCAGTTCGAAACATGATTAAATATTTATTAATAACAAAAAGAAATCTAACTATTTCAAACTGCATTAAAAATAAAATAAATGTAAATTAAAAGCTAAGCACAATTTATATGCAAAAAATATGCCTTGCCGCTTTTCGGTAAACAATTAATGAACAATTAAAAAATCGCATTGTGCTATATTTTATGACGTCATTCCAAACTGATTCACGAAAAAAATATTTTCAAAAAAAAAGTTTCTCGTGCCATTTTTGAGTTGGAAACAGTGATTTAAATGACTCAAAATCGAACTTTAATGCTAATTCAATGGGAAATTCGTGAACAGATAGTAGATTTATGTCCATCCAGACGTACAGACTGGCGGACAAAAAGTATGAAAGTTGGGTCTCTGAGGTAATAGCTTTCTAACAAAAACAAAGAATTTTTAAGATCCGATTGATAGAACCGAAGGAAAGGGGGTACGGACAGGCAGACAAACGGACGGACAGACAGACATCGACAGCATGTCAATACCCACATTTTCATTTTTTAATTCTTTTGAGTTAAAAAAAAAGAAAAGTAAGCTAAAAATACGCTGTTAAAGGCACACCTTCATAATAAACCAAGGGCCCAGGCCACCCAGACCTATGTTAATTTTTCAGTAAGGAAATGCATCGGATAAGTGTTTTCTTAAACTTTTAGTGCATGCATAATTGCATACCCGAAAGAGTGAATCGACGGCCAATTTACAGGTACCATGTGCAAAAGACACATATTTCGATTCAAGTTGCAAAGTACTGATATATTTTGTCCTTTTTTAGGATTTAGAAAAGTGCCTCTTTCCGTTTAACTTTAACCCTTTCAGTCCCATTGATGCCACTTGGCATCATCACTTTCAATATTTTTTCCCAAATGTTTATGTCCCGGTACGACATCCAAACACACATCATTCGATTCTTCAATACTTTGTTCTGTTAGACAATATTTTACATTAATTTCAATAGAAGTCAGAACTACTATTTTTTTTTATTAAGAAAATAGCTAACAAGCGTTTCACCAGATTTTTGAAAAGTTCACCTCAGTTTCACATATTAAAAACACAATATAAACTATTTCGGTTAAAATAATCACTAATTTTTTTTTAATAATATGGTCAGATACCTTTTAATGCATAACTCGAAGTTTTTTTTAGGTAATACATATATTTTATTTTGTTGTTTTCCACAGTTAAAATACTTTGGCATTATTTCAAAACCATATAAAAAAATTTAATGGTTTTTTTTTATTTTGGAATTCTTATTTTTGACCTAAAATAAGCTTATTATGAGAATATCAGATGTTTCTGTAGTGTAGTAAACTTATGGGACTGAGATGGTTAATGAATAAATCTATTATGTGCTGAACTATTATCATCTATACAAATAGAAGTCTCATATGATTTAGTGAGTGATCTATTTGGATATAATGGTTGTTTATCAATTGTTATTTTATAACTTTTGTCAGTAAATATTATTGTTAATTGTTGATCTTAATTAAAGGTCATTCATTTTGTTCATTTTTAACTAAATACAGCATACTATTGCGGTATATTATAGTATAAAAATTCCAAATTAATTATATTTCCCTTACAAGCGGGTGAAGTTTTTGTTTTTTGATTACTATTCCTACATCATTACTTTTAATTAATTGCAATTGTCCCATTTGTATTTATTATAATTAACAAAAGAAATACTTTTATTTATTTAAAACAATATTTAGATAATTAAAACTATATTTTATGAATTTAAATTGGTAATTACTTATGAATAGCAAATTTTTAACCATTATATTTAATATTCATAATAAATTTGAGATCATTGCAATTAATATTCATAATAAATTTTAAAGCATTATAATTCTGTATAAATAATAAATTTTAAAACACTACAATTTATGTATGAATAATAAATTTTAAACCGTTATAATTAATTATAAATAATAATTTTTAAATTAACTCTAAAATTAAAATTATCACAACATTTAAAATCCAATTTCCTTTTATCAACAGAGTTATACACAAAGATAATGTATTAAAAAACTAACATAATCATGATATTAATTTTAATCAAGTATAAATTTGAACTAATTATTTTCCCTTTTTTTTAACAAAAGTCAATTAGGTAAAAAATGATTAGTATTAATATTTTAAATAATTCTTTCATTTTAATAAAAAAAAAATTGCCCACATGCATCATAACGCAATTATCAATACTCTTGTTTGAGGTAACTTGCCATCAACCGTATCTTAGGGAAGACTAAAACGAGGAAAATGCCAAATATGGCGAAAGTTCGAGCAGCAAAGGGAGGTTAAAAATCACATTTATACGTATAAAAGAAACTAACCATATTTTTTATGCAATCTACAATGTAAGTATGCAAGTTCGATTGCTTAAGGGATCATAGGAGTCTTAAAAATGTGCAAAGAAGGTACTACAAAACATAGTTTAATCTTTCATGTCGTTTTTGAACTACTCAATGTATAAGTGTAATGTTTTTATATGTAATTCTACAAGCTTTATTTATTATAAAACAAGTTTTAAAATTTATGAAACTTTAGCCCAAACTAAATAAATGATATTAAACATGAAGCTATTTGAACACATTTTTAAGACTCATATGACCCCAAGGGGTCATAGGAGTCTTAAAAATGTGCAAAGAAGGTACCACAAAGTATAGTTTGATCTTTCATGTAATTTTTAAACTACTCAATATATAAGTATAATTTTTTTATATGTAATTCTACAAGATTTATTTAATATAAAACAAATTTTAAAATTTATGAAACTTTAGCCAAAACTAAAATAAATAATATTAAACATAAAGCTATTTGAACACATAGGGATTAGGGTTGCGCGGCAAATTTTGAAGTAAAAATTGAAAAAATGACCATGAAAATGACTTTATATTGTACAAATATGTACAAACAAAGACTTATACCCAAATTCTCAGCTCAATTTTAATTAGAAATTATTTCAAGAACTTTTTTCTAAAAAAATTTTTAAAAAATTTAAAAATTTTGATTAAAATTTTTTTTTTAAATAATTTCTAATTAAAATTGAGCTGAGTATTTAGGTATAAGTCTTTGTTTGTACATATTTGTACAATATAAAGCCATTTTCTTAGCCATTTTTTCAATTTTGACCTCAAAATTTGCCGCGCAAGCCTAATCCCTATGTGTTCAATAGCTTTATGTTTAATATCATTTATTTTAGTTTTGGCTAAAGTTTCATAAATTTTAAAATTTGTTTTATATTAAATAAATCTTGTAGAATTAGATATAAAAAAAATTATACTTATACATTGAGTAGTTAAAAAATTACATGAAAGATCAAACTATACTTTGTAGTACCTTCTTTGCACATTTTTAAAACTCCTATAACCCCTTTAAAAGTTTCATCAGTTTTTTAAACAAAAAACCAAATGCGAAGCATTTTTTTTTTTTTTTTATAGGCATGTTTCCTATACAGTCTCCATTGTTAGACGAAAATTTGGGTTGACCTTTGGGAAAAAGATGACTTCAAACCTTCCCTTTAGTAAGATGGCGCATTCCGCGCTTCATCAACCCTAGAGATCAGTGGGTGAACCTGCGCACCTCCAAGATGCGCGCGCAACTTAGATAAATTATGCGCGCCTACTTTTGAAGAGGTTGTGTTGGGACACGTGAGTCGTGAGTTGGCTGGCGAGGAGGCGAGGCGACTTGTTGTTTCTTATGTGCTGTAAGTTTTTCTCTTCAAAATACAATATTTTCCTCCCGTACCAAATCAATGGGGGTGACAATTTAATTCTGGGGATCCTCTAGTTGGTCTCTGTCTCTAAAATTTAGATGGATCCACTTATGTGTGTGTTGTGTCTGTTTCACTTGACGAAGGTTTATAAGCGGGTCTCTGACCAAGCACAAAAACCTAAATATAAATATGTCTACCAACCAACCAATATTTTCTTTTGTTAAAAGTAAATATCTCATTCGGTTTCTGTGTTTAAGCTACAAATGGAAGTTTAGATAGACGGCAGAAAAATATTAATCATAAAAATGTCATTACGTCGGAAATGTATAAAATGTGGCAGGAAGATGGGAAGCTATTTAATATCCCCAAGAATATTGATAGGAAAATGTTCAAAATATTTTATTTATTCGAATATTGTAAGTTTTCTTTCATCTCTAAATGGTCGATCACTTACGAGGGATTTTCCCTTATTGTATTGAAAATTTTCGATATGCATGGCTTAACACACCCAAATTATCTAGTTATTTTTGTCTTCGGTAATCGCTCAGCATTATAAACTAAGTAACGCCTAAGTAATTATAAAGTAATTAAAAGTTATTAGACTACTATGAGAGTTACATATTTATCATATAACTTTATTAAAAGGTTAAAATATATTAGAATATAATATTGCTGTTTGTTTGAAAACTTTTTTAAATAAATGACCAGCTATTTCTTTTTCAAAGGAGCAAAATATCCATTTTATTGGGATACTTCCTATTAAAAATCATTTAACTTGCTTCAGGTATATTAGTGTGTGACACCGTTTCTTAATAACTTTAATTTTTGTAAACCAAAATAAGCATATTCATTCCAATTGAAATAACATTTAAATGTGGTTAGTAATTTACACAATACATTTAATTTGTATTAACTTTATTTTTGAATACTTAAACTGTACATTTGCCATTACTTTTAATAAAATAATTATCAACCTGACTAGTTATTAAATCTAAACACATTGCTATTATTTTTCATACCTTTTATTTTTTAAATGTTTACACAAATTAGTCAATGGCGAATATTTTTATACAATTGACACTAATTTTCTGGGCCTCTGGCCTGTTGGTGGTCGACAATTTTTGTATTTTTATATATGTTTATGTATGTGTATACGAAGAGTACAGGGGAAAACCCTTTCACTGCATAGAAATCTATGTGCTTCAGAACTCTTTGGTGACGATAGATAATCATCGCCTGACATAGTTAGGATGGAGGAGTAGAAGGGTCTATCAGTTCAAAAGGTTTGAATCGGGGCTGTCAGGTTTTTCGAATTACTGTGCGGGGCTGGGGAGCCCAGTCGGTTAAGCAATCGCTTAGCATGCGGAAAGTCCCAGGTTCGGGTCCGGGCATCGCCAAAATAGCTGCCGACCTATAAGCGGCCCATGCAGCCAAAAATGTCCGACGAATAATACCCCGTGTAAGGGAGTGCACGTTAAATATCCTTCAAAGTCTTAACGCTGCGTAACGGTTGCGTTGGGTGCCGATTCAGGTGTTGGCTCGTCACTTGACTGTGGTTCTAAAATACGGCGCCCGGCGCAAATAGCCCTTGCGTAGCTCTAGTGCGATGATAATCCAAACCTAACCTAATCGAACTATTGTACATAAAAGACTGGCATTGAGGTATCCCAAGATGCACCGCTCTAGACTGCTTCTTTTGTGTGTTACAGTGCACATACATGGACCACTCTATTCTCTTTCCTAACTCGATGTCGCCTAAGCTGGTGTAAGGAAAACGGTTTCTTACATGGTTCTTCCGTCACCTGACTGTGGTTCTAAAACACGACGCCCGTCGCCAATAGCCCTCGTGTAGCTCTAGTGCGACGATAATTCAAACCTAACCTAACCTACATGTTTCTTCTTTCACAGCAGCACTGGTTCATGCCAGAAACGAGTCCTATGTTTGTACCACGAGAGAAGCAAGGGAAAAACCGCTTTCTTGTTGCTAACATACACCAAGAAGATCCCATTGTGGGAAGATTCCTGTGTAATCAAGGGCTCTTTCCCTGGACTCTTCTTATAGGATTAATTAGGGTATTGAGTTCCATATTAATCTATTAACAAGTTATTTTTCTCTATTTCATGGTTTTAAATTGTAAGTCAATATCGTAGATTAAAAAGAAATTTGCTTTAGAACCAATTATTTTTTGCAATGTTTTAAACAATAAAATTGTAACAATTTGAATTACTGCTGCTTGTTGCTGAATGAGTGTTTTTTCAGAATATAAAAATGAATAGACTTGCTTTGGATTAAGATTATTATTTAACAATGCCGGAGATGGTGTTGACCATTTCTCTGAGTGGGGCTTTTTCAAGCACTGCATCCTGAAAGCCTCCAAGTCGGTAAATAAATTATTCAATAGCTTTTATACCTTCACTAGGCAAATCTGTTTTTTTTTTTCATTTTTTGGTGCGGTTGGTTACTGGACTACAGCTACACATAGACTATTGGCGAGTTCAAATTTTAGTGCAGGCTGTGTAAGTGTGCATTGGTAAGATTAGTGCACTTATAAAGATGGCATAGTTACAGGCAAATAATTTGCCAAGCATTTGTTTGGGCTTAATATTAAAGCGATAAATAGGTTCACATGCCAACCCCGTTTTTTATTGGCTTTTGACTTCACAGCATTTCCTGTCTTAACCCTACTTCTAAGCTGGGCCACTTTTACTTGCGCCACCCTGTATTTTAGAAATCAAACTCAGTAATGTGCTTACAACAATTTATTTTAATATATTTGTGCATCATTTGTTTTTATTGTTTGCATTATTTCCATTTATTATAATATGGCCTTTTATTATTATGTTAAAATATAACCTCGGGTATGCAGAAGTGCCCCGGATGGACTGAAAAACATGAATGTATCTGGGTTATTGAAGCTGAATGTGAAACTTGCAGCACAGGCAAATTTTTCATTGTTTAATATATTTTCTTTATGGTATTGAACACAAACATTAGAAAACATAAATTGATTTCGATTAATTATTGTAGACATGTGCGAATTTTAAAATTCCTCTAGCATTAAACGCCAAAGAGTTTGGTAACAATAATTGAGAGCTGGTGATGTGTTGAAGTAATCAGGAAACCAAACTTCTATGCCAACCCGGGTTTATATAAGTCTAGTAGGTCAAGGGTTTTCCTTCATCCTTCTGGGATTCATAAATGAGATGAATTTGCTTAGGATATTGACTGGTGGGGGGAGGGTCATCATGAGACTACCCAATCAGCCTGGAGAATTGCTAATATTAACACAATTCCAATTTTAGTAATCAGACCCAGGGCTACAAAAAATGGAGATGAGCAATGCATAATGGGCTAGTTTGATCGAGCAAACTTTATCTTTAATTTAACAATGATAGGAGTTCAGCATGGTTTTTTTTGTCAGTGTAAATTAGATATTTAAAAATAGCTTTTAATTAAAATTTCAAGTATTAATAATAATGTACCTTTTATTTAGGATTTTATGAATGCAGGGGCTGCAGCTCTGCCGGTACCAGTCCACTGGTCTTCTTAGGAACCACGAAAGATTGGAACTTGTACTAATAACTTCAGTCACTAAGAACACTGTTGTTCCAGCATCTAAAGAGGATAGATAATGAGCACTCTGTATCATGGCAGGCATCTGGGAATTTCTTAAAGATTATCAAGTGTAGTTTATCCTACTTTATCGGCTCAACCAAAGATTGTCTTTAAAACCCATTCTTGTCTGTCAAATGTCAAGGAAGGGTTTCATTATAATCCTGATTGTTGCCAATTTTGTGGCACCATGAAAGTTGTGATGGTTAAAAAGAAATGTAAGGAGCATCTAATGCCAACTGTATACAAGACTCTGATACTGCACTCAGATATTTTTTGCAGTTTTCTGAAAAACAAGTCCTGAATGTTATCAGCGAGCTCCTTTCGGAAGAAAACCTGACCACGAAGCTGCTTTATTCAGTATTTGATGATTCTTTGTTCAATGACTCTTTTATTGTGAATGGGGAACTGTCAAAATTCGTATCAAGAAGCATGTGATCAGACTAAGCCTTCGACAGTGATTGAGGATAATGTTCTGGCCGATGTTGCAGTTTTCCTGGTCAAGAAATTCTGAAGCAGTATTATTTTGTTAACAATGCTCACAAATTTAAGTAACAGAATAAGGCTTTGAATCTAAACACCTAGCTATTGTACTTTAAAGAATACCATGCATGGTTCAAGCATCTTGGTTGGCCAAGCTGGGCAGTTGCCAGGGAGGCTGCACTGAACCGGAGGAACTGGATTTCAACAATTGCGGCCTCATGTGCCTATAAGGCGTGACGAGTCGCAAGGCATGTATGGTTTACGATGGTCCCCCAACTGTTTCTATCAGACATGCATGCCTTAAGGAGACATGAATTTCCAGATTCCTTATGTTACGAGTCCAGATTCCCTAATGTTAAACTATGAATGTTTTTTTCATAACTAGTGTCCACAATTTTTTACTAGTTATTTCCCTGAAATTCGGATAATGCTTGAAGATTTATGTTGAATATATTACTTTGAGTAAAAAAGGTAACGCACCGTATAGGTAACTACTAAGTTTTGTTACTATTAAATAACTTACTAATATGTTTTCCATAATCATTGGACTATTACATTAAGTTAGCTTTAGAAGCTAACTTCAATTTATTTTGAAAAAAATTACCATTATAATCGAAACTCTAATTTGTAATAGAATTATGTTTACCTTGTGTATATTCCGAGTATTACAAACTATAATTAGCTCTGGCATATATAATTACTTGTTAAGAAAATGAAATATTCATGTGTTTTTGTAATACACAAAAAGCCATCGAAAGAAAAACTATGTTTACCATTTTAAAACCTGTACAGTCTTAATTGTCTTTCTTAATACTTAATTGTAAATTAATCTACATATTATTTTAAAAAGTAGTCCTATTTATACAGATTATTTTTTTTTTCAGCTGAAGAAATATATGTTCTTGAAATATTGAGAAAAGTTAAATTGCTATCTAAGTCTTTCAAAGAATTTATAATATAAAAAAATTACAAATGTAAAATTTGGAATTGTTAATTAAAGTTTTAAAATTTGTTATTTAATATGTTGTGGTTATTTCTGCATATAGATATTTTTCAAATTTTTATAAAAACTTGTTTTAATTTAATTACCACAGGAATGTTCATTGTCTACAACTACATGAATGAGAATTGGGTCTAGATTGGTTAATGAATGTAGTGAAACGAACGTCGTATCAAACCACCAATAAAATCCATATGAATACGTTATGAGAACAGGAAAGCCAAAATTTTAACAGATTGCAAAACGTTTGTAGATGTGTTAAAATCTTTTGGTGGTTAAAAATGGGCAGCCAGAAACGTTTCAAACTAAACAAAATAGTAATAATCGTATAATTCCATCCTTATTTGGTCAAATTAAATTTCTTCATCACTTGGGTCTGGGGAGCCCAGTCGGTTGGGCACTCTCCTAGCATGCGAAAGGTCCCGGGTCCGGGCATCGCCAAAATAACTGCCGACCTATAAACGGCCCATGCAGAAAAATTTTCCGACGAATAATACCCCGTGTTGAGGAAGTGCACGTTAAAATATGCTCCAAAGTCCCAACGCTGCGTACGATGTCGCCCTTAATGGTTACGTTGGGTGCCTAATCAGGTGTCGGCTCGTCACTTGACTATGGTTCTAAATTACGTCACCAATAGCCTTCGTGTAGCTCTAGTGCGACGATAATTCAAACTAATCTAATTTATCATTTGCTAGATTTATTTGAAGTTGAATCCTAGCATCCGTTTTTCGTCATTTGGCGTGGTTGGAAAATTTCGCCTTAAATGACGTGCTTCTAATTCTTAAATAAGTAACAACAACAATTATTGTAAAAACTCGATTTTTCAACAAAAATTTACAAGTAAAATATGAAGCAACGTCAAATTGTATTAAGAAAGAAAGAAATGTAAATAAAAAATCACTTAGCTCTTTGCGCAAAAAAAAATATATATATATGATACTGTGAGTCGCTTTCTTGGAAAATAATAAACAAAAAATCACTATGTGCCACACTTTACACATTACAAACCAATTTATACAAAAAAAAATATATTCCTTAAAATTTTAATATTACTTAAAGTGTCACGTATAGACACTGTTTTTTAATTATTTCGATTTTTGAAGAAAAAAATTAGAAAGTAGGTTGAAAATAATCTTAGAGCTTGACTCTACTTCCCTTATAACAAACTAAACTGTCCTGCGAAATGCAGTAAAATAAATTGGATTCGAAATCGAATATACTCTTTCAAATTCTGCTAAGTATTATTCCAAACACAGGATCGGTTGCAAGAGTGTTTTACTTTTGACGTTTTAAGTCTACGTTTTATATCCTCATCAAACCACCTGGGATCATTCCATTAATACGACGCCTGTCGCCAATAGCCCTCGTGTAGCTCTAGTGCGACGATAATTCAAACCTAACATATTCTCATCAAATTGAATGGAATGGCGATGGATACATCATTCTTTAATTCCTTTAATCACCTAAATGTCTTAAATTTGTTTGCGGTGTAACTTCCCTACAACATTAAGGTTGGATTATATTTGTCGTCAATAGGCGAAATATACACTTCGCAATAACACAAAAACTGTTTATGCTTTAAAATCTACGTATTTAAGTTCGGGGATTACTAGATGACAATTAAATATCATACAAAAGGGTGGTTGAAATTTCTAGATCGTTTTGTTTGTCTAACTACCAAGACCGGCTTGTTTATCGAGACAAAAAAAAAACTTGTACTTATGAACTGTTGGCGAAATAGAACTATAATTACCAAATAATTACTAGAAAGACTATCAATACTCACTAAAATATATAAGAAAAGTCAATTCACTAAAAAAAACTGTCAAAAAAACTTTTATTCGATTCTATCTCGACTTTTCTATTCGATATTTGTTTTTAAATATTAAATATGTAAACAAAAGATTAATATGTAAACAAAAGATTATTAATCTCGAACCGAACGAGTTTAATATCGAACCGGACGAATGCGACAGATTACCTGCGCAATAGTGCACAAATGAAGATGACCGCAAAGCATCATGGGAAGGTCAACTCCTTAAAACCGAAGCTGAACTACTCAATCTACCTGGATTACAATGTGCGCGGAATTTGTTTTAAATAAAACTATGGGGCACGCCCCTTCTCGCTATCGCTCGCCAACCCCCGGGAACTGCCAGTTCCTTTTGAAGAGCTTCGCGATCCAGACTCGCTTCGTTAGCTCACCGTTCATTGAAATATTTTAATCAAGCCTTAAGGGTTAACTTAAAGAAACATGTCCGGAAGTTTTTTTCGCCAAATTAGTATTATGGCAGCTATTGGCTACAAAAATCGTTACAGGCCGTATTTTAAGCGAATAATTATCAAGTTCAGTTTCTTTTTTATGTATTCTGTTTGCATTGGATAATTTATTTTGCTACTTTGTTTACGAGTTAATCCTGTCCATTTCTTTCATTGTTAAGAATTCTTAAATTGTATCAATGTATTTAAAATATTATTAATCATTAATTATTAAAAGAATTCTTTTCTTAAATTATATTTTGTGCACATCATTGTGGTTTGTTGTCATTTTGA
Organism: Hylyphantes graminicola; assembly: GCA_023701765.1. NCBI lineage: Eukaryota > Metazoa > Arthropoda > Arachnida > Araneae > Linyphiidae > Hylyphantes > Hylyphantes graminicola. The sequence goes on along the minus strand of CM043122.1, from coordinate 45,809,104 downwards.
CTTGGCGACATTTTCCGACTAGTGCCAAATCCGAACATGGTCCTCTAGGTTAACCGCCATTAGTATATTATTAAAATACAATAATTATTTATTAATTCTTATAAATTAATGGTTATTATTGCGAAAATATTTCGCTGCTTGACAAAGATCAATTTGTAAATAAATTGGAAACCGTGGTACCCGTCAGCGCTTAGAAACTATATTTAAAAATAATTTGAATTTTTCCTTTTTTATTAACTATAGTGTTTGGTAGTTCAGTCAACCGAAATTATAATTTAAATTTTCAAACATTAAACGCCCCTAATATTATGCATGTTTCAATTTAAACTTACTATGTTTCCTGCCGTATCAAACTATGTTTTGTGCATAATATTTATAGTTCTTTTACCCTTTTTCAACCCATTTCCGAAGAAACAAATTTTTTTGTTTTCAGTCGGCCATTTCGAAATTAGTAGTATTTTTGTTCATTTCGATTGTTGTCATTCCAGTCCCAGAGACAGAAATATAAGGAAGTTTGGGTGCGTATAAGAAAATTATACATAGATATAATTTTAACCAAGACGTTAAAGCTCTTTGTAAAATAGGAATTAAATATAAATTAAATCATATTCCGTGATTCAATACTTCACTGAAAAAATTAAGTTTTGGCCAAATAGTATGTGGTACTAGTCAGGTCGCCAAACTCCGATTTTTGGCCGAACCCTGCACTGAGAGTTTATGTTTTTTTTAATTGATGATTCTTATAGATTCGAGGGCGTAGATTACGAATCTGGAAGGTACTTTTTTGGTACCCTTGAGCATTTTTAGTTATTCGAGATGGCGTCTTCGCCATTTTGAATTTTGTAATCTTAATATTTGGCGATCTATTCGACAAAAGTGAATAGTTTTTGTCTTTATAGATGCATTTAGTAATAAAGATTCACAATTATCAAGAAAATTCCAAAAAAAAAATCAAAATGGCGGAATCCGCCATATTGGATTTTTCACTTTTAATATTTTGTTTTATATTTAGCCCGAAAATATGTATATTTTAATTATATTTTTTATACCTAGTTACTATACAACATTACTTTGAAGAAAATATAAAAAATCAAGATGGCGGCATCCGCCATATTGGATTTTTTCACCGTTTATATAAAGCGATCCATATGTTCTAAATTAAAAATTCTTTTTATTTTAGTTATATCTTAATTTTAGTTTCTATTTCAGCTTTAATATGTAGATTATTAATCTAGAAGATATTTTTTCGCAAGTTTTAGGTATTTTTTATATTTAAGATGGCGTCTTCCGCCATATTGGATTTTTTTTCCTAATTCTATTTTTCGGGTTCTTTTAGGCCAAAATTAATAATTTTTCTTTTATAAGTGCATTTTGTCGTAAATAATTACTTAAAAATTCAAACAATCTAAAATCAAGATGGCGGCTTCCGCCATCTTGGATTTTTCACCTGCTATAATATTACGTGATCCACTGGCTCGAAGTTAAAAATTCTTTCAATTTTACTTGTATATTTTATTATAAAATGCTTTAAAATCATCATAAAGTTTTATTTAAGCACCTAAAAAACCAAATTCAAGATGGCGGATTCCGCCATCTTTGATTTTTTTACCTTCTAATATTACGCGATCTATTGATGCGAAATTAAAAATTCTTTCAATTTTTTTTCTTTATTGTGTTTGAAATACTTTAAAACCATAAATGTTGAAGGAAAAATATTAAATATGTTTTCCACCATATTAAGTTAAGTATTTCAAATATTTTGTTATTCATCAGGCACAAATACTTGAATATATGCTCAATTCTAAATATGAGTTTTTAACTGCAAACGACTCTTATACAAGAGCCCTACTCGTATAAAATGCTTCCTCTTTTCAAACAAGATTACTCTTGCACTACGAAACGCAAGGTTGCGTAAGCTTGTTATCCTCTCAATACTAGAGACCCCCAACATTAGGGATGGAGGGCTCTACTCAATACCCCTCCCCCTCACATCTTGTGGGTAGGGAATTTATAAATCGAAGTAATAGCAGGAGGAGTTCATTAATCGAAGTAATGGCTTTGGACTTGCTGAGATCTCGTTTAGCGGCACAATTCTAAGAATTTGGGATCAAGAGTTAATAAACATTCAGAAAACTCTGCAAGAAAGACTGTATTCAACCAGAAGAAGGGGTAACCTATTTATTAGAAAAATAGAGTGATACAGTTTCAAGAAACAAGAAAAAAAGGAAGAAATGTCTAAAGCCATACCTTGCATTCCTTATAACCTAAAGATCGCTAATGTAATCTTAACCCTTTCAGTCCCAGTGATGCCATTTGGCATCATCACTTTCAATATTTTTTTCAAAATGTTTATGTCCGGTTATGACATCCAAACACACATCATTCGATTCTTCATATTTTGTTCTATTAGAAAATATTTTACATTAATCTCAAAAGAAGTCGGAACTATTATTTTTTTTATTCAGAAAATAGCCAACAAGCGTTTCACCTGAATTTTGATCAGTTAACTTCAGTTCCACATATTTAAAACACAATTTAAACTATTTCGGTTTAAATAATTACTAAATTTTTTTTAATAATATGGTCAGAAACATTAAAATGTATAACTCGATGTGTTTTTAGGTAATATATATATTTTTATTTTGTTGTTTTCCACAGTTAAAGAATTTTGGCATTATTTCAAAAACCATATAAAAAATTATAATGAATTTTTTTTTCTTATGGAACTCGTATATTTGACCTAAAATAAGCTTATTTTGTGAATATCAGAAGTTTCTGTAGTGTAGTAAATTTTTGGGACTGAAAGGGTTAAAAATAAACCGCCTGTGACCCTTGAATGTTCCTTAACCCTTTCAGTCCCAGTGATGCCATTTGGCATCATCACTTTCAATATTTTTTTCAAAATGTTTATGTCCCGCTATGACATCCAAACACACATCATTCGATTCTTCATACTTTGTTCTATCAGACAATATTTTACATTTATCTCAATAGAAGTCAGAACTACTATTTTTTTATTGAGAAAATAGTCAACAAGCGTTTCTCTTGATTTTTGATAAGTTCACTTCAGTTCCATAGATTTAAAACACAATTTAAACTATTTCAGTTAAAATATTTACTAAATTTTTTTTTTAATAATATGGTCAGATATCTTAAAATATATAACTCGAAGTGTTTTTAGGTAATATATATTCTTTTATTTTGTTGCTTTAGACAGTTAAAAAATTTTGGCATTGTTTCAAAAACCATATAGGGGAGAGAAGGGGAATGGCGCCACCTTAAGGGAAATTGAATTTTCATGCAGAATTGTGTTGCAATTAATGTAAATTGTAATGAGCATAGCATACTACAGTTCATAACCTATCTTGTGGTTATTTTTAAAAATTTAAATCTTTAATAGAAACTGAATAAAATTGTACTTTTCTAAAGCTCGCACAGTGGCGGGATTACCCCGGTATCTGGGGTAATGCCGCCACATCAATAAACAAAGCTAATAATCTATAAATAATGGAAAATTACATAATAAAGCAATACATATAGAACTAAAATAGGTTTAATTAACTTTGGAATGGTAAATTGTACAGGGTACAGCTCTTTTATTAACTTTTTATGTGCACCCATGCAGGTGTTTTTTTGTTTTTTTAAAGCTTCGTTGGTCTATTTGACCAGTTCAGTTATTCTTTTTCGGATACGTGGCATCTCTAACGAAAACTAATAGGTTGTAGGGCCAATATATGAAATTTCTATTTTACGGATTATGCCGCCATAATTTTGCATGTGGCGGCCTAACCCCAGAGTGATGTGGCGGCATTACCCCAGTAAGACAAAATGGCATAGACGGCTTGTTTAAAGAAAGGTAGGTAGCCTAGCGTCCAAACTAACAACGTGATAAAATAGCCAAATAATTGCTCTTTTAAATTATATATAACTGATTTATATATCTCAGAGATAGCAGTCACTTATCGCTTAATTTCAGAAGGCTCAAGATTAGATGAAAATCACTAAAAACCGTATTTTTTAAATAACTTTACACCAACTCATCGCACGGCCATTAGCGTCTATACTACAAATTACTTTGTTTCCTGCTACAGGTCAGCGCTCACAGCCCCCCTCCCACACACACCTCTGGCGAGATACAAGGGGTGGCGGCATTACCCGAGGTGGTGGGATTCCCCTGCTCTCCCCTAAAAAATTTAAATGAATTTTTTTTCTTATGGAATTCGTATATTTGACCTAAAATAAGCTTATTTTGTAAATATCAGATGTTTCTGTAGTGTAGTAAATTTTTGGGACTGAAAGGGTTAATAACAGAGTTACCGCTTAGACTGTTATGTGAAGGAAAAGTTTTTCTTTACAATGCTGTAGAGATAAAGATTTCAAATTCTTCAAAGACATTCTCCGAACGTTATCCAGAGTTAATGTAATAGTTTCCGGCTCCCTATTTCTAGCCTCCGTCAGGAGCTTTAACACAGCCAAATAACGTCTCGTAATTTAGAACCCTGGTCAAGTGACGAGATCGACACCTGAGCGGGCACCCAACGGAAACTTCGAGCGACATCGTACGCTGACGCCGTCGGGACTTTGGACTCCACAGATTTAACGAGCACGTCTGTCCCAGTGTACTCGGGCCAATCCGTCACGAGTTGGATTTTTTCTACTCTTTCCAGTACAAATATCCGTTTATAGGATGGCTGGTAGTAAGTGGGATTCGAACTCGAGAAGGTTGAATCCTGAGGCTCATGCCTTAACCACTCTGCCACGGAGAGGCCTATATCCAGAGTTAAATAAATACTTAAATTGGCCGAAAATAAGAATTTCAGATTCAACCAGAAACTACTGTAAAGTATCAACCTCTGTTAGACATGATACCTAATTCTTATCCAGAATCCAGATACAACCATGACAAGTCATCTTTAGCAGAAGCCCAAGGACTCACTAAATTAGCTGGTCAAGAGTTTGCCATTTACTTGGGATCATCAGTCTTGTACGGTGGCTTTGCAAATCATCATGCTGATAAGTTTTATAGGTTGTGGGTGTGGGGTTAATATTGGGTAGTGGTCTATCCAAAGGTTATGCCCATATTGTGTTTATAGGAGTCCTACAGATGCAGAAAGGTAAGAAGTTTCCAAAACTTCAGGACTTCAAGAATGCCTGCAAAGTAAGTCATGCGGGATTTATAGATTTATATGAGGAATCTCAGCCAAACTGCAGAGGAGATCTTCGATCAGTTTTAGAAATAAAGGGTGCGAATCGCAACATTAGTAGAGTATCGGTGAACTGTTTATGGCAACCAGTTTTCTTCAAGACGTTATATGTGGGAGCCGGAAGAGCAGGATATTGGTCCTTTCATATTGAAGTTGTTCGCTAATTCTACCTTATTTATTTGCATTTGGTCCTCAAAACTATGAATGATATGTATTATTTTATTTAAGAAAAATGGAAAAAAACGCCCGAAAATGTGTTAGAAAACTTTTTAAAAATCAGATCACGTTATGCGACACATGCCGGAGTTGGGAATAAATTAACAATGGTCGGATTGTCGGAATAACTTTAAAGCCAGCAACTCTAATCAACTTGGGCCCTGAGTTTACATATTTGTGCTCAGTTAGAAGAAGACATAGCGATAATTCTGTAGTAAAAATATACCTAACAAAGAAATAATTTTTAATTTCGAGCTAATAGATCGCCTAATACTAACGGTAAAAAAAATCTAATAATGAGAAAGATTCCATCTTGAATGGCCATAAATTCAGATATGTTGCAATTGTGTTCCCCAATGTACCATTTGTTACTAAAAAATACAACTAAGTAGAAATAATTTTTAATTTCGCCCCAATGGATTACGTAATAGTAGATGGTAAAAAAATCCAAGATGGCGGAATCCGCCATCTTTTATTTGGTTTTTTAAGTGTTTAAATAAAACTTAATGATGATGAAGCATTTTATAATAAAATATACAGGTAAAACTGAAAGAATTTTTAACTTCGAGCCAGTGGATCACGTAATATTAGAAGGTGAAAAATCCAAGAAGGCGGAAGCCGCCATCTTGGTTTTGGATTTTTTGAATTTTTAAGTAATTAATTGAGGCAAAATGCACCTATAAAAGAAAAAAATTATTAATTTTGGCCTAAAGAACCCGAAATATTGAATTAGGAAGAAAAATCCAATATGGCGGAAGAAGCCATCTTAAATATAAAAAAAATCAAAACTAGCAAAAAAATATCTTCCACATTAATAATCTACACATTAAAGTTGAAATAGAAACTAAAACTAAGTTATTACTAAAATAAAAAGATTTTTTAATTTAGGACTTATGGATCGCTTTATATAAACGGTGAAAAAATTCAAATGGCGGATGCCGTCCTCTTGATTTTTTATATTTTCTTCAAAGTAATGTTGCATAGTAACTAGGTATAAAAAATATTGTTAACATATACATATATTGTTGGGTTAAATATAAAAGAAAAATATTAAAAGTGAAAAATCCAATATGGCGCATTCCGACATTTTCAATTTTTTTATTTTTGAAATTTTACTGATAATTGTGAATCTTTATTACTATATGCATCGACAAAATGCATCGACTAAATGCTAAGACAAAAACTATTCCCTTTTGTCGAATAGATCGCCAAATATTAAGATTAAAAAATTCAAAATGGTGGAGACGCCATCTTGAATAACTAAAAACGCTCAAGGGTACCAAAAAAGTACTTTCCAGATTCGTAATCTACACCCTCGAATCTATAAGAATCATCAATAAAAAATACTTAACCTCTCAGTGCAGGGTTCCCCCCCTTGGCGACCTGACTAGTACTGCAATTTTACAGTTCCAACACTTATTTCAATAATTATCAAAATTTAAACTAAAACAGGAAGTTCTTAAAGAACTAAAATAGCCTACTTTAAAGTTACTTACTAAAATTCTTATCCTGAAAAAACTAGGTTCGTTACCGTAAGTGACATCAACAACCGTTTCTACATTAAATTTATATACATTAGAATAAATTTCACTTAACACAGTATCCAGCTATAATTTCAACTTCTTAAAGCCCAATCAATTATTTTCATTAATTTTCTATCGCAAATGAAATAAACTTAACTTATCGTCTGCATTATTTATTTGCAGTTATAAATAAATATTTAGTTATTCGTAGAACAAAAACCATAAAACTACTCCAAAATACACTTAAAATAGGAAATGTAAATTAACAAGTAGGTTTGTAGCAGAATCTGTCACTTAGCACGCTTCCTCACAACGGCTGTGTTTAACAGGTAAAAAGGCGCCAAACACAGCATTAATTCTATATTAAACATTTACCCGCTAAATTCCGCTAGTTTCATTTATTTTATTTCGAAAATTAAATAATTATTAGTTAAATCGTTTGCAAAAATTTATATTTCAAAGAATAAATGTGTAATATTCCTCGCTTTTAAATACAATGAAAACATTTTATTTCAACATACAAAGAATCTCGAAGTGAAATATATTTGACGTCATTTTAAATTGATCGATGGTCTCAAAAATAAATTTATTTTAATTTATTGTCTAAAAGAATTAAAGTTTCTCGAGCGATTGTTGCGATGGGCAATTGCGATTTAATTCTAATAAAAATGGCTTCCTATGCTTTTTAAATGAGCGTTAGAACAAGCACACAAGCTGGAATATATATGATAATAACATACCGTGCTAAATGAGCGTTAAATTTTGAAGTTTCTTAAATAATTGAAGTACTTCGAATTCGAATTCTTTTCTGAAATTTTCAATGTATTCTCATTTCGATGCGCTGAATTTTTTGACGTATCTCACTTGCCCGTAGCATTTGTAGTATGCAGCAGCGATTTAAATGACTCGAAATTGAATTTCAATGCTAATTCAATGGGAAATTCGTCGACAAATAGATTTATGTCCGTCCTATCATACTCTAGACGGACAAAAAGTATGAAAGTTGGGTATCTGAGGTTACACCTTTCTAATAAAAAAGAATTTCTAAAATCGGATTTATAGAACCGATTTTGGAAGGGGGTACGGACGGTCGGACAAACAGACGGGCGGACGAACATCGAAAGTATGTCAATACCAACTCTTTCATTTTTTTTAATTCCTCGAATTAAAAAAAGAAAAGTAGGCTAAAAAAAATATTAAAATTATCAAACAGGTAGTATGAGGCATAACTTTATTGATGATGGGAAGTCAAAACAATGATTAATTCATAAAATAATTACCATAAATTTTGGTATATGAGGTACAAACAAATAATTTGGTTCATTAAGTAAAACAACTAAATAATGTTATGGTAAAAGAAACTATCACTTAGTACTGCTTCAACAGTCTATTCATACTTATAAAAAACAGCCAAACACATTATTTATTTCTATTTATATTAAACTCTTAATAATTTTCCTTATTTTGAATAATTATTCCTTATTGCTTGCAAAATAATTTTAGCTTCCACATTACGTTTATAACGTAAAAAGTGGAAGGTTTTATAATCGTTCAGTCCGTCTGTCCGTCTGTCCGTCACCCACTTTCACAGAGTGAACCAAAAGTCGCACAAACAATTGGGATACGTCATTTTAAAGCAAAAAATCGGGCTAGGTTACATCCCAAATTTCATTAAAAAATTTAAATTAGAAGTATACCGTAGGATGGGGTAACTTTGGGACTGGGTGGGCAACATTGGGACAACGGGTTAATTTTAGTTTGCAGGATTCCCTGAGGGACACACTGCGTATTTTCAATCTGCAAACGCGTTCTTTGTTTAGTCCTGTACCGTGAGGCTACTTGGCGGCAGTTTTCAGAACCAGCTTACTACTACGTTGCGACAGCCAAGTTTTATTTCTTGCCATTGTTTTTCACAAAATTCTTGTTTTGATGAAACTTTCTCTTGTGCCTCAAGAACTGTGAACTTCAGATCACTTTCAAGTACGTATACACAATACCAAACATCTTCTTAAGTGTCTTATATAAAATTAACAATCTTATTAAAGTAATTTGTTTTATATAACCTATAAACTGTAAATTTTCAGCTCTTTACGGGGTAATTTTGGGACAGACCCAAAGTTTGTATAATGGTTTTTTTTTTTTTTACGATAGTTGTTGTTTTTTTCAGCATTGCATTGGACAATAAAATGCCTAGAAATTATAAAAGAGCTCCTGGCACACGGCCCTACAGAAATTACACTGAAGAAAATTTACAAGAGGCTTTACTAGCAATAAAGAACACGACACTGTCGATCCGAAATGCAGCCTCCAAGTAAAATACCAAAAAATACACTACATCTGAAATCCCAGGAAAAACATACTAAGCCCGTTGGTCGGGCTACAGTCTTCAGTGAAATTAAAGAGAGAGAGAGAGAGAGAGAGAGAGAGAGAGAGAGAGAGAGAGAGAGAGAGAGAGAGAGAGAGAGAGAGAGAGAGAGAAATACAGAGTCAGAGAAATTTTCAAAGTTAAAGAGCTTCAAGTGTACAGTGATCTCTTGGCTTCAGCTGACAAAAAACTAACTTTTATGAAATGTGTAAATAATATTTTTGTATGTTCAGTGAAGATCCAAAGCCTAATAGTATTAAAAAGTAATTATTTGCAATCTATGTGTACATGTATCATAACTCCATTGTTTAAATATAATATTATGCGTTGCAATTGGTACACACTCATTTACCTTGTCTTTTCTTAGGTAGATAATGCACTTATACAATATTGTGGGGTAATATTGGTTCAAAGTCATGTTTCTTGCTATTTCTAATGGAAATAATGCACTGTCCCAATTTTACCCCAATTAGTGGGGTAAGATTGGGACAGTTTAAAATATTTTTTAATAAAATACCCTTGTTCCTAGAGTTATTGTCTTATTATATTTTGTATGAGGAAGACAGGCTCTACATATTAATAATTTTTTCAGTAACCTAACTTAAAAAATAAAAAAAAAAAAGAAACAGCTTAAAACTTTGAAAAGTGTCCCAAAGTTACCCCAGTCTACGGTATTTAAAATTTAAATAACTAAAAATTTAATCTACATTGAAATAACATGCAAATTCCATTTTCACTCAATATTTTCACTGTTGCCATTTCGTCGAACGCACGAGAAACTTTATTTAAAATAAAAATAAAACCTTTGAAAGAAAATTTATTTATATGATATAATTCGGTTTGGATTGTTGAAATATCACAATAGAGATCTTTTGATGGTTCATTATATAATTTGAAGAAAGATGTATAAAGAATTCTAATTTTGCATAAAATATATGCAAAGTTTCTCTTTTATTTTTAAAGCATCATTTTTACTAATTATATATTTTTCGAACTGTAAATTAAATTCCGGCGACTAAAAGAATTATATTTATTAAAAATTTGCATCATTATTCCACGAATTCCAAACAAATTTAGCAAACGATAATGAGTAATTTTTAATTTGACAAAGTATATTAATGAAAAAAGTTAATTTTGGCGTTTACAATTCTAAATTAGAAGTCTCTGTTAGGCGAATTTCTTTCTGAGGTGTATAATAAGTGTGTTTCCTGTGAGCATAAATATGGTGTGGAAGCGGTTTTAGTGACAGGTTGTAACAAACCAACTTGTTTTATTTCGATGCATAAATAGTATTTCGGAATCAGACAAATTTAACGAGCTTTTATTGAAAAAATAATCTTCAACCCTATTTTCAGAAGGAAAAAAATCATAATTCTATGTAATCAATAGCTACGGGCGGGTCAAATATCTGTTTTAACTGTTGGAACTTTTTTCTATTGGAGCGAAGAGGGCTGGGTAGAAAGGGATATTCAAAACAACGATCAACGATCTGTAATTTGTAACGAAGCCGTAAAGTTTTAGATTGTCCTCATCTGAATTTTTTTTACGGAAATTGGATGAAGGTACAGCTGGGGAAAAAAACGAATCACCCCTCGTTTCTCGGCTGCTATGGATCAAGAAATTTTGTGTAAGGAGTAAATTTTCAGGAAATAGCGTGAGAAATTGAGAACTGGCAACAAAAATTGCAATAGGGGTCGTCTACATATTAAAATGAGTAGCAACTTTGAAAATTCCAATGGCAACACCCAATTTTTTTTACATAAAAATGTTCAGCACCTTCAAAATACCCCGTGTATAAAAAAGAATTATTTATTTTGCATTATTTGCTGAGATATTAAAGCCTTAATTTTGAACTCGTTTAGGGACAAATCTCCTAAGTGAAAAAAGATAATATTTTGGTTGTGTCTTTTCAAAACGACAAGCTAAAAAAGAATTAGCATAATCTCGCCAACTGATGCTAGAATTTAATTTTCTTCAGTAATATTGGGATTTTTCGAATGTTTTTTTTTATTTATTTATAAATTTTTTTTTAATTTTGGATTTTAAAATTAGTTACAATCAGATTGAAAAACATGATTATTACACTTATGTTTTAAACTTTTTATGCAAATTTTTGTTTCATTCACATTGTTGCAAAAAGTTTGTTTAAAATTCGTCGCACTCTATTGGTAATATCGGCCCAGTAGCTTAGTGGTAGTGCTTATTTCGCATTGCCACGCCACAGGTCCGGGGATCGAATCCCGGGTTGGGCGAGATTGACCCATCCTTTCATCCCTTAAGTGGGTCGATAAATTGGGGACCAAGCATGATTGGGGAACTAAACGCTGGGGGTTCCGCGTGAGGCTTTCCACATTACCTTGACATATGCCTTGCACCCCAGAACCCTTGTATCACGAAAGCTGAAATGTGCACGGCAGGCCCTGGCCCACTAATGGGCTGTTGCGCCGAGGAGTTTAGTTTTTTATCGGTAAACCAAGTATTGCAAATTGAGGGTTACGATCTTAACGCGATATTTAAGGAAAGCAAAATAAAATTACTCAGAATGATTTGGTAATGATTTTTAACCAACGCAGTAGGCACTAATCATTTTAAATAATTAATGTGGTAACAATCAATTGTATTTAAAACCGAATTCCAATAATATTCTAGGGTATTTAATTTTTAAAAATAAACACACTTTTTGAAATTGTATTGGAAATAACATACATTTAAAAATATAGTAACCGATATAATTTAATGTTAATTATACAAACAAAATACATTGTATGCACTTGAAATAAGAAAAGATTTTTAGACATTTGACAGAAATCGATAATTTGAATGAACATTTACCAACAAACGATTTTTAATCATCAAATGATAATGCAATTTAAGATCAAATTTGCCGAGTAATTTTTTACACTGTCCCTAAAATTCGTCTTTTTCTGTTTTTTTTACAGGCATCAACTAGGCAAATAATTGTTATTGAATTAAAAAGTTCTGGATTTTGGTTCTACTTGATCAACTTTATCGATTTATGTAAAAAAAAATTGGGGTTACTATTCATGTTTTATTTTTTCTAATTAAAATTTAAATAAAAAATTAGTAAAAATGAAAAATTGATGAAAAAACATGTGTGATTTGTTTTGGGAAAATTAAGAAGTATATAATGAAAAAAAATCTTTGTTTAATTCATTTTATTTGTAGAAGTATGAATAAAAGTTTGTGAAACTTTTTTTACATTATGGGCGTTCAAATTTGACATAGAAAAATATCGAATGATCCGCATTAAATTCTTAACAAAACTTTTACCCAAGTCCGTTTTCTCATCAAATTATACTTTAAAATATTCGCATTTTAACATGATTAAATCAAAAACTATTAGTTTTTAGACTAAATTTCAAACATTTAAACTTATTCTATAAAGGAATCTGAGTAGTCAAATTGTCTCTCTTGGTCTCATTGGTCAAATTGTCTCTCAGTATGGCCTTAGATGCCCTTACGCCATAAAACCCAAACATCCATCCATCAAATTGTCTCTCAGATTCATTATATCATCAAACTACTTGAAAATATATATGCAAAACTTTCTCTATGAACTGCCGGTCCACTGGCGCAATGGTTAGTGTACTAGCCTTTGGAGCTTCTGGGCTAGGGTTCGAATCCCGGTAAAGGCATGGTTGTTTGTGTTTGTCAATAAATGTCGTTATTTGTATGTGTGTTTGTGGCGTCCTTCTTTGTGTGTCTCTTATGACTGTCTCTTCTGGCGAGTTGGGTAATGGGCTATAAAGCCTACACTCTCCCTTCTAGAGGGCGCAAATCACTGTCATTTGTCATTTTGTCATTCTCTATGAACTCACGAATATTGATAAAAATGATAAAATACTAATCTATTAATTGTTAGAGTTGGTTTTAAACATTTAATTCAGTTCTGATAAGAAAACTTAAACTTCCATTCATGGTCATTTAGTCACGATACAGCAATCATTTTACGCAACCTTGAGACACAGAGAAAATTCAGACCCATAAATATGTTCAGGCGCGTTCAAAAATGTGCCTTACTTTCAGACGGAACTGCCAGAATCGGGATTCCTTAATACGCAGATACTGCTCATTAAGATTCTAAGCGAGTACTCGCGTGTTGTGTTCGAAGCATAAAGTCCACAGGGGACATTTTTAGATCTGAATATGAAACGTTCTGTTTACAATATTTTACCAGTAATGCGTCTTGAAATTCGGAGAACTTGGATATTCAAAATTACAAAAACATTTATGTTTTGTAGAAAAGGGCTTATTTTTTTTTTTTTTTTTTTGTGATTGGGTGTTGGTTCTTATGACGGTTTAGGAAAGTTTTATAATCTCTTAATAAAATTATTTACCCCTTATTTAGGTAGCATGATCTAAATTAACGTAAAAAAGGAATTATAATGAAAAAATTAGGAAAGAAAAATTAAATTATTAAATTTATAAGGCAATATATTATTTTTCTTATATATTTCAGAGCCTATATACATTTTTTGCAACAACTACTTATTATTGAAGATATTTATCACAACTGGAATCCTCCACAACACATTTCTACATTTATCTAATTAAAACTTAAATCAGTCCAAACAAATACAATAAGATTTTTAAAAAATTACCACACATCACATGCATTTAATCACATATTTTAATCTACATCAACAAAATCATTGAGCTATAACAGCGCAGATATGAAAATTAAATAGTTCCGTGTGAATTTTTAAATTAAATAATATAGCGCGTGGAAAAAAATATCAAGAATAATTAATTTATTCCGTTCATTAACCATCTTAAAGTTAGACCCTGCTAGTTCCATAACTTATACATCAGTTTTCTAGCAATTACAAAAATTTTTACAACTTTATAATAATTTTTTATTAGTGTATTCTCCTTTTTTTTCAATTGAAAATGGGATTTTCAAGTCATATTTTCAAAAATAAACAGAATTTCGATTTCCAAAACAAATATACTATTTGAGAACAAACTGATCTTAAAATTTATGCAGAGAAAACAACCGTAAAATTTGCCCATTCCGGAGCCGTTTAAAATAATTATAATAGATTTATTTTTATGATTCCTAAAGAACAATGACGGGAGAACTGAAACCAGCCATAACGTATTAGTTTGATGGGTTTATAAATATATTGATAATTGCTTATATGTATGACTAATAGATAATGAATAATAAATAAGAACAAATTCCAGTTCTTTTTTTACTGAGTGTGCAATTATTATTTGAACTTCATGCTTGAGTGAATAAAATTTGTTAAAACTTTAATACTGAAGAATAAGCTTAATTTGTTATGTGTTTATATATATATATTGAACGAGTAACTATTTGTGGTTATGAATATTTGTAAATTTTGTAACTGAGATTATTAGCAACGAATACATTACTTTTTAAAGCTTCCAAAAGTGCTGTGGGGAGCCCAGTGGTTAAGATCGCGGGATCGGATGGTCCTGCGATCGAGTGCTATTACCACTCCACCGAGTATATGTGGAGTACGTGCTCGTTAAATCTGTGGGTCCGAAAATCCTGTGGGCGGTCATTGCGAAGTGTCCCACGGATAAAGGTCCCTGGAGACTATTTCCCTCCCCTTCAGGGACGTGTCTAAATTGCGGAGGTGGCGATAGATGGCAGTATCTGTCACGTATGTGTGTGTTGTGTCAGTCTTGCTTGATGAAGGTTTATAAGCGGGTCTCTGACCGAGCACACAAGCCTGAATATATATGTCAACCAAACAACCAACCCAAAGCTCCAAAAGAAGGCTAGAAATAGGCAGTCGGAAACGAATGCATTACATTATGACCCTCCAGCAGCTGTTCCCTCAAAATCCTTGTTCTGCGTCTGTCAAAAGCCATTGGTCCGCACCAAGATTGATGACCGTCCTGTTCGTACGAGGCGCGAACTGCCCTCGGTCATCTCACACTCGGACAATTAGTCATCGCGCCTGTTCTTTTAGGGCTTGTCAGCAAGGGTCAATGACGAGATGCCAAGGGGAAGAAATACATAAAATGCAAAGATGGAATATCATATTGAATCGGTCCGTATCTGTTGGGTTGTTGCCTGTTGTGAGAGGGTATTATGGGGGCTAAAGCACCTATGCATAACCCTTTACGACCCCGCTTCAAATGGCCCTGATTTAAAATCACGGGGCTAAATGTTAAGAGTTTTATCGAAAAAATTGCCTTAACAGTATCAATGCCAGCAACTCCTTAAGAACTAGGGGAGAGCAGGGGAATCCCGCCACCTCGGGTAATGCCGCCACCCCTTGTATCTCGCCAGCGGTGTGAGGGGGGCTGTGAGCACTGACCTGTAGCAGGAAACAAAGTAATTTGTAGTATAGACGCTAATGGCCGTGCGGTGAGTTGGTGTAAAGTTATTTAAAAAATACGGTTTTTAGTGATTTTCATCTAATCTTGAGCCTTCTGAAATTAAGCGATGAGTGACTGCTATCTCTAAGTTAGATAAATCAGTTATATATCATTTAAAGAGCAATTATTTGGCTACTTTATCACGTCGTTAGTTTGGACGCTAGGCTAACTACCTTTCTCCACAACCGTCTATGTCATTTTGTCTTACTGGGGTAATGCCGCCACATCACTCTAGGGTTATGCCGCCACATGCAAAAGGATGGCGGCGTAATCCGTAAAATAGAAATTTCATATATTGGCCCTACAATCTATTAGATTTCGTTAGAGATGCCACGTATCCGAAAAAGAATAACTGAACTGGTCAAATAGACCAACGAAGCTTTAAAAAACACCTGCATAGTTAGTTGCACACAGAAAGTTAATAAAAGAGCTGTACCCTGTACAATTTACCATTCCAAAGTTAATTGAAACTATTTTATAGTTCTATATGTATTGCTTTATTATGTAATTTTCCATTATTTATAGATTATTTGCTTTGTTTATTGATGTGGCGGCATAACCCCAGTGGTGCGGCGGCATTACCCCAGATACCGGGGTAATCCCGCCACTGTGCGAGCCTTAGAAAAATACAATTTTATTCAGTTTCTATTAAAAATTTAAATTTTAAAAATCACTACAAGATAGGTTATGAACTGTAGTATGCTATAATCATTACAATTTACATTAATTGCAACACAATTCTGCATGAAAATTCAATTTCCCTTAAGGTGGTGCCGTTCCCCTTCTCTCCCCTACGTTTTTTTTTTTTTCAAATAAACGACTGATAAAAGTTACCTGCATCAGTATGAATATGTTTGAAAAGCTTACACTTTCCTTTTTATACCCGGACAAGTGTATAGGTCAGGTCATAAAGGCTTATGAAGCATTTTGTACCAACCAAAAATACCTGAGTGATGCGTCACTTGACAGTGTTTCTAAATTACGCTGCACGTAGCCAATACCCCTCGTGTAGCTCTAAGGCGGCGATAATTCAACCTAACCTATAGTGATTTTCTTTTTCTAATGTAACGGATGTAATAGCCAACCTCAACTCCGAGCTGAAGAGTTCATTGCTAACTAATGCGGTACGGTAGAGGGCAGCACCACTACCACGCATGTTCTTCGTTCGGATCTGCTACACAAATTCTCTATTCAAAAGCAACGCGATAGAGAGCAGCTCTAACGACGCTAATTTTACAGACAATGACAAGCAGATAAGTTATTTTTCTCCTTATTCACAATAAAAAATTACACTGACCAACAACGAAATTTTGTTTCATGAATACAATTTCCCATTTTAGTCTTTGAGGTTTTGAAACGGAATATAATGCACCAATAAAATCCCTACCCATCTAGTTTCCTTTAAACTAACAATGAAATTAAAACAAAGGTTTTTTTTTAATGGGACTTATAAATACCGTTAGGGCATAAGGATTTGGCGCAGGTAGCTAAAGTTAAATTTTTCTGAAAAATTTACATTACCTTTGTAGACTTTAATGTTTTAAAACCGTACAATTCAGTCACAAAGTGCCACCTTGCCATCATTTTCTATAAATGAACAATAAAAAATAAATCAGCAATCTTATAAGTGATACTTATGAGTATTGCCTCAGTAGCTACTTTGGTACGGTTTGAATTATCGTCTCACTAGACCTACACGACACGGCGGCTATTGGCGAAAGGCATCATAATTTAGAACCACAGTCAAGTGACGAGTCCACACCTGAGTAGGCACCAAACGCATCCGTTAAAGGTGACATCTTAAGCCTTGGTTTCCTCGGAGTCTGTCGCCAGAAAAATGCGACCTCTATTATACGCGGATAACGTCACCCTACCGGCCACCGCTGCATCGGAACGGTACGTACACGAAACTGGAAACCTTGCGAACTCACTCAAATAACTCTGTTGTTATTTTGGTTTTCGTCTTTGCATGTCAAAATATGGAAAATTTAGGTTCTTCGTGATCCCTCACAAAGTCAATTAGCATTTCTTCCTCGGCAAGCGTAAAACAACTCTCGCCTTCCTTCACTTCCTCAACTTTTAAATTTTTGGCAAGCACACCACGTAACAGATAACAGCAAAAAATGTGGTCATCAGGATTTCCCCAACGCACTCAACAGCCACTCAATCTGGCGGTCGTGTTGAGTTGTCCGGCAACGCTCCCGAGGAAACCACTCTAGAGTAATCAACGTCAGTAGTTTGTATGACGTCACTCACCGCACTTGTCCGACCGCTTAAATCTGTTGACGGACTCCGAGGAAACCAAGGCTTTACGCAGCGTTGGGAAGTTGAAGCATATTTAAAGTGCTCTTCCTCTACACAGGGTATTATTAGTCGGACACATTTTAGCTTCACGGGCCGTTTATAGGTCGGCAGTTATTTTGTCGATGCCCGGACCCGAACCTGGAACCTTCCGCAAGCAAGGCGGACGCCTTCCTAACCGACTCGGGCCCCCAGCCTCTGTCAGTAGCTACAGCGTTAAAACCTTCCGAACAGCTTGGAAATGGGTGACAATGTATTATTGTTTTCACTGCATAGATTTTAAATTCGATTTACTTCAAATGTTTGTTTCAAAACTCAGAATTAGATTTATTAATAAAAGGTAACAAGTCAATTTGAAAAAATATATATATTATTTCTAAAATTTTTTAATTTAAGGTTATTGTAAGAAAGACTGATGCTTAAAATGCTGAAAAAGCCGGGTATAACGATCGGAGGGAAACATTGGGCTTGGAGAGTACATGGTCGGTTAAAGGGGTCTCAGGAGTCTTAAAAATGTGCAAAGAATGTACTAAAAAGCATAGTTTGCGATTTCATGTAATTTTTTAACTACTCAATATATAAGTATAATTTTTTGTATGTAATTCTATAGGATTTATTTATTATAAAACAAATTTTAAAATTTGTGAAACTGTAGACAAAACAAAAATTAATTATAACAAACATAAAACTATTTACAAAATTTGAAAACATTTGGATTAGGCTTGCGCGCCACATTTTGAAGTCAAAATTGAAGAAATAACCGAGAAAACTACTTTATATTGTACAAATATGTACAAACAAAGACTTATACCTATTTTCTAAGCTCAATTTTAGAAATTATTCTAAGAACTTTTTTTTTAATTAATAAAAAATTTTAAATTTTGATTTTAAATTTTTGTATTCATAAATATTGTTTTATTTTTCTTTTGAACATGTATGGAGTATGGGTCTTTATTTGTACGTATTTGCACAATATAAAGTCATTTTCTTGGTCATTTCTTCAATTTTCACCTCAAAATGTGGCGCGCAAGCCTAATCCAAATGTTTTCAAATTTTGTAAATAGTTTTGTTTGTTATCATTTATTTTAGTTTTGTCTACAGTTTAACAAATTTTAAAATTTGTTTTATAATAAATAAATCTTATAGAATTACATATAAAAAATTATACTTATATATTGAGTAGTTAACCCTCTAATGCATACTGTTACCGTTTGGTAACAAGTAACATAATCAAATTTGTTCTATTCAATTAGAGCTCCTCCTAGACAAATCTGCGTTTTTTTCATCTATTACATTTCATTTTAAAGTTTTATCAATTAATAATCCTCATAGATGACAGTAGTAAAAGTGTATTCAAAATTAAAGAGTGAAGTTATTAACTTTTGTGAAATTACGTTTTTGGCAGTATTCAAAGAATTATAATATTAGTACTAAATGCTAATAAATTGATTCAAAAAATTAATCATAGTTAAAAAAGGTTATTTTGAAATATTTTTAGAAATTTTCTAGTCATTATTATCAAAATTGGAATTTTGCAGTTGGTTTTTGTCATATGGAAAAATTTTAAAAATTGAAATTATTTAAATTCTAATGCAGTTAAATTTTTTTAGTATTTTTCCCATAATGTGTGTGTATTAAAGATACATATATATTTTTTGGGGATGAAAATAAAAATTCATGCATTAGAGGGTTAAAAAATTACATGAAATCGCAAACTATGCTTTTTAGTACATTCTTTGCACATTTTTAAGACTCCTTAGACCCCTTAAGGCGTTCGCCTTACTTGCGAAAAGTCCCAGGTTTGGACATTGCCAAAATAACTGCCGACCTATAAACAGTGTGTGCATGTAAAAAAAAATAGGTCCAAGGAATAATACTCCGTGTAGGAACTACAAGGAATAATACTCCGTAAATGTTCAACCCTTTCAGTCCCAAAAATTTACTACACTACAGAAACATCTGATATTCACAAAATAAGTTTATTTTAGGTCAAAAATAAGAGTTCCATTCGAAAAAAAAAATTCATTTAAACTTTTTATATGGTTTTTGAAATAATGCCAAAATTTGTTAACTGTGGAAAACAACAAAATAAAAAATATATATATTACATAAAAACACTTCGAGTTATAGATTTTAAGGTATCTGACCATAATATTAAAAAAAAATTGTAATTATTTTAACCGAAATAGTTTAAATTGTGTTTTAAACATGTGGAACTGAAGTGAACTTTTCAAAAATCAGGTGAAACGCTTATTAGCTATTTTCTAAATGAAAAAAATAGTAGTTCTGACTTCTATTGAGATTAATGTAAAATATTGTCTAATTGAACAAAGTATGAAGAATCGAATGATATGTGTTTGGATGTCATAACGGACATAAACATTTTGGAAAAAAATATTGAAAGGGATGATTCCAAATGGCATCACTGGGACTGAAAGGGTTAATATGCTCTTAAGTCTCGACGCCGCCCCCTAACGATGCCGCGCTCAAAAAAACGTTGGGTCCCGCTCGGCTGTCGCTACCCTCGTCTCTCGACCAGGGTTGTAAAAATTACGAGGCATGTGAACTAAATCAAATAAAGCAAAAAAATGTACAGCACGCAATGTCATATTCATTTTTTTTTTCAAAAACTATTATTTTGGCATTTTATAGAAGAAAGTAAAATCGTAAGACTATCTGAGTGGGATATAAAGAAATGTGAAAGAAGTTTCTTAAAAGATGGGTTTGAAGACATTCTTAAGCAGTAAGACCCATTTCTAAATTTGTTTCCTTTTAAAAATGCATTCGTGAGCGGAAAGATGGGATTTCAATAAAAAAAAACCAATGCGAATGTGCATTTGTGCAAGGATATACATTTCTCTGCAAAAAAAAAAAATACTAGAAAGATATTCGTGTATGAACTGAACATTTTCAATGTTTTAAGTTTAAGATATACCAGTAAAAATTCAATTTTTTTTTAATAAAAGTTACAATGATATTAATACATTGTTTATGTTATACAAAAAATTATCATATTTTTCTATTTTACAATTATTACTAAACTAAATGATATTTATTTTTTTACAGAATATGTAGAAATCTTCGAAACTAATTTCATTTGACCCACGTCCATCTCAATTTGTCAGGCCAAAGAAATTCTCCGTGACGTCACGTTTTCCGTCCGGTTCGGAGGGTCGGCACTTTCGAAGAAGAACGAAACCTATTAAGAACTATTTTCATAGTAATAACTTAATAATTGTGTTACTATTTTTTATTCAATTTGCTTTGGTTTTTTTTTCGCTTTGTTTGACTTAGAGGCCCCTTGAATGTTCATATTAAGTTCTAAATAAAGTGTTTCTTCTACTTACTACCCCCCCCCCCTTTTTTTTATAGTATAGATAGACATCATGCTTTAACTTCATCCGACGCATATAAACTGCGAAATTCTTATCGTTACAAACGAGAAGCTTGTGAATACGCATTAGTTTCATATTTTTGAAATTTATTGAAAAGCTCTTAAAACCTATTCTTGATAGGAAAGCCTGCTAATCTGCATATATTTCATATTTATTGTCATTTCTTGAACAAATCTTTAAAAAGTATTTGATAACTCTTCATTTGACGAATATAAACCTTCAATTTGTATCGTTAAAATCGGTATGTTTGCGGGTGGTGAATAGTTAAAAATTCGTTTGCAAATTCAATGTTTCGACACCTTTCTTTTGAAAGCATTCAATACCATTTTAAACAGGACCAAAAACCATTATCTCTATCTTTTGCCACAATTTGATCCCGATTTGTTCTATTCCTGTTCTAATCATTACTAATGTCAAGGGCTTATAACCTCTCATCGTATATATTCCTACCATAAATTACAGTGTCTGTACACGCTGACGTCATTGAACTAAGCGGCAAGTACCTTTTTGGGACGCGTCCATTACTTTTGTGAGTACTTACTGAAAGCTGACCAGTATCGATCTTAACACCGACCCATTACCGTTATTTCCCCTCAAATAAATCAAAATAAGTGTCTAATTCCTGTGACAGAATGTAGTCACAAAAATTTGTCCGCTTTAAAAATACTTCATTCTATAGAAGTTGGAGTTCTCACAGTTTGTTAAAAAGGAATGTCAGCCCCATAGTGCTATGCATTACTTTTGAAATATTAACTTTTGTAAAAGAATTGTTTTGCCATGTTATCCCATTTTCAACAGGTATGGGAATCATCATAACGTCACTTTATAACAAAATTAAAAAGAAATTAACATCCGGTTATTTAATTATTGATTGATAAAATAAAATAGTGTTGCCATCTGATGTATATTTTTGGTATTTTGAAACTTCAAAAATATATATAATTAAATAACTACATAACATTTTCGTTTTAAATTTGCTTCAGTTCAATGTTATGTGGTATTTTGATTCCAATACCTGGGGGAAAAGGGCTAACGTGCTAAAACAATTCTTTTGCAAAATCTATGATTGCAAAACTAATGCATTAACACTATGGGTCTGACAGTCTCTCTTAATCAGAGCAACAAGAACTCAAATCCAAAAGGCACTTTTTACGGTGCCGTATGATCCCAGCAGCATTGCTGTGTGTGTGCTAATTACAGCTTTCACACACGATTTGGAAAAATTTCGCAATGGATCGATGTACGCTGTATACGTAACTATATTCGCTTGGGTCCCAAGTTTTTTTTCACACAAAATGGTTCTGGTACCTTTTTGCATACTTACGGTAAAGCATAATCACTGTAGCATTGCTAAGTTAAATATAGCTTTTCACAACCACGGGGGGGGGGATTCGTAGTTACGGTTTTATCAATGGTATTAGCTCAAGTCCAAAGCCCGTTTTACACGCAGTGGTTCCGGAACTTTTTTTTCCATACTCACTGTAAAGCATCAACACAGTAGCATTGCTAAATCAATTATTTCACTAATCGCCAGAAAAAATTTCGTAACTCCGGTTTTATCTACGGTATTCGCTCAGGTATAGTGGCAATGTCACACACCATCTATAGTTACACAATGCATGGAAAGAAATTTTACATATGTTAAAATTTACAGCTTTTGTATTGCGAAAGCTCCAAATCTCTTAGCATAGTTTCATTAAAATGTTATTTTAACGTACAATAATAGTGGTGTCTTTTAATTCAGACAAAAAACGTCTTCAGACGTCTTATATTTTGACTAAAAGAAATAAACTTAAAACCTGATAAAATTATCATACTGACATCTTCATAATAGCCTAGTTTTTCAACAATAAAAATGTCATTTTTGTTTATTAATAATGAATTTCATAATCATTTTGTCTAATATGCGCTTTACTTGTGTATATTTTTCAATGTAAAGGAGTCTTAGGACAACTAAATGCAACATTAATATAAAAGGTTATTTCGCCGCGATGAAATATATGCGACGTTTACAAAGATATTTGGGTGTTCTCAAAAATTAGAAACATACTGCCATCCATACATGACAGTCATTCGCGTGCTGTCATGTAAACTTTATACAATCAAAATCTTTTTACATTGAGTAGGGGGAGGGGTTTATGAACATTGAACAGCCACGGGACAAAACTTTCTAAATTACTAGAAAACACTTCATTGTCAAACCTAATTTTCAAACATTTTGTACTTGTTAAGAATTCTTAATTTTAATAAAAATGAAGGAACAATTCTTTCCCGAAAAAACTTGCCGATAACAGAAAAGAAATTTTTTTTTAAAACATAAATCCCTAACACATTTTCAAGAGTTGAGTTCAATTATCGTTGCAAAAGAGCTACACGAGAGCTACTGGCAACAAACGTCATAATTTAGAACCACAGTAGAGTGAAATTTTTTTAAGAAAAAGATAATTTGAATTTGCAACATGCACCGATTGCACTGCTTATATTTTTCATCACAAACCATGCAATATTTATGAATGAATTCCATAAGTTAATTTTAAACTACATAATTTGGTTTCATTTAGAGCTGAGCAACCATTTTTATTTAATTTTGGGGAGAAAGGGGAAGCTTTTTTTTTAAGGTTAAAGGAAATTATTGTCGTGAAAGTAAGAAGCTGCATTAAAAGTGTAAAACAGTATGAAAACTTAAAATCGTCCAAGTCACACATATAAGAATTATTTGGTCGGTGGTTTTTCTGACTTCTGAAGAACATATTCGATCAGAAAACCTGTCCAACATAAATGTTAAAATTATCAGCAAAAAGCACACATATTTGTATATACATAAGTAGTTTTTATTTCCAATAAAAACTATACAAAATATACATTGTTCAACCATAATATGATGAATTAAAAAATCACAAAAATATATCTTTTCTTATAAGTATTATTTAAAAATATGTGATCATAGCTCTATAAGTAGTTGTCAGTTTGAGATATATTCAGTGAATAAGACTTCAAGAATGAAAATATTTTAAAATTAGAAATATAATGTAATTCTTACTAAACTAAGCTTTCATTTCATCTTCCCACAAACATTTACAAAAGTATTGAAAGTGCAAATATTTTTTATATACAAATACTATTGTTTACAAATATTGTATCATATCAAATTTAGATTTACCAAAGTACACTCTTTATAAACATGTGATGGTAAATACTTTTTATGAAAGAGTTTTACAAAAAAAGTCAGTAAAGCAAACAAATACTTTCCGTACAACAATCAACACAAAAAGTTTTAAGGTAATTTTACAAAAAATAGTAGGATCTCATTAAAAAAAGATACATGCTTACTACTAACTAGAGTTAATGGAACGCAATTTATTTTCTTTCTAAGTTAAGTTTCTACAGAAAATGGATACCATTTACATGATTCAACACTGTTTCTCAAAAGTTAAGAAAATGTTTAATAAAACTAAGGAACTTTTCAATTATTAAATATCACATAAATTATGCTTACTGCATATCTATGAATGAGCAAATTGTATACTTTTATCAAATTTAAAAGAAAATTCAAAATGCCAAAATACAGATTATATAATATAGAAAGTGTTAAAGAATGTAAGTAGTATATATTAATTATCAATTATCTTTGCTAGTGAAAGAGGTTCATTTCAATTTTTGTATGAACTTCCCAAACATTGAAAAGTCAAATTAAAGTTATAAAATTAGTAACATAGATTGAAATAAAGACTTAGTTTTCAAAATTTATATCCTAACCACGTAGTTAAATAGCTTTTTTCACAACATTATACAATCAGAAACATAATGCAAAAATAAATCCGTTTTAAATGTCTTTCCACTTTAAGGAAGCATGGAGTATAAGCAATATTCTTTTATAACCTAAAATTTTTAATTTTAGAAAAGATAGGTCTGAGGCTATTTAGTTGCCCAGAAATTGTTCAGGAGAAGTTTTCTCCGGGATCAAGTATTGCAATCTATCACGGGTTCCCTCACATTCTAAATTATATTAATTTTTATCTTTTAAAAACTTTAGATACTTATATTTTCTCTATGAAGGCAAGAAAGCGTCACTTGAAAATACTAAAGGACACCTATAAAATATTTTATAAAATGTTTTTTTTATTTCTTGAAAACAATATCTCTGTAACATTCATGTTGATTTCTAATATCAAAGTTACTTTTAGTATAACCTTTAAAATGGTCATAAGTATAATACTAGGGCAAAAACCAGAAAGGTAAATTATTTTAATCATTCCTACAAAATATAGGCAATTAAACTTTTAAAAAAAATGTTTCTTTAAACTTATTAAAATATTTTTGTATTGTTCAAATCTCTTAGCAATTACAAAACTGGGCAGCGAAATAGTCACAGAGAAAAGATAAACTCGGAATCACGTGCTTGTAAAATTCCATTACAAATTATGCAAAACAAAAAAAAGCTGCTTTCAAAATATAGAAAAAATTCTGACAGTCCAGACAAATTGTAGCCTAATATACTTAAGGTGAAATTTTACTAAGTTATTGTAAATCAGGCCATATTCAATACATTATGCAGCAACAGAAGACAAAAGCTGAATATAATTGTAATTATATTTTTACTTGCAACTGGCCTAACTTCTACGAGCTTTACTTGAAAATTGTACTTTTGAAAAATTACTAACATGAAAACACAGTAACATAAATTTCATAGTGCAATAAAGAACCAAAACCAAATTTAAACAATCCAAAAAATATATAGTCATATAAACTATATTCTATTTAAGAATACAAAAAATATCTATATACATTTAATAGCGCAGTGCAAACCAAAATTGTATCGAAACTGTTTTAACATAGTTACATACATTTTATAGTATAAAAAAGGATCAAAACTGTATTAAACAATCAAAAAATATATAATATAGTCAGATAATTAAAAAAAACATTCTATTTAAGAATACACATATCTATATACATTTTATAGCGACTATAGACCAAAACTGTCTAGACTGTTTTAAACAATCAGATAAGATAGTCATATACATCAATACGAAAATTAACATTTAAATTTAAAAATATATTACACATTCTATAACACAATGAAAATAAAAATTGTATATAAATTGTTTTAAACAATAAATGTACAAACTTTATTTTGCTAATACAGCGGAACCTCGCTTATCCAATCTAATTGGGGACCGGTGGCAGTTTGTACAATCGAAAATTCCGGATAATAGAGAATTTTCATAAATCTTAAAACTCATAGTAGAGAAGCCCACCGATAGTCCACATACCTAATATTCCTTTTTGCTTTTACTTTCACCAAGTTTCTATCTTAAAATAACCGCAGTTTGCCAATTTCATACATGAAAGTATTTCAAAATTTAAAAATCACAGGAAAATTTAGATATCAGAATCACCAGAGATTCCATATTTTTAAATCATGGAAGTGTGCTAATTTCAGTATCACCGAAGTTTCCTCACTTTAAGAAGAACTCTTTAGAATTGCTGCAGATTTCAAAGCCCGTATTTTTTTGTGAACAATGGAAAATATTTTAGAAATTTTTCAATGTTGTCTTAGGGACTGTCGGTTAACAGAGGGTCCGTTTAAAAGACGGATAACAGAGGGTTCGTTTAAAAGAGGGACAGAAAAAAGAGGTTCTAATGTTTTTACATTAATACATATCACCACATTAGTGCATATTACCAAAACTTACATACTAACCAAAATTTTAAATTGAATGATTTGCCTTAAAATTCTGTACAATAGATGTAAACTGTACTTGTGATTAGGTGAAAAGAGAAATTAAAAAACATGTTTAAAGTAAAAAAAAAATAAACAAATCTTTAATGTTTAAATAATTCACATGTTATTTGCAAATTGAAATACAGCTTACTATAAATATGATTAACTGTCACAATTCTTGAACTTAGGAAATTCTAAACCTAGTACCAGTGGAGAAAAACAGACAATACTTTTTTGAAAAAAAATTGAACATTTCCTACATTTTTTTAACAATTAAAAATATTTTTAAAGCTCTTTGCAATCTAACAATTTAAAAGGTTAAAAGAATCATACAATGAAATGATGCAGCAATGCGCCTGTGCTATCCATTATGCAAAAAAGGATGATAATTTTCTTCCTATAAAAAGTAATTCAATAGTAAGTCAGGCATGTAAGTTAATAAAAGGTCTTTTTAAAAATATATGCCATGTTCAATAGTTTCAAAAGAAACTTTTACCAACCAATCTTGCATCATAAATATACACTATGGAATTAATTTTTAAACAATTATGCTCATTATATACATAAAATTAAATTTTAATCACAATAACTGACATAAGTAATTTATCAATACCAATTTTTACAAAAACTGCAACAGCAACTGCTATTATGTGGCTTGTCAAGTTTTTATGATTTAAGAATACCGCACAAAAACAGTCTACTTTATTTTTTATACCATAAAGCAATAGGGAATTTAGCCATTGAAAATGCTCATTTTGTAAAAGATACATACTTTTAAATGCATTTTTTTTTAAATATCACCAAAATCAGAAGCCACTGTTTGTACAGCTGTTCACTAAAACATTTTCATCAGTGGTTATTTCCGATACAGTCGAACCCCGCTATAGTGAACCCTCTACGGAACCAACAATTGGTTCACTATATCCGAGGGTTCACTATATCCAATTTTTCTGGAATAAAGTATTATACGATATATTAATATATATCGCTATATTTTTATTTGCTTTTATATGAATAATAATGGTTTTGCATACCTTGAATTAATGGAATAAATAATTTAATTATTTAATAAATTTTCAAAAAAATATTAATTAATTTTCGAAATTATCTCAAAATAATTATTGGAACAAAAGTAGTGTAAATACATATAATTAAATAATAATGAATTTAATTTGTTACATCTATATGCCTACATTCTGTGAAAGAAGTTGGTAATTTTGGATTGTTTACGATTAGAGTTCATAAGGAAATAAGAGTAAACAGAGAAGATGCATGCGGATTGGACAATTGGACAGTTCCTCTACCTGCCCCCAGTTTTCAAGGGGTAGTTGAAAATAATGTGTAGCTGGGAAGACGAATGGCTTCATTTAACTTCGGAGGGGGAGAAGTTGCAACACCAGTGCGTATTGTCGTACAAGCCGTGACAAATCGTCAAGGAAAGGGTATTGTCGCATTATGGAGACAAGCCATCGTCTTCCAAGAAAGTGTGTATGAGTGGGATGTGGAATATGAATAGTGGTTTGAAAAGAAAGGGTGGTTCCTGGAACTTAGAGGGGTGACGGAAGAAAAGGAATGTTTACTTTTAAACAGGTCTAGTTTGAGTACAATAAGATGGGAAGGACAGGTTGAAATATGACACATTGTTAAAGATTGCTATCTCACTGCCGCGCGCCATTTATAGTGTATCTTAAAATATGGAGAACTGAACCAAAAAAATAATAAGGAAAGGAATTTTAAGTTCACTATAAGCGAACTCCCATTTTCTAAGTAGTTCACTATATCCATATAAAATAACATTAGTTAAATAGGAGTTCGGAAGGGACCAATAAAAACGTTCATTATAAGCGAGGGTTCACTATAGCGGGGTTCGACTGTACTAGTTACCCAAACAAGCTTGTTTTTTCTTCTTCGAGTTGATCAAAGAATTTATCAAAGAAAAAGTTTCATAGGGTCTGTCTTCATACATTGAAATCAATGACCACTTCGACATTATCAATGGCAACACCCCAGTTTTGTACAGTATAGAAGGATTTAGCGCCCTTGAAAACCAATAAATGCAAATTTCTGCATTTTGGAACAATATTTGGCAAGATCGTCAATCTAATCATTTGACATTAGAGCATAGCATCACCAAAATTATAATCAGAATCAGAAATGTATTTTAATTGAAGCCTTATGCAGCAAATTTTACTAAAAAATATAAATTCTAAAATAATAGAGTAATAATTCTAATTTTGCAATACAAACAAAAGGTCTAGTGAACATACTTAAGGCAAGAAAATATTACAAAATAATTGTTTTTGTAACTTCCAACAAAAATGAGAAACATGAAAAATGAGAACATGGTAGTTAATGTTCATGTAACAGCCATTTTTCAAATATTAAATGTTCTAATTATCTTATCTTCAGTCAAAAGTGTTAGGTCATTATAAGTATAAGGGATGTTACATGAACATTCGCTATCATGTTCTCAAACCATTTGTTTTTTGGTGGAAGTCACAAAAACATTATTTTGTCATTAATATTACCTTACCTTAAGTATGTTCACAAGACTTTTTGTTTCAAAACCTTGTTTGCTATGCAAAATTAGAATTATTACTCAAATACAAGAAAATTATTACTCAAAGACAAGATAATTATAACATTTAAAATTTAAAAAATGTAAAAAAATTTGTTTAATTATGCCATATCAGAGTAGTAAAACAAAGAGAAGTAAAAGTTCAAACCCTTTTTTGGGGGTCTTATCATACTGGGCTGAAAAGTGGGATGTATTGGAAAACCTACAACT
The DNA here is from genome assembly GCA_023701765.1 of Hylyphantes graminicola. NCBI lineage: Eukaryota > Metazoa > Arthropoda > Arachnida > Araneae > Linyphiidae > Hylyphantes > Hylyphantes graminicola. The sequence goes on along the minus strand of CM043122.1, from coordinate 45,779,209 downwards.
TTTCAGGAAACTTCTCTGAAGGTTAATTTCAGGATCTTCAAATTTTGAATATTTTAGGGGTTTTTTAATCTCAAATAGTCATATTGATCCAATTTTTCACAGAAGGTATATCTCGAATTTTAAGAGGTTACAAAGGGTTATCCAAGATCTTGAACATCAAAAATTATATTTTTCAGTTATGTTATTAAATCTTTCAGTCCCAAAAATTTACTACACTACAGAAACATCTGATATTCACAAAATAAGCTTATTTTAGGTCCAAGGTGAAAGGTGTGGTGATTGTACAAGTAAAGTTCTTAGTGGTACTTTAAACTATATGTATCAGCTCAATTACACATCCAAAGACCTAATTTGTTCTGAGCTTATATCCAACTCTGGATCTGTCGCATCTTGACTGTATATTGCAACATTGTACAGAAGCATGTCTGTTTTTGTTTTCGAAAAGTGTGGGTGGTTTGAATCTGCCAGTAACTAGATATGACTTGGATAACTGTTTTTGCTTTATCCTTTGATTTATTTTGATAAATGCTGTTCTTTTTAATAAATAAACTTTTTTAATTTTAATGAGTTTCTGAATTTTGCATCTGCCACAATGAGACACATATTCACTGCTAAAGGTCTGACAACTAAACCTTATATCATGCCAATCATCCTTGCATTTCTATTGCTCCATTGTTTGTGCTATTGCATTGTTGTTGCATTAGATGTTTGCATGTCCTTGTGACCCTTGGTGTTCTGACTACTTTATTGCTATTTTAATTGTTCCTTAACCCTTTCAGTCCCAAAAATTTACTACACTGCAGAAACATCTGATATTCACAAAATAAGCTTATTTTAGGTCAAATATACGAATTCCATAAGAAAAAAAATTCATTTAAATTTTTTATATGGTTTTTGAAACAATGCCAAAATTTTTTAACTGTGGAAAACAACAAAATAAAAATATATATATTACCTAAAAACACTTCGAGTTATATATTTTAAGGTATCTGACCATATCATTAAAATAAAATTTAGTAATTATTTTAACCGAAATAGTTTAAATTGTGTTTTAAATATGTGGAACTGAAGTGAACTTATCAAAAATCAGGAAAAACGCTTGTTGACTATTTCCTAAATAAAAAAAAGGTTCTGACTTCTATTGAGATTAATGTAAAATATTGTCTGATAGAACAAAGTGTGAAGAATCGAATGATGTGTGTTCGGATGTCATAGCGGGACATAAAAATTTTGAAAAAAATATTGAAAGTGATGATGCCAAATGGCATCACTGGGACTGAAAGAGTTAAAAAGTTTTGAAAGTGCAGTTTCTCAAAATACACTTCTCACTAGCATAATATTGTATGCGAGTCAAACATATTGCAAAATTATTCAGTGCTATTAAGAATATAATAAATGCTTCTTTGAGAAAAAAATTTTTTAAAAGTTTCATTCATCTTATTTTAATTTAGATATACTTTTCTGAAATTTTGTTACAAGGTCATAACCTCTATAAAAAGTTTAGAAGAGGTTTTCAAACATCTCCACAAGTTACATGTCTTTATCTTTCAGTTAAGGCAATGGACACAGAGATCCAGTTGAGAAACATTTTGTTATAAAGACAAGTATCAAGTTATAAAGACAAGTCACTCATATTTATAAGACGTCATAATCTTATTTTGTGAGAGCTTAGAATAAAAATAATTACAATTCTTTTGACCTGAATATATGTGGCTTTTCATAATTACTTGAAGTAAACATAAAATTGTAGATACTTAATTTTATAATAAAATTAACTGTTACAAATATGGTATATTTTATATTATAATAGGTTACGCTTAGTTTATAAATACAACAACTTACCAAGCTATTTTCATCATATCATAAACATACTTTTAAGCTTCATCATCAAACTTTTGGTATGGGTTAGAATCTTTAACTAATCCTAATAAAAATATTTTTGTTATTGGCAAATTTAATTAAGAAAATATAAAGCAGTTAAAGGAGTAACTAACATTTTTTTATTTTGAAAATTAACATAAATACATAAAAAAATAAGGGTTTCATTTTTCTAATTGTAATGTATCAATACATTAAAAACTTAAATATGAAAATAAAGCATTTTAATTAATTGGTAATGACAGAAGGTATTTTTTTAATAATATTCCACCAAAGTGCATAATATATTCATTTAAACAGGAACCAAGCAATATATATTACTGTGAGAATGTCCAAAATCTAATGAGTGTGTGTCAACAATCAGGTGGAATTGGAAAATTTTCTATTCAATCTTAAAAAGATTGTGGAGATCAAAATTATTCATTCAAATGTCATTTAGACTTTATATTTATAAAAAAAATCTGTATTTTTTGTTCAATTTGCATAAAAAAAATTAAGGAAATATAATGCAAAGGCAGAGAAAATTGATAAGGACATTTAAGTTGACAGAGAATCACCCATTTACAAAGGATGATTTTTTCGGGATTGCTTTTAATAACAGAAAATATGTATTTGTTTATAAATAGATTTTTGAATGAATAATTTTGAACACTGAAATCATTTTTAGGTTATTTAGGAAATGTTTCGGACATTCACCAGTAATTTTAAGCAGGTTTTGGACAGTTGCAGTAACATATATTTCTGAAAATCTATTTAAAAATATGAATAATAAAAATATATACCATATTTCTTTCGAATTTCTTCAGTTCTCTCTGCACGTTCCTTTCTCCTTTAAAAAAATTAATGCAATCTTAAGTATAGCATATCTTTGAACCACATTCTAATCAATAAAATAGTATATAAAATAATCTAATTTACTTTTCTGCAGCAATTTGCTTCCTCTCTTCTCTTTGCCTTTGCCACTTTAAATCACTTTTTGAAAGCTTGATGCCTTTCTTTTTGCAACAGCAACAACAGCAAAATATAAGGATTACAAGCAAAGCTATTCCTGCCACTACACTAATTCCAATAATCAAGTACTGTAAATTTACTGAAAGAAAGCATACATATATTACTACACAAAATATTAAAGCTAAGTAATGTTTTAGACACAAACTTAATTAACGACTCATTTTTAACTTGCTTGCACATTTATTATTCGGATCCAAACTTATATGAAAAATATTTAATTCTGGCAAAACCAGTCAATATCCTAGGTTATAAGAAACTCATGTGTAATAGATGTTAGACTGTGGCAGCACCGTGACGGCATTGTGACGTACGGTTGGACTACTGCGGCACTGTGATATTGTGACGTTGAACATCCGGGCAATTGTTAACTTGTATATAATCAAACATTTAAGATTAATTTTTGAAAGATTACTTAAATATGGTCTTACTATTAATGTCAATAAGTGTACTTTTGGAGTAAGTGAAGTGTCCTTTCTTGGCCACTTGGTGGATGATTTTGGATGTAAACCTCTTCCCGATAAAACAGAGGTGATCACAAATTACCCTAAGCCTAAAACCATAAAGGATTTGCAAAGATTCCTTGGCTGTGTTAATTTTTATAGGCGTTTTGTCCCACATGCAGCTGACTTGCATGCTCCATTAAATCATCTACTTCGTGGTCGCAAGAAAAATGACAAAAGCCTAGTTGAATGGACACCACTTTTAGACGAGACTTTTGAAAAATGTAAACTTTCAGTTGTAAATGCTACACAATTAGCCCATCCTGAGCCAGAATGCGATCTTGCTTTGTTTACAGATGCAAGTGATTTTGCAGTGGCTGGGGCTTTACATAAAGTAACGCCAAAAGGTTTTGTTCCTTTATCATTTTTTTCTAAGAAATTGATTAATGCACAAACTAAATATTCTGTGTTTGATAAAGAGCTTACTGCTATTTACTTATCAATTGTTAATTTTAGATATATGTTAGAAGGTCGTATTTTTCATGTGGTTACTGACCACAAACCTTTGACTTACGCCTTTGCACAAAGTTCTGAGAAGTATTCTCCAAGACGTTTACGTCAATTAGAATTCATTTCACAATTCACTACTGACGTACGATATATTGAAGGGTCTCAGAATTTTGTTGCGGACGCTTTGTCAAGAATTGAATCAATTGAAATGCCTATAACCCTTGATTTTTCTGATCTTGTAGAAAAGCAGCAGACCGACGATGAGTTACGTGAACTTTTAGATGACCCTTCTAAATCCAGCCTTTGCCTTAAACATGTTAATTTACCTGGTTTCACTGGTGCTGTGTGTTGTGATGTGTCTGGCGATAAAGTACGTATCTTCATACCTAAAGCACTCAGGCGCAAGGTCTTTGAATCTGTTCATAATTTGGCTCATGTCGGCACTCGTGCAACCATCAAGCAGGTAACGGCAAAGTACGTTTGGCCGTCTGTAAGGAAGGACTTAACCGAGTTTTGTCGATCATGCCTCTCTTGTCAAAAATCTAAAGTGCATAGGCATACGACCTCTCCTCTTGGTTCAATCCCAGTGCCTAATGCTAGGTTTCAACATATCCACTTGGATCTTATAGGTCCCTTGCCTTTGGCCAAAACGTTCAAATACTGCTTGACCGTAATTGACCGTTATACTCGCTGGATCGAAGTGGTCCCACTTGCGGATATGTCCACAGAAACGGTTTGTTGGGCTTTAATTTTTAACTGGATAGCCCGTTTTGGAACCCCTTCGCAAATTACTTTTGATCAAGGAGGTCAATTTAGATCATTTACCTATCTAAATTTCTTAAAGTGTTTTGGAATAGAGGGGTTACGGACAGCAGCTTATAATCCAAAAGCCAACGGTTTCATTGAACGCACGCACAGGACCATAAAAGCGTCCTTAATGTGCTACTCAGATTCTACGTGGATTGATGCCTTGCCTTTGGTGCTTTTGGGATTAAGAACTGCCATTCGAGAAGACTTTGGCCATACTTCTGCTGAATTAGTTTATGGACAAACTTTAAGGTTGCCTGGCGAATATTTTACTAGCCATAAGCATGATATTTCGCAACCCGAGTTTGTTTCTAAATTGCAGAAAGCTTTTTCTGAAGTGCGCCCTGTCCCCTCAAAGTGGCATAGTTCACGCTCAATATATGTCCCTAAAGATCTTGATTCATGTACTCATGTTTTTGTTAGAACAGATGCTGTACGTAGAAGCCTCCAACCTCCTTATGAAGGACCATTCCGCGTTATTAAACGGCGCCCAAAGGTTTACTACGTGGAGGTAAAGGGATCTAAGAAATGGATTTCCCTTGATCGTCTCAAGCCAGCATTCTTGCCCACAGACAGTTCCCAGCAGGATGCCGAAGACCCTAGCCCTAGTCCATCTCCAAGTCCACCACCACCTGCTTATGTGACGAAACGAGGCAGGACTGTTCGTTTCCGGTTTCCACCCGAAAACTCCGGGGGGAGTACTGTGGCAGCACCGTGACGGCATTGTGACGTACGGTTGGACTACTGCGGCACTGTGATATTGTGACGTTGAACATCCGGGCAATTGTTAACTTGTATATAATCAAAGTGCACTGTAAATATTTTGGAGCTATATTGTTTTGATTTTGTTATGTTTTAGTTTTATTAAAGTTTGTTGTTGTTACGAAATGATTGTTCTTTTGCCTGATCCCTACACGACCTTTAGCTCCCAAAACCTTTCCTACAAATCTACAGATTTTGAAAGACAAAAAAAAAAATAATATAATTTTTATATGCTAAAAAATATTTTTTAAGGTTAAATTAAATGAAATATAATACATTTTAACATTCAACTAATAAAATACTAGTATACAACTACAACAATATGGCTAAGTTGCATTTTTATGGCAAGTTGTACTGTTGTCACAAGCAAACAAACAGGTCTTACAGATGTATGCAAGAAGCTTAATTTTAAATCTTTGGTATATAAATGAAATATGATTTTTGATAACTGTAAACTTTTGTGCCCTAGTACTTTTCATGAAAATATTTCGATTGTTTAATGATTTATGATTTTATAAATAGAGGGAACAAAATATACAAAAATATCACATTATTGTCAAGTAAAACAATCCTTTAAAAAATAAAAACATGATAGCCAGAGGCGCCGACTCCATAGGGCCTGAGGGGGCCCGAGCCCCCTCAAAAATTCGTTTAGGGGGGCTGAGCCCCCCCAATAATTTATGAAAATTATTAGTCATATTATGCATTGTAAAATCACAAAATTGGGATAGTTTCGTTCAGTGTGTCAGAATATCAATTTTACGTTTAATCTTATTTTTTATTCGTTTCTTCTACACTGCATTTTTTCTCTTTTGTTTGGCGCCTGTAGGTCACGTGACCGGTAGGTGTCTTTTTTATTAAAAAGTGTAGGTGTAACATAGGATAGAAAAAGAGTTTTGAGTTTGTATTTTGAACTGCCGTTGAGAGCACGTTCTAGTTCTCTTGTGTGCAATGTGAATAAGTTTGCAATGGATAAATTTGTTACCAAAAAGGCGCTCTTGGAAGTATACTATATTACTTTATTTAATGCTAGCAGTTATACCTGACGTTGCACGGGTTGAGGTGAAAAAATAATTAAATGGTCAATTTAACTTTTTTTTTCTTTCATTTGAGTTACGTAAGATATGAAGATTACCCAGTAATTTTCCCTTTAATTACAAATCTTTGATGTATTAATGATTAATATTAATTTCTCAAAAATGCCTTTGATAAGAAGCTCAAATTAAAAAGAATACATATTTCAGTAAAAAATAATCAGTAAGAACTAAAAATTAGCTACTCCAGCAAACAATTAGCATTTTTTAAAAGGTCAGTTCAATTCATCTATAATTTAATCCGTTATAGAATAATAGGCTATGTTGCTGTTACCGTTCGTTATAAAGTACAGAATCCAGCTATTTGTATTACCTTAAAAACTCAAAGTTTTAAAAACGATATAAAATTCACCGATAAAGTCATCGTAATCTCCCGAATAATTTTTTTTAGCTCATTTGGCGCTTTTTTGCGAATTTGGCAAGGAAAAGCTACCAACACACCCATTCAGCTCTCGTGCGATGACTTTCACACAACCAGCTAATAAAAAAAAATTGCTCATTTGGTACGTTTTTTGTAATAACTCGGCCAGTTTGGCAAAGTATTTGGCGAAAAAAAAGACATAAAAACCCTAATATGCAGCTCCAGTGCGATGGCCCTCAAAAGCCAACATAGTTCAGTATTATCTTAAAAATGCATTAAAAAATTCATAATTCAAATTAAATAAACACTATAAATCCCAGAAAGGAGACTGGTTGGATTACGCATATGACTCTGAAATGCTTAAAAACTCACTATGTTTCATCGAAAATTTAGAAAATTTCACGGGGGGGACAAAACCCCCGCATGGGCCCCCCCAATATTTTCTATAAGTCGGCGCCCCTGATGATAGCACCTCAATATATAACAATCCCTCTCAGAATTAACAACTTACAGTCATTATAACGAAGGGACCATTAAAAAAATTCAATAATAAAACCAAAAAAATTCAGGGAATGTATTGTACATAAATCAAAACACAACAGAATTTATATTAATATTTTTACCTCACAATATAACAAACCTCCAAATTTTACTATTTGATTAGTATTAAGAACAACTCATTTAACGACTTTGAAGTAAGCAATTTCTTGATTAAAATTTGTTAAAAATTACTAAAATAATTCTAAAAGAAGCCATTTTTGTAGTTCATGTTGAAATTTCAATTGGTGTAGTATGTAGAACTAGTTTAATTTGTATGAGCAAAATACGAAAGAGTCCTCTTTAAGTGGAAGAAATAGGAAAATAATGGAATGAATAGGGTACACAAAAATACATGGAATTCAGGGGCAGGTTGAGCACAAAAAACCAAGGTCAGTTAAATTATTTTTAAATCCTGTGATTTGTCTTGGAAACTACTGTTATTTATTAAATGTAATGTTTTTATTAATTAATTTATTTTTAATTATTTATTTAGTTATCTATGATTTGACTTATTAATAAATAATTATCAAGCATTTTGTTTATTAATTAATGAATGACATTTGGGGGGAAGGGGATCATGACCCCCAAACCCTCACCTTGGATTCCTTGCGTAATATGATTATGTATAAATTATGCATGTAAAAACATTGTGATATAGTTGTAATGTAACTGTCACCTGTCCCCCAGCACACTTACTAAATCAGAAATGTGTCACAAGAAATAAATTCATGATTGCTTCAATATTTATAATCAACCATCATCAAATAAATTCTAGGTTTTTGTCCTTTTATACCATTTCATATGAGTTCCAAACTTTAACATAATTAACATCCCAGAAAAAGAAAACGTCAAGAAAGGATAGAAGAATCTAAAATGTTAAAAGTAACATCTGGTGAATAAGAAATACATATTCTTGCAGTACGCTATATATTTGATTACATAATAATTAATTTTACTATGAGCAAAGATTTATTATTGCTGAAATTCAATGCAAAGTTAATTGACCATAGTCACAATCCCCATACATAATGTTAATGAATAGCAAAAAAAAAAACCCACTCAAGTAGAAAATAATTTAATAATACTATTGTTAAACTTTTAGATCCAAATAGCATATGTTATTAAGGTATCCGCCTATGTTAGAGACAATTTTTTTGTAAACCTTATTTATTAAGCATTTAAACATGCTTATATATGCATAAAATATAAATAAAAAGTAAAACAATCTAGAATACAAATTCCTTTTTAATAAATTTTGATATTTTTTTTAATTAGGGACCATTATGCAAAACCTGATTTTATAAAAACTATTTAAGATAACCAAATTTCCTATGTTACAGAACTAACCCTGTTAAAGGCAATGAACTAAAACCTAAGAGACAGGGATCAATCTGCAGTCGCATTTGTCGCAAAATGCGACGAGTTGCACGAAAATGCGGGGGGGAAATTGCCTGTTGCGAAAATGGACGACATAATTTGGTGAAACTAAACTTAAAATTCGATAAACAGCGAGTTCAAATCACCGATTATAATAATGAAAATTAAAATTTTAATCAATATGAGAAGATTAATTCAGATTAGATTACACTAAGATGTCTTTGAAATCTCGGCCAGCCAGTACAACCTCCCAGTAGAAAAAGAGTCCAATAATGCTTCCTGATTTACTTATTTTACTGCTTAGTAATTTTAAAGAAATCTACCGATGATGTCACATTACGTCAGAATGATTGACAGTTCTCTGGCTCTGTGTGATCAGAAGAGAATCTTGTTACTTTTGTACCTCAGGTTTAGGCCAACTCTGACAACAAGAACATAATTTCTGATCTAGTGTCCGATTCGCGATGTCTGTGAGTCGTGAACACCTTGAATGTTAAAATACTTTCTGTTTGCGTTTCAACCTTTTATTTTACTTCCGCCTGTACTAGGGTTTCTGATTTTAAACACTATTTAGTTTTTTTAAAAAATGGACTGAGAATTTATGTTGCTAGTAACTATCTAGTCCTTGAATTTTTCTGGAAAATTTCTAGAATTTTTTTATCTTAACTAGGAGCTTCGCCCCTAGGCTCGCAAGCGAACAGATTGCTGTACAATCTCACTCGGGTCGCAAGCTTGCACCCTTGGATTGCTGCACAATCTCATCCTAGTTAATTACTCATCCATTAATTAAAAAACTTATTTGAAAATTTTAAAATATTTTGTGGACATAAAATTGGATAATTTTCTACCTTCAGAAAAAAAATTAGAGTTGTCCTATAAAAATTGTGTCATAGAGATAAAAAAAAATATGACTGCATTCCCAAAATTTAAAAAAAAAAAAAAACATAACTCACAAACCGGTTATATATTGGATACATATGCAATTAGCAATTTGTTGATACATAAAAAGTCTATAAATACTAAAAATTCAGAAAATTCGTAGAACCCAACTTTTAAAAAAAAAATTAGTAAAAAAAGTCATTTATTTTTTAATTAAAAAACGAATTAGATTTTTTTTAATTATTTTGTGGACATGACACTTAGACCGATCGAGAACTTCAGTAAAAAAATTGGAGTTGTACTTCAAAAATTGCATTGAACAGATTTAAAAAAAAGCTTAAAAAGGCTTACTTTTTTTTAATATAGGGACACAAATGTACGAGCCATTTTATTAAGGATATGTATTGAAAGATCAAAAGTTAGGGATTTCAAACAACCGAAACTTGATTTTAATACACCAAATGAACAGCAGAAACATGTTCATAGACAAATCTGAATCTATTCCAACACCATGAATCAAAGTAAATATACTTTAAAATGTAGTTAATAGAAAAAGTTTAAAGTACTTTTAGTAGAATAGTGTTTTATATAACTATTTCAATTTGCCATGTCGTGATTCATAAAATAAAATTATCAATGTATTGTTAAGCTATACTGCTAAACAAAATTAACTGCTACAAAAAAAATTGAGTTGTGTATAGATTCAAGTGATTTAATTCACGCAAGGTTTATTTATGAGCAACTAATTTTTCTTTAGCATTTTGCTACAAGAACTAATATTCTTTAGCACTTTGTTACAAGAACTAATTTTCTTTAGCATTTTGCTACAGCTTTTTTCTACATTTTAGCATCTTTGCTACAGCATTTTTTTACCCAGATTGATCCCTGCCAAGAGATACAAGAGAAAATTTATCGTTAATGGTTTTTGTCAAAAACATTTTTTTTTTTTTTAGAATTGTTACTTTGAAAAACCAGCTATAAAAATGAAATTATATATAGAACCGTATGATTCTATTTCGTTGCCTATAAAAACAACTTGATGAATATGCTGGAAAACTTTTTTTGAAGCATCTATAAAACTTTTTGTTTTATCATGATTTGCGTGAAGGTTTGTAAAATTTACATTTCTAAATATGTGTTCTGAAATTTCTACTCTGCAAACAAACGTGTTTTGAAAAAGTAACCAATGAATTATTTATATTGCCAGATTACTAAGAAAAGATTAATTCAAAATAAACTGAACTAATGTGGCTTTGCAAAATTACACTGTGTATAAATTAAAATTTAATTAAAAAAACTAAGAAAAAAACAATAACTAATTAAATATAAGCGATTAAAATGTTACTTTCGGTTTCGAAATAAGATTTCAAGTCGAATTCGACAACTTTTGTTAATTATTAAAGTAATCATAACTTTGTTTTTAGATGACATAAAATTAAACTTATTAGTTATGGAAACAAGAAAAATTGGACTATGAACATAAAAAAAATTAATAAAATATATTGAATTTCATTCAAAAAAGGCATTTTTGACGTAGGAACCCTAAGGTTCCCTTACTTGGCGATTCAAGAAAGCGGACAGAAATTACAATAAGACAGTAATTACCACAAAAGTTAATATGGTAAATTTCAAGAATTCGGTGCAGCTTGGTGCTTGTCGAAAAACAACAAATTCTTGGCGAAATTCGCGAGCTTTATCATTGCCAGATTCCTTTACACCGATGCAACCCTAGTTTCTTTCACTGATCTCTAAGGTTAATGGATCGCGGAAAGCTACGGGAGAGTTGGAAGTCATTTTTTTTCTCCCAGGTCAAACCCAAACATCCAGTCTAGTTGGAATTAACGTCGCAATAGAGCTGCACGATTGGCAATCCACTTTGGTTTGAATTAACGCTGTACTAAAGCTACACAAGTGGCTATCCCGTACGCAGTTTAGTTTCGTTTGAATTTTCGTCGCTTTAGAGCTACACGAGTGGCAATCCTGAACGCACCCTTTTGGGGCCCCGGGCAATTTTTTTTTCTCTAAAAAAACATCAGTATCCTACATCGGGCAGTATTGTAGGGCCCATTGAAAGCCTAAACACTCGTTTGGGGCCCCGGGCAATTTTTTTTTCTCCAAAAAAACATCAGTATCCAACATCGGGCAGTATTGTAGGGCCCATTGAAAGCCTAAACACTCGTTTGGGGCCCCGGGCAATTTTTTTTTCTCCAAAAAAACATCAGTATCCTACATCGGGCAGTATTGTAGGGCCCATTGAAAGCCTAAACACTCGTTTGGGGCCCCGGGCAATTTTTTTTCTCCAAAAAAACATCAGTATCCAACATCGGGCAGTATTGTAGGGCCCATTGAAAGCCTAAACACTCGTTTGGGGCCCCGGGCAATTTTTTTTCTCTAAAAAAACATCAGTATCCAACATCAGGCAGTATTGAAGAGTCTGTTGAAAGCATAAAATTTTGTTTGGGGCCCCCGGCAGCTAGCAGACCGGCCTTCTTCAAATCGACAAAATATTCAGAATAAAAAATAACCGAAATATAATAACCAAAACCAGATATTCAGAGTTAACCGTAACCGCGATTACGATGCGCGCGCAACTTTACCCACAATTCATCGCTCGCAAGTATCAACAGCGTCGTCAGTTGGATGAAAAAATAAATTAAGAACAAAATAATTCCATTGTGCGCGCACATCATCTGGGCTTCTTACCCACAATTCCGTGCAAGTATTACCAGCGCCGACAATTGGACGAAAAGATTTTTCGCCGTATCACCAAATAAAATTGTTTATCGCTTGCTACAAAAAACGCCAAATCCCTTGGCGACAAAGGCACCGGATGATGGAAATTAACCGTTAATATTTCAAGAGAACCATTCCACAACCCTTTAAACTTACATATAATTCAATTTAATGTGTGTATCCCTTGATAATTTAGTTATGCAGAAATCAATATACAAAAACTTTTACCAACCTTTACAAGTCAGGTATTGAATTTTCTTGAATTCACATTTTTCACTAGTAAGCATATCAGTAAGCTTGAAGTGGCATTTTTCATCTGTCATACAATAGTAACACTAAATGAATACAAACTAATTAGATTATAAAATTAAATTTCACGCAAAACAAATTATTTATATTACTTTACTTTCTTTTAAACATAGCAAGACATTGGAAGTTTACAAGGAACATTGACGAGACTGGTTAATTCAAAAATACTTTTAATTTTATTATCTTTATGATTATGCTTTTTGAAATAGTATTGTTAGTTAAAAGAAAAGACAGTTAATACAAAATAAATATTTGAAACTTAAATAAGAGTTAAGATGTTCTCAGTATTTTCACATGTTTTAATAGGGCGAAAACATAACTATGCCTTGTTAAGAAAAAAGAAAATTTAATGCAAATAAAAATGTATTTTTAAAAATACTCAATAAATTATACACATAGAAAAACAAAATTATAAATTTATAAATAAATACAGAATAACATCAAACTCAGAAGAAATTTTAAAAGTGCAGTAATAAACAAAGTAAACATTTTATATAAAAATTTACCTCAGAATTTTTAACACAAGCTTTGCAGTCACCATTGTGAGTTGGACAACCTAAATTAAAATTATAAATTAAAAATAAAGTATCTATAATGTTGAATAGTGGACCCCGAAAACCTTTTAGATTTTGATTTCTATAAACTATTTTATTAATACATGTATGGAAATCCAATTTGAAGCAACTCGGTAAAATAAAATACAAATTACAAAATTTGGCAAGTTCTTAAAGAGAGACGAAATACTTTTTTAAGCAACCATTTATTCTTATCAAATTAAAGGGATGATAAATTAAGGTTGTTAGAAATAAAAAAATTGATTGAGATCAGTTTTAGGGTTAAAAAAAATCGCAAGCTAAGGTTGTTTGGAAAAATTAACTTTGGAAATGCTGCCAAGATCGAAAAGTTAGCGGCTAGGATATGACCGCAATTTTAAACAATACCTCTGTTTGCGCAATCAAAGTATTATTTTAATGTTTAGAAAATATATGTTTCTTCATGGGCTCGCTATAAGGAAAGCATGCCAACTGAAGTGAAATTTCAAGGATTAAAATTTAATACGAAATTTGAAGTTGAACATTTTAAATTGCCAAAACTTTTAAATGTTTCCGGTTGGTTGGCATCGTGTCCATGGGGAGAACTATAGGTATCCATGAGTATACAAAACACAGCCGGCAATCTCCTTGATGTTGTCTGAGTACAGATTGATGTCAAATGTTTTTGAAATATGTTTTTAATGTTTTCAAGTTGCGTATCAATTTACATCTACAATTATATATCTCCTCTAAAATGATTTTCTCTGGGACTTCTAGAAACGCTGAAAGTTATTTTTTTTAATAAACTATACAAGTTTTAAACAGTTTTTTTAATGCTGTTTGTGTTTGGTGTAAACGTTGATCCCACTCCCATATTAATAATAAAAAGGTCTTTCACTGTCCTGACACTGATAGCAGTGTTAATTATCAAAACTATTGAATTTGATAAGTTTCCATCAACTAACTCTTAAGAATGTTATTTACATTTTAAAAAAAACTTCCAATGATTAAAAATTCAACAAAACATTACAAAATCTTGGCAGTTTGAACGGGCTTTTAAATAACCAACCAGGCCTAGTTTGAAACGATGTATAACAAAATTAGAAATGCATACTTATGTTCTTGGGTTTTTCACTTGTTGAAAGTGTTGCAGGCGTAGTTGTGTCAATTTGAGTGGACGACGTAGTTTCTGAATCATTTTGACAAACCACATTTGATAGCGTTAAAGCTAAAATTGTCAATACTGTATAGATAACACACATGAAGTTTGACATTTTAAAAGAGCTTGTCACACTCAAGTGAATGCGAAAGTGTAAGAAAAGGGTTACAGGAACTTAATTGAACTGCTCGCTCTATATAGATCGAAGTCGACACAAACAAACACGGAAGATACAATCATATGATTTACAGAAAATAGTTCACTTCCATTCATTTCCTTGTCCTTCATGCTTATGTAGCTCATTCTTGGAGCCCCACTTTCGTAATAATAAAATATAAACACTACTTTTTGTGACGTCAAAAAATTTCAAAAATAGTTTTGAGGGTTTTTTTAATGCACACTAGACGTTTGATTTAGTTTGAGTAACGTCCCCCTAGAGTTAAATGAGACCTATTGGCTTGTTTTAGGTGACGTACTTCGTTATTTCATTCATTTTTCTTCAATTGTCAATACTGCATTGGCTGTCCGATTAGTGCTATTTTCCCAAGCAACATCGATGTCATTATAGAGACTAGAGAAAGAATTTATTTTCATTCAGCATTTCTGTTGCCTGTTTTTAAGCATTAAAGACTTTTTCCAAAAGGAATGTTTAATGGCCACATTCAGCTGAAGACTTGTGGAATTCCAAATATTCTTTTGGGGCTCCAAATATTTCTTTTGTCAAAGGTTTTTTTTTCCGTTTTCGTACTTTGTTTTGATAGACAATTTTAAATTGAACATCACCAATACTACATAGTTTTTATTATAATTAAATGCGAAGGAAACTACGTTGGTGTCAGCTTAGGTGTTGACCTCGACACTTGACCACGGTTCTAAATTAGGATGCTCATTTCGCAGTGGTGAAGCTCCTAAAGGAAGCAAGAAATAGAAAATTGGAAGCTATTGAATTACTTCCCGCTCCCCGATTTTATTAAATCTATTGGTTTCCTAGTAAAACTCAAATCCTGATAGCACTCACACCAGACGTTTTACTTTCATAGATAAATATTTTACCATCGCCTCCGATTTACCGAATGGGACTGGCTATGGTTTAACTGTGAAGTAGGTGTGAACTTGTCCCGAAAAAAAAATCTTATAAAAGACAATGGGGAGTCGAATCAGCTTCTCCGCTAAATTAACGAGTTAAAATGGCCAAGAGAAACTCGTTATTCCAAATGGAAACAAAAAATTTATTTTATTACTGGTGATGCAAAGAGATCAAAAGATGTTAAATTATTGAAACTTTGCAGTAGACAGAAAATAGTTTGATCAGAAAAGACTCAAAAATTTTTCTGCATTGCTTAAATTATTTAAATTGGAAACTTTTATTCTAGTTTGTAAAAGCTTTAATATCTCCTGCTATTCTAAATGCAAGATACAAATACACATTAAAAAGTACATTGCTAATTCCGACAAAATCTGTATAAATAAACATTAAATAGCTCATTCCGATTTAGAAAAAACAGATAGGGCTCCCAGGGTTAAAGCAAAACAGTTTATTTAATTGCCCAATAATTTCCTTAAAACACAAAAAACCAAGAAATCCAGAGAGATACAATTTCACGAGAACAATTTTATTCCAACATATTTCAAATGCAAATTACAAAAATTGGCTTCTTCGCCCTTACTTTATTACAGTGTGTTTTTATTGGCTGATTTAAAAAGGCGGGAGGTACTGGGAGTAAAATGTTAAAATATTGGACTAGAGTTTCATTACATTCAATCATGCATTTAGAAACATAGAATGTTAGTGGTTTTAACCATGCAGAAAGTTATTAAACATACACAGATAGTCAAAGACACATAAAAGACATGGGGAAAATCAAATAAATAAAAATACACAATAGAATTTAAAGAATTATTTTTATAAAATTAGCCTGAGTCAATTAAATTGTTGACAGAAGTTACCGAAATAAAAGCAGTTACACATTAAGATAGGCCAGAATAATTTTTACTTGGTTATCAGTGCAACAGATGTAAAAGCGAGCACGTAAAATGAGCCAAGGGCGCATATCTAAGACATACAAAGCTCATAGTATAGAGGGGAGGTTTTACCAAATTAAAGATAGAAGGGGGAAACATGCATTTTCAATATAGTATTGTAGACTTGCAGCCTCAGATATTTTCTTCAAGGAGTCTATTTTACAAATATTAACGAATGGATTCAGCATTTGAACCGAAATCGCAAGGAATGGATGCCAATGGAGTTGCTGGCGGCGTTAAGGCACCAGGTGCTATGGGAGACTGCAAGTATCCGAGCTCGGAAAATACACTATCCGAGTCGCCATCTTTCATATGGATGACTGGGCTGCCCATGACGAAAGATCTTGGGTACGCCATCACAGTGACTCCATTCATCTTGGCGAAGACTGGGTGGGGCATGTGGTGGACCGGGGCAGAATGCATGTAACTAGCTGGAGCATCGGCACTGCCAGTGCTGGATCGAGCGATGCTCGAAGTGCTGCCGCTGCTTTGGGAAGCAGTGCTGATCTTGGATCGGGACTGTCTGTCGGGACGTTCGTAGCCGGATGCCGAAGTAGAGAGTGGTTTAGGGCGACTTTTGACACTCTAAAAGGGAATCAAAATTTAGGATGTTTAGAATTTATAAATACAAATAAAACAAAAAAATTTTTGACCAACAATAGGCCAGACGCCCAGCAAGGTTGGTCTAAAATATTTCTAATACTTTACTAGTTTCCACAAAAACTATCGATATTAATCTTAAATTCTAATCTATTCGAATGCACAACAATCTTTTAAAGAATTTACACTTATTGACAACTATTGTAAAAATGTTTTCCTGCCTCCATTCTGAAGTACGGTTTTTTTTTTCATTTCTGACCATGTCCTCTGGTCCGGCTATTTAAGTTAAAACCCAAGCCCTCCATGACGCTCCCTTTATGGCGCAACCATCAACCAGTTGTCCTCCAGCAGTACGACGTGGTAAAGGGGCCGGTTTCGGGGTTGGTTATGTTAAGTAAAATTATTGTCGCACTAGAGCTACACTACGGCTATTGGCGATGAGTGTCGTAAATTTGAACCACGGCTGCATATTTTTTTAATCTCAGTGATTTTGGAATTAAATTGGGATTTGATCTACGTCATGCAAGAGATTGTCATAAAGCCATACCTCCGAGTGCTTCATTGAATTTGGACAACGTAGGTTTACGCTCAAAGCCAGGAAGGACTCCAAAAAGTATTTACCTCTACACTTTCAGCAGATGACGCTTCAGAATAATCCGAACTGGCTCCAGGAGCGGCGGATGCATATGGGTAATCGGATGGTGGGGCTAGGGAATAGACATATTGGGGATAACCCGATTGAGCCTGAAAAACAATAAAAATTCACTGTTATTCTCCTCAATATTTCAATTATTTAAAGTTGATTCCACGAAAATGCGCCATGGGCATCATTTTTTAAATTTCAACTTTTTTATTTTAAGCAAAATCTACTAGGCAAAAATACTTCACACTTTATTTTCTATTTTTATACTTCAAAATAAACAGTTCGTAAAAATTCGAACATTAAATTTAAAATTCGAGTTAAATATAGAACCTCAAAATTTTGTCATGTCTTTCACATTTGTCATGTCAGTCACGCTAATAAATATTTACAATATTTTACTATTTATAAATTTCTTAATTTTTTTCTTTCTGGTTGGCACATCAGAATCTTATATTGATTCCAAAAAAATTCTAGACTTGAAATGCATACCAGTTAACAAATGTTAATTATACAAGGTCACAAATCTGTCTCAATTTTGTCATGTCAGTCACGGCATGTTTTAACGCAATTAATTTTAAGTACTTTCTCTTGAATGAAAATTTCAGCGTTTTTTATAATCCAAACCTTTATTTGCATCACCCCATGGTAATTTTTTAACAGTCAATTAACATTTAGTACTTTTTAAGAGCCAAAAAAAGTTGTCTTATGTCATGTCTGTCACGAATGGAATTAGCCTAATAACTAATGAGCCCTATTCACCATTGGTCTCCAAACCAAAATGTCTCCGAGTTAAACCTATGGGGGAAAATTTCTAAGCCACATTTCTGCTGATTCTGCTGTATTAAATATATTTTCTTACTTATTTTCAACGGATTATAGATACATGCAAGTCATCTACATTTATCACATTAAAAAACGTTTGCAAAAATATTCTATACAGCCGGAGAAATGAGACTTGGAATTTTTTTTTCCATTACAGTAATACAGACACTTGGGTTTGGCGACCGGCTGTCAAACGGGCTCGTTCGCCCTTAAAAGAAATGTTCCAAGCTTATTTAAATGCATACATTGATTCAGCATGCCGAACGAGCAGCAGTAATGTGTCGGATTCAGATTCTATGCAACGAGGCAGAGAGCAAAAAATACAGGACGATTGCGAGCGGTACTATTGGAGAGTCAAGCTAGATTGTCGCACTAGAACTGCACGAGGACTCTTGGGGACTGACGGGGTCGTAATTTTGAACCCCAGTGAAGTGACGGTACTGTTGAAAGACGATTACTTTGGGAAATGCATATTTTTGCCCATTAACTCAATGAACTTCAGGGTCATGACGGCGTAAGATTAACCCTCTAATGCATACTGTTAACGTTCGGTAACGAGTTACATAATCCACTTTATTATATTAAAGTAGACCTCCCGCTCGACATATGTGTTTTTTTTTCTTCCTTTTTTACATTCCATTTTGAAGTTTTAGTTAATAATAACCCTCATAAATGACAGCAGTAAAAGTGTATTCAAAATTAAAGTGAAGTTTCTAACTGTTGTAAAACTAAGTTTTTGGCAGTATTCAAAGTATAATAGTATTAGTACTAAATACAAGTAAATTGTTTTGAAAAATTAGATGTAGTTAAAAAGGGTTATTTTGAACTATATTTAGTACTTTTCTAGTCATTATCAAAATTGGAATTTTGTAGTTGGTTTTTGTCGCATGGAAAAATTTTTAAAAATTGAAATTATTTAAAATATATTGCAGTTAAATTTTTTTCAGTATTTTTCCCATAATGTACGAGTATTAAAGATACATATATATTTTTGGGGCATGAAAATAAAAATTCATGCATTAGAGGGTTAACACCAAGCTCAGTTTGGCTCTACTTGAGGTGACAGTTCGTCACTAAACAAGTGAATCTTTTTTTCAGAAAACCATAACTCAAATGTTGTATACAATTGAATCGGTGAGTGCAGAAACCACTTCAGTCAAAAAAATCCGGAAACTCGCTTTCAATGAAAATAAGCATAGAAAGGCAAGATGCGTGTTGGGTGAAAAAAATATGTTAGTCTGTTGACTAGTTCCGTAAATACATGACGTTTGTTTCGAGTGTTGAGTGCAGAAATAGAACAGGAGTCATGTTTTCTCGATTCTGAAAAATTTGAAATTTGTAACTAACGTTTCTGCACTCGCCGATTCAATCATTCCAAATAAATTTCAACTTATGGCCTAAAATTCTCTTCCGACATGAATAAACTCATTTTTTCCAGAAGCCCCATAAGTCCAGCAACTTCAAAACTAATTTATATGTTGAATAATGCTCCTTTAAAGTTGAAATTAAAGCACCCCGCTCTAAAGTTTCTGTAATTTCGATGCAAGGTCGGTTAAATTTCTCGATTTTTTTTTAACTGGTTCGCGGACTTAAGAGGTTTTCGAAAAAAAATATTCAAGTATTCTTAATTACGAAGCGTGTAAAGACCATAATGTTATTGGCTGGCTACCAATTAACGTACGAATTCTTATCTAAATTTGCTATAGCAATAAAAAATCTACAGTAATTTTCGTCGACTCTGAAAATTCAAAATAATGCAGTTTTAATTTGTATTCTGACAGCGTATGAGGAGCTCACAGCGTTACGAGTAAAATTTAGTCAACAAAAATCTAATTTTTTTTGTAACTTAGAAAATTTTGCTATTAAACTCGTTAAGTTGCCCGAAATTAAAAAAGATATGTTAAGCAGAATTTTAACTTTTCAAATTATACCATTTGTAGCGAAAGTTTAATAATTTTGGTTAAGTTAGATTAAATTATCGTCACACTAGAACTACACGAAAGCGATTGGAGGCGTAATTTAGAACCTCAGTCAAGTGACAAGCCGACACACGAGTATTTTTTTTTTTTGTAGGCACTCCAAGCACTTTAAAGGGGACATCGTACGTCGCGTCGGGACATATTTAACGCACACCCCTTCTATATGGGTTAATATTAAGAAATTTGTTGGCTTAGGGGCATTATTAAAGTAGTATTTGGTTTCAATACATTAGAACAAAAAGATAAAACGTTCATGCAACAGAATACTGTTAGTAAGTGTGATTTGGTAATTATAAATAGAAGGGAGGGATAAAAACTAGGACATGAAGTGCATTTATGTCGCAACTATTTTTACCCTTTTTATTCTAATTAATTGCAATAGGTCTATTCCGAGCAAAATTATCCTTTTTGTAGTATAAATCCACCTTCACACACACACTTGTAAAAAGTAATTATCACTACAACTTTTAACATTAAATAAAAAAAATAGTGGAAGAGCTGAACTACACTTATTAAAATAATGTACGATGTATACGAATACGTAATAACAATAGCTAACATTAAAATACAAAAATTAAAACTAAAACTTTTCTTTGCATAAAAGGTTAAAACGCACAGTAAAATATGCGTAAAGACAAACTCTAGAGGTATACAATATAAAATACAAAAATTGGTTTGAAGAATTTTTAAATGCCAAAATATCTTAGGTGAACAAATAATATTGACTCAGTCTAACATGTTGCGTACTTGCATTGCTCTTTACTACCTTAGATTAAAACGACTGCCCTGTCATAAAATAGAAGGGTAAACAGCAAAAGTGTATTATCTTTTTATGCGACCCAACTAATTCTGATATAAAAATCGCACAACATTAAACGTATTCACAACTTATTTGAAAGCAGTGTAAATGAATTATGGCAAATACTATAAAAAATTTCTTAATTCTTACTTTTACGTTTTTAAATTAAATACATGTATTATAAAAGAATTAATGTGTTAGAAATTGAAATAAAACTAATGCAACGTTATAAAAGTGCCTATCAGGTTTACGTAATATTTCAGAGTATTCGTAATATAAGAGTAAAAAACGTCCTTGCATGCATAAATAACATTTGTTCTCTCTTTGCATACAATAGATAGAATTTTGCAGTTTAAATATTTACAAAAGTAGTGTTGATATAATAAGAATTGCTTCACTGATTGCGAATTTTCTTAAGGAGGAATGTGAATTTACGTCACTAAGCGTAGTCACTAAGTTACTTACGTCACTAAGTTGTTAAAAAATGATAAAATGAATGTTTCTGTATTTAATGTTAGAGTCGTAAAAAAAATTTAATCATGTTACCCTCTTACTTTGCATTGTAAACTTAAAGTTTTCTCTCTTGCAAGTATGGACACTTCGTTTTGAGTTACAAATAAATTAATTTTATTTTCCAAAGAAAACTAGTTAAGTAGCCACTTTTAGCATTTAAAAGTGAAAAATATGACTATTGTGTTTCGGCGTTTTTTCTAGATTATAAATCGTGGAGGAGGTTCTACGTGCATCCGAGGGAATTCCTCCGAAAAGCTTGTTTAACCCTTTCAGTCCCAAAAATTTACTACACTACAGAAACTTCTGATATTTACAAAATAAGCTTATTTTAGGTCAAATATACGAATTCCATAAGAAAAAAAAATCTATTAACATTTTTTATATGGTTTTTGAAACAATGCCAAAATTCTTTAACTGTGGAAAACAACAAAATAAAAAATATATATATTACCTAAAAACACTTCGAGTTATATATTTTAAGGTATCTGATCATATTATTAAAAAAAATTAGTAATTATTTTAACCGAAATAGTTAAAATTGTGTTTTAAATATGTGGAACTGAAGTGAACTTATCAAAAATCAGGAGAAACGCTCGTTGACTATTTTCTAAATAAAAAAATAGTAGTTCTGACTTCTATTGAGATTAAAGTAAAAGTTTGTCTGATAGAACAAAGTGTGAAGAATCGAATGATGTGTGTTTGGATGTCATAGCGGGACACAAACATTTTGAAAAAAATATTGAAAGTGATGATGCCAAATGGCATCACTGGGACTGAAAGGGTTAAATTAAAACAAATTGGTCAGCCGAATATTTATTCACCAAGTGATGCAAATCTGCTTGCTTACTATTAAATTACAAAAACAAGACGTCATAATCATTATGATTATACAGAAACTTAATTTCCATTTAGTTGTGCAATGTAAATGATATTGCTTTCAATGGTCAAAATTCCCTTCACTAAGGCAGACAGAATATTTGAATAAACACCTGCTCTCCATTGTGAAATAGAGATGTAAAAGTACTTACTGTGGGAGGGTACTGGCATTGTTGTTGGAGAAAGAATTGAGGCCACATGAAAGGCCAAGTTGTCTGAAACGATTAATATATATAAATCAATTAAGATGCCCGATTAAGTTGGACGCTTATTTTTCAATAAACTTTAATTTGTACATTTGTATCTAATGCACATCAACAAAATTAATAGTTACAAAAAAATTTCATTCAATATATATTTTACAAGAGACTTGTTATTGCTAGGAGTACTTTCGCTTTTATGTACGTTCTAACTAAACAAAATCTTCATTACTAAAATTGCTACATTTTTTTAAATTTAATAGCTAGAGAACTAACTTATCTAAATACAAATCGCCAATTAAAAGTTACGAGTTGTTGAAGCCAAGTTTCAGAATTGTATTAATTTTTTATCCATTTGTTGAAATGGTTTTATTACAAGTCTGAAGTTTATTCTGTAGGAAATCGTACCATTAATCTACAAAAAAAATTTCATAACAATAAAATTTTTAGTTTGAGAAATGAGATTTGTCAGGAAAAAATTTCAAAAATTTCATTTTGCAGAAAACTCGTTCAAAGTCGAGTTCCGGTGAAATGAAACAGCCGAAGTTTGTTTTAAATATTATACTTAAGGTAGCATCAATCGACAGATTTGGATTATTAAACATATAATTTTTTAGAAGTTGAATTTTGTCAAAAATTGTCATTTCTACGTACTGATACCTTAGTATTGGAGCAACAAGTGGCGCAAATTTTAAAATGATCATACTTGCTTTCCTGCCAATTCCCCCAAAAACTATGTTTTAGCGAGAGAACTTAGATTTATTCTAATAAGTCAGAAAATGTATGCATGAAAGCTCCGAGCTAGTTCGTTTTATTTTCATAAATAAATGGAGCAAGCGTACTCACTGGTTTGCCATACACATGCATACTTTGAGGAATAGGTAGGCTGAAAGTGGCGTTAAGCCAAACATCAATCCCTACAGATTTGACTGATTAAAGGCGAATGAGCACGAGTCTCCAAACACAAAGTGCCTTGTGTTAAACCAATAGGAAAAAAATTTCAAGCCATATTTCTCCTGCTGTATTGAATATTCTTGGCAAAATTTCTCATGTAAAAAACGTTAGTCAACTTACAAGTCTATAATCCCAATTTTCGAAAGTGGTGTAAATAATTTTCAGTAAATAATTTTTTACAAAACATTCTTAACTTCAAAGAGCGAGGTTATAGAGACCTGTGAATCAAATACATTTATTATAAAAAACCGTTTGTAAAAATACTCATTACATTCGGTGTGGCTTAGAAAATATATTTTTCCATTTTATTAAAACCGAGGAACTTTGGTTTGGAGGTCGCCTCATTCGCCTTTAATCTAAGATTTTATGAATTAAGGGGGAATGGGCGCGCAGGACCGGGGGTCTCCAAACTCAAGTGCCTCAATGTTAATCCAATGGGAAAAAATTATTTTCTTTGCCACATTTCTCCGGCTGTATTGAATATTTTTACAAGCGGATTTTTTATGTGATAAATGTAGCTGACTTACAGGTCTATCTTCCCACTTTTTGAAATTAGTACGAATATTTTTTTAATATTCAATAAATTATTTTACACACAATATTCGGAGCAATTTCAAAAAGTGGGAAGATAGAGACCTGCAAGTCAGCTACATTTATCACATAAAAAAATCCGCTTGTAAAAATATTCAATACAGCCGGAGAAATTTTTTTCCCATTGGATTAACATTGAGGCACTCGAGTTTGGAGACCCCCGGTCCTGCGCGCCCATTCCCCCTTAATCGGATGAATTTATAAAAATGTAACTGCACCTGTGGATAATACAAGGAATCTCTCGAAAATCCGGCCGGAGACCCAGAATACGCTTGCGTTGGCCAAACAATAGGGGAGTTGTGCGCCGAACTGGTTTCTGGAAAATATATTGTAATATTTAATATTATTTGTATTTTTTAGAAAGATTTAATATTTAAAGCATTTCAATAAATGAAACTACTCACCTGAAGCCCGACCATAAGGCTGGAATAAACAAGAAATTTTAGTAATCAGTTTAACATGAGTGACAACATTTTATGAGCTTGTGATCAAACTGGGTAATGTCCAAATGGATGAAAGGAAAGTGTACAATGAATTTCTTTTAGTGATCAGGTAGTTAAAACGAAAGGAAATTTGAATTTAACTACAGATAAAGCAAATGTAACTTTTCTAAAGAGGGGTCAACTGAAAACAAGCTTCAAACTAAAAAAGCTTCCGATTACCGAAGAATTAAATGGGGAAGTTTATTTGGACACATCGAATTTTGGTCACCATACTAATTACAAGAATTTAATTTTGAATGATTAAAAGTTTTATCAGTAGAAATAGAAAAATTATTTTGCAAGATGCGAAAGTGCTTAAGAATGGAAAAGCTTTATTATTTGGAAGTTATTCCTTTTTAGTGTAGGTGCATGATGAAAACAATTTTGCATAAGAGGTTACAAAGCATCTAAATTGACCAATAACAACTTCCTAAATATACTCAAGGCTCCAGAATTACGGCAACGCAAAACATGTTTCGCATAACATTGCTGAATATTTGTAGTTATAAGCAACCATAATGTTATACCAGTTCGACTCAAAATACAAACTTTAAATTAGTTTAGTTTGAAATATCGTCGCACTAGAGCTACACGAGGACTACTGGCCCCGACGGACACGTATTTTAGAACCATAGTCAAATGACGAGCCGACACCCGAGAAGGCACCCAACGTAACTGTTAACTGCGACACAATCGGCCCCATACGCAGCGTTGGGACTTTCGAGCATATTTAACGTGCACTTCCTCTACCCGGGGTATTATTCGTCGGGCATTTTTGACTGCACGGGCCGTTTAAAGATCGGCCGTTATTTTGCGATTCCCTTGACCCGAACGTGGGACCTTTCGCATGCAAAGCGAATGCCTAACCGACTGGGCTCCCCAGCCCCAAACGTTTTAAATTAGAAATTTATAAATACTTTTTGTACAACCTTGCAATATCTTAAAAATGAAGTATAACAAATAGAAACCACTAACTTGCCGATATAAATATGGATTTCGGATTAGGTAAGAATGTAAAAATTCTACCAATACTTGCATAGAAAACCACTTATAAATTTAAATCTGAATAAAAACGCTTCTACTGTTTATTCAAAAGCACCGGTGCATATTTTGAGACTCCTGATACCCCCCTCCCCAAAAAAAAAGAGTTAATTGAATTTCATATTTTAAATATCGATGCAAAATATTTATTTTGCTTTTGGATGCTCAACATTTATTCTAAGCAATAAAGTTACATTATCTTTGAAAAAAGTTTCAATAGTATAGATTTAGAATAAATATGGCCCCTTGTTCAAGTTAAGATTCAATCCTGAATATAGTTGTATAAAATAATGCAACTTTGTTTAGTGGCTTTTTAACAAGTGTGGGAAAAAAATTCCTTTGCAGCTGTACTTGAAGTAAAGGTAATCAGACTGGATTTTGCTAATATACTCTTCGTATCACAACTGATACATAGCGTATCACCGTTGAAGCTACGAAAAAGGATCTCGGTATGTGATAAATAGGTAGAGAGACTACTAAATAGAGATAAAGGGAGTTGCAATAAAAAATTAGGAAATAAATACATACGATATTTAAAAGTTATAATGGGAACTAAAAACGAAAAATGTAAATGTATGAATTATTTTTCGTACAGCAGCAAACTTTTCAGAGCAAAAAGCTCGTTTTAAGTTTTACCTTGAAAAGATTACTACACATCATTTAACACAAAGGCATTATAATAATTTGTTTTTAAAAGGTTAGACAACCCATTGTTTTTAGAAAGATATAAAACATATATACCTGTTTCTTCACAGCTTCCGCTATATTTAGATTCCTTCCATGCAAAGCGAGGCGATGCTGCTCATTCTACGGACAAAAAAGCGTAATTCAATTGTTCTAATGCATTTTGGAATACCAGCTGCAATGGCGAGTCATTAACAAGAGCCAATTTAGCAATGAATAGCTACTGGTACAAAAGTATTTCCTCAGTTTAAATTCAAGTTCGATCACTATATCGTAAACCAAACTTTGTTGACTATTTTTACCTTGAAGGGTTTAATTATTGACGTCAAAAGTGCTTAGTATTATTCCTTTCGTCACATGCACTTAAATAGCTAAGGCTACAAACTACCAATGAATAATTTAGATTCATTTTCAATTGCAAAAACGCAACAGTAAAAAATAAACTTTCACACTATATAAATTCCATTAAAGCATTATTTTGATAACATTTTAAGCATATTTTATTTGAGCAAATTTGACTATTTGAAAAGAAACAGTTTTAAAATTAAAGTTATTAAACTATTATTACGTGAAATTACGGAAATAAAATCTAAACAGAAAATGCGGCTTGAAAAAGTCTTAATTACAAACATACAATTTTAATTGCGAATAGTATTTTAAGATATTGAATCTTGGAAAGTACTTGTGCAGCAGTGTTTCCATATTAGTCCCAAAATAGTCATATGAACAGTAAAAGTTATTGAAAGTTTTATCTAGAGATAAGCACTTTTTCGAAATTAACTATTCCTTTATTTACAGAATTTAAAACCGTTGAGATTTCATTTAGCCGTTTGAAAAAGAAACCAGTCAGCCACTGTCATTGATTAAGCTACGCTGAATGCCAAATTGAAACATTAACTGCTTAGAATTGTTAATTAGCTAATCGTTTCAAATTAGAGAAATGAAGATGATTTCCAAAATGGCTATTCGCAAGGGAAACTAATAATTTTTAACAGCACTAAATGAGTGAATAACAATTTTGACAAATTGTGTTGACAATTGTGACAAACATTATAGACCTAGTTTAGCTCTGCTAAACCAAGGAGATAAGCAACAACACAACACAATTTTGAGACTAATCACTATGCAGCAGTCTCTGCAGATAAACCTTTTCCGAAATTCATTATTTTGGGTTCAAGTTACAAAAAATTATATTCATTGAAAGATCGGTCAAAAAAGGCAATTTCTGTAAAGTGGATTTCGGTGTTGCAGTGCTCCATACTTACATCAGCAAGCACTTTTCGTGCATCTTCTTCAGTTTCAAAGGTAACAAATCCATACCTAAAAATATTGAATTATAATTGAAGCGCTTAGTGGAAGAACGTGCTAAGTGACAAATGGTGAAACGAGATAATGATTTTCGGTTGAACTTGGATACGTTAAAAACGGCACTTACAAAATGTAAAAACATACTTTACCTAAAGTTTATGAAAAGGGGGGAAGCTTGTTATTTTTAGAGGGGAACTAACATGTTCATTTACTTAAATCCCAATTTTTGCAAAAATGCCACTTAGCACTTTCGTCCACTAAGCTTTTCAATTATAAAAGTAATGAAGTTAATAATGAAAGAAACCCGAAACCACAGCGAGTCTCTTAAACTCAATCATAAAAGTATTTGTTTAATAAAGTATCAAACGTGTTCATGCTCATTCGTTTCCTTCGATTACACTTATATTTTTAAATGACATTAAGTAGTAACTAGAATTTATAGTTTTCTTAAAATATTTCACGCAAACTTGATGATCGACAATCGCCAGAAAATAGTTTTTTTCCCTACATAAAAGCAAATTAGACCAGGACATACAAAAGGCAGATTCCTAGGAAATTGTTGGGAATACGAAATAAAACATCTGAAAAAAATACTTGCAGAAGATTTATACAGAGCGGTCTTAAAAAGAAATCCGATTAAAATCATCATCAATTTTAGATACACCATAAACGTAATTAAAACCAGTATTTGTAGTACAAACTGCTTACCAAAATGGTTCAAAGTGACCTTCGATAAAAGAAAAATTCGTTTAAATAATTTTAAATTTACAAAAAAAAAGGCCATAACAATAACCCAAGGAACAACACATCCTTAAGTTTTATGGCCTTTGAGAAAAAATTAGCTCTTCAAAGTTGGGAAGTATTTTTATAAAAATAAAATTACAAAATACCAAAGTCTGTGGGTTCGGTTTTCTTCAGCAATGGGTGAATGGTGTTTAGTTGTTCGGGATCTGCTTTAAGTAGGCCCCCGTCTAATTAGCCGAAAGACCGACTTGTCATTGGTTTAGTTAAGAATATTAAAGTAGTCCATACATTACCCTCTGGATATTCCCGCTTTATCTAGGACAATATTTGTGGATTTAACTTCTCCGTACTTTGAGAATAGTGCCCATAAATCGTCTTCGTCAGTCTACAATGTAAAATGACTAAACTTTAAAATCTAACATATAACATTCGCGTAAAATTAGTGTTTAGTGTAGTATCAAGACTGATTATGTTCATTTCACATAAATGTATATGCAATGCATATAAGTGTATAAACATTTAAAAAACTGACTAATTGTATTCCTTTTAATATAGAACAAAAATGTATAAAACTTGAGATTAACCCTTACAAATATTTAGTTACTACAACAGAGCAATTGAAATACAATAAATAACATCTTAAAAAATTATTTTGAATAGTAGCTTTATCAATTTAGTAATTCATTGACTAATTCAACAAATTTAGAAATCGTTTGCAACAACGCAGATTAAATCGTTTGAAAACAACGCAAATGAAAGTATGAGTTTTGAACTTTTAATAAGTTGATGAGAAAATATAGCCGAAACGAGTACAATGCACAAATAACCAGCACGAAAGGAATGTAATGTTTGCTTTCCAGATAGTAAGGTACAGTGGTTCAGTAACGACTTTTACAGAGCCGTTTTGGTATCAAGGAAAAACCCAGTTAGAAACCGGTTGCTTCACTGATATTGCAAATGACTGAAGTGAAGACTGATGGTTCGTTCCGTAATTCTTGATCGTTATTCTTTAAAACCCAAGATATAAGGTTGTGTGCTTTGCAATATAATCACTTGCTCAGAAGACTTTGCAAATCGTAATAACAGAAAATCAAATATGAGGAAATTAAGTTTTAAGGACTACGCGGCCAATGCGAACGAGGAGCGTGATTTGTGAGGCAGGGGAGAGTTGTACCTTGGGACGCTAACAATTCTGAGAATCTATTGGCAATATTCATACATTGTTTATTTCTAATAGTAGCCTTAACCAACAGACATCATAATAAAATTTAACACTAGCATCATTGAATTGGTGACAGAAAATAATATTTCATTACCCCAAAGTAAATATTTTTCTCATTCTAATATAATTTTTTTACCTTTGTACTTTTACAAAAAGTCAACTGAATTTTATTTTCTTTATAAAAGAAGATTTTAAAATATTTTGGTTATGAGAAAATAATGATTATGCATTTGGATTCGCCACTATCTTGCTTTTTATTTAAACAATGTAGTGTATTGTACCTTGGGACTGGTCCCAAGGTACAATACATGATTATACATAAGGTAATACACAAGGTATTCAGGATTATTATTAATTTGGATAAATAAAATATCTTTATTATTTATTTTAAGAGCAATTCAACAAAACATGTAAAATACAACTCAGCTTTGCTTTGGATATATTTTATAATGATTGAAGTTTGAAAATATAATTCTGGAATTCTATTTAAATTATTCTTGAATTCCGAAGTTTTATTTGTGTATTTCCTTGAAAAAAAGTTTATTTCCCGACACAAATTGGTTCAATTGTATGATTATTGACTGAATTATAAAGCATGTCCCAAGGTACAACATAATGTACCTTGGGACAGTTTATCCTATCTACTTTAAATGAGAGGCAATTTTTTAATTTCAAGCTGCCAGAATTAATATATATTATAGAGGAAGATTAAAAAATATATATTAGTGTGTTGAAATGCTGCTTTTAAATTTTTATTTTGACTATAATTATCGAAGAAAAAAAATTAAAATGTAAAAATTGTCCCAAGGTACAACATTCTCCCCTACACCCCGTATCAACCTAACTTGGGTAAAAACAGTAAAAAGGCAGAGGGAAAATCACGGTTGATCCCAAGTTCAATAATTTTACTTTAATTGCAATATGATCCGATTGACATTAAACACGAGAGAAGTTCATGATAATAAGTTCAAATAAAAAAATACAATTTAATTTTGTACTTTCAATTATGTAAGAGGTTTTTAACGTAAAGATAATAGGATAGTTAATAAAATGAAAACAAAAATCTAACATTATCGTGACAAATTGGTAAAATGTAACTTATCGTTATTTTTAACAAAGAAATAGCGCGCAACCTCTGACCTCTATAAAAATGTAGCAAGGTTTGTTTTTTAGTGATTTTGGATTCGCTTGTTAAACATGAATCTAAATTGAAACATTTCCAACAAAGTAGTTTTGCGATAATTTTCATTTGTATATTTAAAGTAGGAAAGTAAATATATTTACACGATTATGTAGCTTAAAGCTAAAAAATCACTATTTTCACGCAAATTTAAAAAACTTCCATGCACTAGAGAAGTATACTCCAACAATCTCGCTGCGCACTTCAAAATTTCTAAACTTAAAAGTACGCAAAAGCAACGTTAAACTAACACTGGGCAATAATAGTGACCAATTTGTGTCATTACAAATAGTTTTGAGTTAGCTGTATATTTTCTAGAAACTTTGAATCGGTGTTACAAATATTTATACACAAAATAATAATTTTATTAAACAAACCAATCGCATAGTAGCGATCACCCCACCTAGAGATTCATTATTTTTAATGAAGATTACTTGTTTTTATTATGAATTCATACCTTTGAAAACCCAGCATTAATAACACTCTGAAGGCCGATGAATGCAATTTAAGCAACATTCTGTTAGAACATGCTATGAAAGTTGATGAACCAGCACTTGAATCTTGCGACTGAATTCTCTTCAAATTGGATTTTGCTATTTATGACGTTAATTAATAGGTTTGTTTACACACAAAACGTGGGCAAGTAACCCGTAACCCGACTACATATACTATTTGTTTGCAATTAGAAGGCCCAAAAGTCGATTCTTCAATACTACATCGCCAAGTCGTCATTATTTGCTATACTTATCTAAATAGAACACAATTGAAATTACCTATTAAAGATACGAGTTTCATTCCCAAACGAAGTATGATCACAAGCAGTATTTGTTAAGACGGGTTACACTTAATTGTCAATGGTGCCAGATATTGGCGCGTTACTTCCATTTCCAAAAAGGACACGATTTACTTGGAACTCTTATAATCAAAGCCGTTTCATTGCGATTGAAGTTTATTTACAAACAAAACATTGGCAGATGCAAGTGTATACTCACATTTTCCGTGATGCCGCCGACGAAAATCCTGTTGGGTATCATCGTGCCATTGGGGTTGATACCACTGCGGAATTCGTCGCGTCCTCCGGTCGCCTGGAAACAAAATGAATGCAATTACAATAGGTTTTGGGAACAGATTTAGTTTAGTTTGTATTATCGTCGCACTAGAGCTACACGAGGACTATTGGCGACGGGCGTCATATTTTAGAACCACAGTCAAGTGACGAGCCGACACCCGAGTAGGCACCCAACGCAATCGTTAAAGGGTGACATCGTGTGCAGCGTTAAGACTTTGAAGGATATTTAACGGTCACTCCCTCTGCGCGGGGTATTATTCGTCGGACATTTTTTGGCTGCACGGGCCGTTTATAGATCGGCAATTTTGGCGAGCCCGGACCCGAACCTGGGACCTTTCGCATGCCGGGTGAATACCTAACCCACTGGGCCCTCCAGCGGATCGGAAACAGTTTAAACTATAGATGAATCCTTCACAAGAAAATACTTACAGAATAACAATACTTATGGAAGGCTTAACAAAGTATAACAATTTCATATTTTAAATTAATTCACCAATAAAATCATTTTAATATACCGTTAAAAAATTTGGCACAAGATTGCAATCCTACACTTTCAAAACAGAAGAGTGAAATCCACTCCTGTAGGAGAAGTGCATTTTCGACACTGAAAATGAGTGAATATTAACTCAGACCGAGTTAAAATCGCTCGTTTGTTTTAAGAGTGTATAACTTTCTAGCTGCCAACTCTATTTAGAGCTTGTATCAAAGCTATGGTTTTACCACAAAATGGTACATTCACACTCCAAATAGTGATAGCAGCAAATAGTCATAGAAAGCTCCAATATTCCGGTGAATCTTGTGCCTAAATTTTAAACAGTGTACCTTGAAATATTTAATATCTGCTTTAAAACTTAGGCAAAAGTCTCCAGGCTGCTGAAGTTGTTAATTTACTTATTTGCGAGAGATTCATACTGTTTATTTTTGTGTGCAACAGAAGTTTCACATTATTTAGCCGACTATTGAATACTTCATTCCCAAGTTTTAGATTGGTTTTTGCAAATGCCACCTTTGTAAAATCGTAACGGCTCACCACAAAACTTTAGCTACATGTCCAATGTAATTATAAGTATTCGACTCTGAAGAAAAAAAAAAAGGCCGATGTCCAACTTAAAAACAAAGTATCGTTTTCGTCTACCAAAATTTTAGATATGCAAAAAGGATTATTAAAGGATTTTAGAAGAGGAAAATTAAATTACAAATTTTTAAAAAAACTAAAATACTGTCTACAAATTTAATGCGATTTCTTATTATGGATTTTTAATCTAAATATGACCGATCACCTACCATTTTTCACAAATTTTAAATTGAATGGTAAAAAATAATTCCGTTTTTAGAGAACTGCTCTACAAGGTAACTAAAGGAGAAAGGGAAGACATTCACTATCCAATGACTGAAAGGCTTTAAATTGCCGATATATTCTTCAATTTTAATAAATTACAATTTAAAGGTAAATGTATTTAATAATACCTTTAAATGTATTTCAAAACCCGTGTAAAATCGTTCCGCTAAATTTACCGTAAAAGTGAAGGTTAAAGACTTGATTTTAAAAGTTTTTGTCGGTCCGAATAATTAAAGCTTGCAGTACTAACAAGCTAATTTTAAGTTTCTAAATATGCTAATCACAAGCTAAAGACATTATGTAAAAAGGAAAATTAATAATACGGTTATTTTTTACACGATTTCAACAAGTTTTATGAAGTTTTAGAAAAATTCGCTCCGAGAACTTTTAAAAACAGTTGTTAGACATTGGTCATAATTTGTTCAACTAAACTAATTCATCACAAGCTATTTGTTTATCATGCAACACCAAAAGACTCGTATCTTCTTAAAAAGTTCTTTTTCTTCCCAACAAGAACATTTAGTTATTCAAAGGTCAAAGAATAATTGCCACAACAAAACTATTTTGAAAGCAGAATCAATTAGAAAGTCATAAAACTTATTTAAGAGCATTTAAAAATAGTATTTTTCATTGTATTTTGCCGCTGATATCAGATTAACTTTTACGGCATCCGTATTAAGCAATATGTTTTTAAAGTAGTTTGCTCATTGATCTATAATTAACCATGACATAAAAAAGGAATGTTTATGACCAAATATGCAAGTTTTTGTTAAATTTTCGCTAAAAAAAAAAATGCCAAATTCTAACGCATTCTGGCTTTCATCCCTGGCAAGGGCGTATTTCTACATTTTTTTTTAATTGCTGACGATCTTCATTTTTTATGTTAGTAAAAACAAGTGGTCAGCCCACTGCAGTGCTGGAATAAGACAATAAAGAGTCATTTCTTATTAATTGTTATTCGAATTTGTAGTAAGCATTTTACTTACCATGTTAGTTTAGAAAGGGTGATTATGTAAAAGAAACCGAGTCGGACGCCCGACAACAAGCAGGAGATGTTGTAGTGCAGATTTATAACCACGTGGGCCCATTTATTATAAATCTACATACAACTGCCGGTAAAATGGGCGGTACTGCTATGTGTACTAAAGTAATTTATATTTCATGGAGCATTCGACCAAAATTGAGTTCAATTTGGTTAACTGGTTCAATTAACACCATACATGTACTACAGTTTGTGCTATTGAAAAAAGTACTTGCTTTTGAATTGGGTATGGTTAAATAACGTCGTAAAAGAGCTACTAAGAGTTATTCTGCCGTGGACAGGTAAACTGCAGTAACTAACATAATGACTTGGGCTATTATTGCAAGCACTCCATAAATCTAGCCTATAAAAAAGTATACTGAAGTACTTATTATTTCAATGCAAAGTGGTCCAATTCATTGTTGTGGTTATTGCAGTTTACCTGCGACGGGACTCGTATTTCTGAACCGAGGTCAAGTGACGAGGCAGATACATGAGCGCAATTCACTAACAATATCATAAGCGGAGTCAGGACTTTGGACCCGATTTAATATGAACTAGTCCCATGTGCGGAAATGTTTATTAATGGTATGCACAATACGTTTTATGGGACGGTGGGTAAATGACAGAGCCTGCCACATAACTCTACACCAAAGAGTTCTATAGTAGGGTAGAGAAACGACTCGTACTGAGCTGTTATCGGCAGCCATGGCTCACTACGGAGCCCGAATAGAGTGGCAAAAGTGCTAGTTAATTTATAATTTTGATACTGAGAAAGGAAGTACATCCAGGGCAAAGGCGGGAATCGAACCCCCACCCGTTACAGTACACGGACTGCTAGCATTAGGGCCTGCGATCCAAACCACTCGGCCACTGGTAAGTTCAGTCTCTACCCTACTATGGAACTCTTTGAGGCTTCTTTTGTTGACGCAAAAATTGGCAGGCAAGAGAAACTCCACCAGAGTTAGAGGATTTAACTCTTCTGCTTTCACTTTTACCTTTCCTGCCTAACCATTGGTTCTTAAGATCTCACCCTCAAAATGAACGTTGTTTTCGTCTGATGTGTTATATTTTAGAGTTCTTTAAGTGCAACTTGTTTTAATTCCTTATATTTATTAAATTGTATTGGCTGTAATTGGTTTAATGTCAAGTTTCAAAGCATTACCAAAATGTAAATGTTGTTGGAAAACTTCGCTTTAGGTGATATTTTGTCTTATAGGGAGAAATTAAGCTAAATTGGGAGACAGCAATTTAAATTAATCACAAAAACGCGAATAGAGAAAAGCTTTAGTTCCTCTCAAAGAGTTCTATAGTAGGGGTAGAGGAACGACTCGTACTGAGCTGCCATCGGCAGCCATGGCTCAGTACGGAGCCCGAATAGAGGGGCAGTTAAGCCTAGTAAATGATGGTCAATATATCATTTTGATACTGAGAAAGAAAGTACACTCGGGTCAAAGGCTGGAATCGAACCCGCACCCATTACAGCGAGCTGACTTCTAGTGTTATGGCCTGCGATCCAAACCACTCGGCCATCGGGCCCCACATGCCCCCCCCCCCCCATATTTTGTCTCCGTGTTGTGTTGGTCCATGGTGCTGTTGCCAGGTTCAGTCTCTACCTTACTATAGAACTCTTTGCACGCTTAAGTGGAATCGGATGTTTCTATCTCTACCATATTAATTTTCCTTACTTTAGGAACATATTTCTCGGAAACTATATAAGATATCATTATGCATTTTTTGTATATTTTTTTTTTTATATGTACCGTCAGTGCGGGTAACTTTGACCAAAATCATAGGGTTTTTTTTTTACAAAAGAAGAAAAATTTAACTACAAAAACGATTGAAACACTTAAAAATCATTATGCATTCTAAGTATTGTACTTTTAGGAATAATTTTCAAGCATTTTTGTTAAATTTTATAAATTAATAAAAAATTGGTATTAATTAAAAAAAATTAGGACACTGTTAGGAGCCGGGCGGGTAACTTTGGCCACCCATGAAATACATAAGAAACATACATTTTAACATCCTTGAAGACTGTATTAACGATTTAAATAGCAATATTAAAATTTTAAACCTAAAAATAACTAATAAATATTAAAACCTAAAACTAAGTTATAAGACATATAGTTATTAAAAATGGTATATAACTTAACATTTACATTGCGGTGCATCGTGGAATGGCATTTTACGATGAATGCTAGTATTGTTGTCGCTTAAAAGAAAAATAAACTTCTATTTTAATAAGGAAATCGAACTTTTTTTAAAGCAAGATTTAATAACAAATATATTTATAAAAAGCAAACGAGTTTATTATAAAAAGGGAAAAAATAATACATTCATAATTAGGAATCTGAAAATGTATACCTTTCGATATTTGCGATTTTGAATGGTATACGTTTCTTGCATTCTATCTTTATCTTTTTAATGCTCAAAATTGTGATATTTTTTTTTAAAAAAATATCTAAAAAATGAGTAATCATAAAAGTAAGAATTTTTCAAAAGAAGTTAAACAGAATACACTTTTATATACATTTTTTAAAGTGCAAAGTTCCATAAAGAAATATTTGCATCTATGGCCAAAGTTACCCGCATTCATTGGCAAAAGCTTCCCAATTACAAATATATGAATACAACATAAAAAGTATTCAATTTAGAATTTAAAAAAAATGGTGTAATATTCTTCCCCATAAATAAAAGAATCAAATAGAGTGTTTTATTTAAATATTTTCAATATTTTTTTAAGTGTTCCAGCCAAAAGTTGTAAGAGATAGATTTATGTCATTTTATGCTCGTAAGAACGAAAAACAGCATTTGTTTTCATTCTTACGAGCATTTTGTAGTATAGACAGAAGTAGAATGACAATTTTTTTTTACGTGAAATGAAAGGCAATGTTTCCACCTTTCCAAAAATGTAAAACAATTTAAGATGGGATCATTTTATGCAGAGAAATTAAGAAACAAATATTTTTCCAACCCGGGGCCAACGTTACCCACTTTGATGGTATATATTGTAAAACACACCAAAAAAAACAGATTTAAAGTTACATAATTTTCTTCGAGCAGAGATATTTAAAACTCATCAGTTAAAATTAAAGAGCTATTAATAGGGAAGAAGTAATATCTTTATAGCGTCTGAGAAAAATGCTCCTAACTGTTGGAAAATTATATATATATATTTCTCAGAAAACGCAAACGAAAATCAAGGTATTGATAAGAACTGATTTTCATAGTTTCTCAAAAATGCTTCTGTAACCTTGCCATAAACCTGCTCTAAATTAGACGAATTAGCTGCCGGGTGGTTTGTTGATGTGATTTAAGACAACGTTTGACGTAACTGTGACTTCATAGCAGGCGTGTCCGTTCCAATTGACCAAAATTTTCTAGCCAAGCATCTCGATCTAATTTCACCTTCATGAAAAATGGCATACGCTATCCAGAGGACAGCCCTTGAAGTTGTGCGAAGGAGGCCTTAGCACAAGGCCTTACTAGGAAATTTTTAACCCTTTCAGTCCCAAAAATTTACTACACTACAGAAACATCTGATATTTAAAAAATAAGCTTATTTTAGGTCAAAAATAAGAGTTCCATAAGAGAAAAAATTTCATTTTCCTTTTTATATGGTTTTTGAAATAATGCCAAAAAATTTTTAATGTGGGAAAACAACAAAATAAAAATATATATATTATATATATTACCTAAAAACGCTTCGAGTTATATATTTTAAGGTACCTACCTGAATATGTTATTAAAAAAATTTAATAATTATTTTAACCGAAATG
This sequence comes from Hylyphantes graminicola, assembly GCA_023701765.1. Lineage (NCBI taxonomy): Eukaryota > Metazoa > Arthropoda > Arachnida > Araneae > Linyphiidae > Hylyphantes > Hylyphantes graminicola. The sequence goes on along the minus strand of CM043122.1, from coordinate 45,740,945 downwards.
TTTAAATTGTGTTTTAAATATGTGGAACTGAGGTGAACTTTTAAAAAATCAGGTGAAACGCTTGTTAGCTATTTTCTAAATAAAAAAAACTAGTAGTTCTGACTTCTATTGAGATTAATGTAAAATATTGTCTAATAGAACAAAGCGTGAAGAATCGAATGATGTGTGTTTGGATGTCATAACAGGACATAAACATTTGGGGGGAAAATATTGAAAGTGATGATGCCAAATGGCATCACTGGGACTGAAAGGGTTAAAGGAAAACTATTAAAAAAATCTCAAATTACAATGTTATTCAGTTAACTTAAAATTTATGCATAAAACAATATTTGACAAACATGTTCGTCTTGAGTATGTCGTCAAAAAGCTTTAAAAAGTTAAGAAAGCGCTCTCAACGTTTATTTAGCACTGAACCTGAATTAAGTCCATGGCCATATCAGGAAAATGTGCCAAGTCCGTTTTTTTACAGTCATATTACAACATCTCTTTTAAAGAAGGTCTCTATCTCTGCACATTTTGTTGCTTGTTTGGAGAAATACTAAGATTAGTTCATTCTGATTTATCTCGAACATAAACTAATGGCGGAACATTGGTTGTTTTAGAGTCGCATTAAAGAGGAAAAGACGAAAAACTCAAATGTTCCATAGTCTTAAGACGTCTGTGTTTTGCACCTCTGCAATTCAATGGTCGGACTACCTTAATGTAGTCCCAAAAATAAAGTAATCTGATTATTATATTTGATTCATATAACTTGCATATATATTCTTTTTATTAAACCATTTTAATTAATGATAACCAATAAATGCTTAAAACTGATTTGATTACTGTTTTTGATGTCTACTTGTTCATTTTAATAAAGCTAATATATTAAGTATTTTTTTTACTAATTTGCAATTAATTACTGTGATACTCATGCTACTAAATCACTAATACTTGTCACTATTTTATGAATAAAATAGAAAATCAACTAATGAAATTGCTCTAATGAAAAACTCTTTAAAGTCAATCATCTTTAACGTTTGGAAAGTTCTTATTTTACGAAAATCCACTTATATATCTCATTAATTTCTCATTAATTTATATATCTAAAAAATTAGGACACTATTAGGATCCGGACGGGTAACTTTGGTCCACGTATGAAATACATACGGCTAATTCCATTCGTGACACACATGACATAAGACAACTTTCTTGCCCCATAAAAAGTACTAAATGTTAATTGATTGTTAAAAAAAATGCGATGGGGTGATGCAAATAAAGGTCTCAATTATAAAAAACACTAAAATTTTCATTCAAGAGAAAATAATTAAAGTTAATTGGGATAAAACATACCGTGACAGACATGACAAAATTGAGACACAGATTTTGAGTGACCTTATATTATTACCATTTGCTCTTAATTGGTATGCATTTCAAGTCTAGAATTTCTTTGGAATCAATACAGGGTTGTCAATCAGAAGTTTAAGTCAATCTGATAAGTCAAGCAGAAAGAAAAAAAAATTAAGAAATTTATAAATAATAAAATTTTATAAAATACTTACTAGCGTGACAGACATGACAAGGTTTCGTGACAGACGTGACACGTGTAAAATTTTCTATGAACTAAAGTATTTATTCTCAAATAGCACTTTACTTTTTAAAAAAAGCTTTGTGATTACATTATGACATAAAATAGATGTATTATATTATGTGGCTCACAATTAATTATGAAAAAATACTTGAAATTTATTAAATCCTGTGGAATATACTAATATGAGAGAATATACTAGTATGAGAGTTGTAATTTTTTCTAGTATTTTCTCCTTCTCATACCAGACTACATGATCTGTGAATTCAAAACTGAACATCTCTTTAATTTTAGTTGATACTAAATATTTTACTTGCTCAGGTTCTGTACGATTTCTGTTAAAATTCTAAGAAAACCCACATAGTGTTTCACGTTTACCCATTGGCCACATTGCAAATTGTTAGTTGTTGCATTTTGCAAGAAGCAGTTTTCGATACATTCAACCTGTACTAAAATTGGAAAAAAGTACCCATTTTTGACTCTGAAGTCAGAGTATAAAATATTTTGCCACTTGCACATGATCAGAAACGATGCGAGCTCCTTGTATCAGGAATTGTTTTAATTTCTTGAACATTTTGGGGGGGAAGGGGGAGGGGAATTTGATACAAGGCATTGATTCCACACTGAGAAAAAAAATCTGTAAACATACAGAAATGTTTTTAGTAATGTTACAGAAATAACCAATTTTACAAAAAAAGTTTTTGTAATTCTGAACAGAAATCTTCATTTCTGCAGTTACAAATTTTTTTCTAGTATTTGCAATTTGTTTCAGCCAATCATGTTCCTCTACATGAAATGTCGCGCGCATCGCCACTAAAGTTTGGTTAGGTTGGGTTTGAATATCGTCGCATTAGAGCTACACGAACTAAAGTCTGACCTCGATCATGATTCAAGACCAATCGCTATTTTAAATTTATAACTTAGTTGATTGTTTCAAATGAATTTCACTTCTCATTTCCTGACTATCTGTGTGCCGACATGGTACAGTTGGGAGAGCGTTCGATCCCGGGTTTCGGCAGTCTGCTATTCCTCGGTAGTGTAGTGGTTTGTACCCCCGTCTGTCACGCGGGAGACCGGAGTTGGATACCACACCGGGAAAGCAGACATTTTGTTTTTTCTTTATAGTAGAAGAAGATACGAATAATCACTCTCGTAAAATATCTAAAGGGCATGCGTTTTTAAAAAATCTACACTTGAAGCAAAACTACCGATCGGTATTGAATGCGCTTGGAAAAAAAGATCCAAAATGAAGTTTTCCAATGTGGACTGACCTTTAGGCTGATATGTGAGTTAGATGACGTGTGAGTGAGTGACGATTCCTTAGGAAAAATCAAATAACATCATTTTCTAAGAATTTTTTTATATAAAATTTAGAGATTGTATGTTAATCTACATTTAAATGCCTACAATTTGAGACTAGTAAAAAGATTCTTGCACATATCTATGATCAGTAAATGAGGTTGAGTGAGTGACGACAGTAAAAGACTCCCATGATATTTTTAGTACTAAAAGTACTGTAAAAACGTTATCCCTAATGGATCAAAACAATTGATGGCTGACTTAGAAGCCTCAATCCTTTAAGAATAACATGCCATTTAAAATTCGATTTCTTAGTCGTCTAATAAGTTTTTAATTGAACTTTAAGGCAGTGTTATAGGAGTGACTCTATAACCCAGGGACATTACATACTCATAAAATTACATAAAACTATTGATGCTAGAAAAACATCAGACACATTTTCGGAAACTACAGAAACTAATTAACCATAAATAGTTCCGCCAAAAAGGATTATATATTTAAAATGACCCTTTTTAGGACGTTAACCCTCTAATGCATACTGTTACCGTTTGGTAACAAGTAACATAATCCACTTTATTCTATCAAATTAGAGCTCCTCCTGGACAAATCTGTGTTTTTTCATCTACTACATTTCATTTTAAAGTTTTAGTTACTAATAATCCTCATAGATGACAGCAGTAAAAGTGTATTCAAAATTAAAGAGTGAGGTTATTAACTTTTGTGAAATTACGTTTTTGGCAGTATTCAAAGAATAATAATATTAGTACTAAATACCAATAAATTGTTTTGAAAAATTAATCATAGTTGAAAAGGGTTATTTTGAAATATTTTTAGTAGTTTTCTAGTCATTATTATCAAAATTGGAATTTTGCAGTTGGTTTTTGTCATATGGAAAAAATTTTAAACATTTAAATTCTAATGCAGTTAAAAAAAAATTAGTATTTTTTCCATTATGTGTGAGTATTAAAGATACATATATATTTTTTTGGGATGAAAATAAAAATTCATGCATAAGAGGGTTAAAAGTTGTAAAAGCATGCAGGGACAGTGTGAGGGAGTGACAAATTGGGTATTTAAATGAAATGTTATGTAAGTTAATTAAAATTATTTGATGTTTTTTAAGTGGGACTAATTAGGTTGTAGGCCAGTTTACACTAACAAATCACAAACATGCATATATAATTAGAAAATAAAGAGAAAAGTATCCGGGACATCAATTTGTCCCTTTTACAGAGAATGACCCAACAATAAAATTAAAAATACTACAAGCAACGAAAGCTGTGGGACACCATTTGTAACTTTTTTTGAGAATGACCCACCTATCTCGCAGGTAGTAATGATTTTATGCTAAATCTGTATGCATTGCGGTTTGTTGATCAACGGAATATTTGGCATCAATTACTCTGCTATCAAGTGCATAAAATAGTCAGTTGTATTGGCAGCAATTATTTTAGAATGTAAGAATGCTTTTAAACATAGATTAAGAATTTATTTTTAAGAAGCATTTAAAACAGGGATTTTGCTTCTATTTATTAAGAATTTGTAAATTTTTCATTATACTGTGTTTCCATATTGATACTCATTCAATCATCAATTTGAAAATATTTATTCTTAAGGTGGCCTGGCAGGAGTTTATTTTATTATTAATCCTTTATGTTCAGATTTTTTGATTAAAACTAAAAATCTTTCGACTAAATTTAAACAACAATATAATTCATTAATATTTTTGATTATCATCGCAATTATGAATTATAATTCTGCGGATCTAAAGCTAATCTTATTTGCAAGCATTTATAATTGTTAGTAGAAAAATTGTTTTTAAAATATAATTCCCATAAACGACGAAAGCATACGTATAAAGCCCAGCATCGTGTAGTAAACCTGGATGTGACGTTCGCTAGCCGACACTTCCGTAATGCCGGCTTTTGAATATGAACGGGGTTATAAGGCTTCACAAAATTGCCGGCAAAATGCCTCCAATTTCTCAGCACATGTGAACGCGCCTTTAATATTAAAAAAAATATACTATAGTAATCCACTCGTTAAGTATGACTCGTGAAATAGACGTCATGACTAAATGAGTTATTTAAATGAACGACCAATATTTGCAAGTTATTTCTATAGCATGTAACCGTACCGGTATAAAATAAAAATAATAAATAAATATGAAGTTGGGGCTGTAAGGAGCCTAGTGGTCCGGACCCCGGACTTGAGATCGGAAGGTTGAGAGGTCGAGACCCGGTTGCCACTGAAGACTTACCGAGTATATGCGGAGTACGTGCTCGTAAAATCTGTTGGGTCCGAAAGTCCTGTGGTCCAGTCATTGCGCAGTTCACCATGGGTACAGGTTCCTGGAGAAAATTTCCCTCCCCTTCAGGGACATGTCTAAATTGTGGAGGTGGCGACAGATGTTGCCATCTGTCGACAGATGGCAACATCAGTCATATATGTGTTTGTGTTTGTCTTGTGTTGTCCTACTTGACGATGGTTTATAAGCGAGTCCTTGCGACCAAGCACACAAGCCTGAAAATATATGTAAACCAATCCAATCCAATCCAAATATGAAGCGGGTCCTTGCGACCAAGCACACAAGCCTGAAAATATATGTCAACCAACCAACTAAATAAATATGGCCTGTCCGTGGCCTAGTGGTAAGGCATTCGCCTACTGGATTCAGCCTTCTCAGGAGTGCGGGGGTTCGAATCCCACCTACTGCCAGTCATCCTGTAAATTGGATATCTGTACTGGGAAAGAGTAGAAAAATCCAACTCGTGACGGATGGGCCCGAGTACACTGGGACACAGACGTGCTCGTTAAATCTGTGGAGTCCAAAGTCCCGACGGCGTCAGCGTACGATGTCGCTCGAAGTTCCGTTGGATGCCCGCTCAGGTGTCGACCTTGTTACTTGACCAGGGTTCTAAAATTACGAGGCGTTATTGGCTGTGTTAAAGGAGGCTAGAAATAGGCAGCCGGAATCGATTACATTATCCATTACCCATTAAATAATCCCCTTCAGATGGCTTATAAGCGGGTCCTTGCGACCAAGCACACAAGCCTGGAAATATATGTCAACCAATCCAATCCCCTCAGGGACATGTCTAAATTGCGGAGGTGGAGACAGATAGCAACATCTGTCATATGTGTTTGTGTGTATCTTGTGTTGTCCTACTTGACGATGGTTTATCATAGATGTATATTAATGGATGTACTGAATGTTAAGAAAACGCAGCCGTTGCCAACGGCTCAAGGACAACTATTTGGCTTCTTTTCTAATTTGGCGCTTTTACTTGGCTTCAATTCTTCCAGCGATTTCATCGATTTATAAATGTTACTGGAGAGATCAAAATACTTGTAGGAAAACGAGGCCACTGCCAGTCTATGTGCGACTGTTATTTTTTCTATTTATTTTATTTGGAAAAATTTGAGGCATTTTAAACAATGTTAAATTTAAGTATTATTTTAAGGAGTACAAAGATATTTTGGTGTACAATTTTGGATTTTTATTTTCAAAAATGTCACTTACCACGTTCTTCCATCTTCAATTACTTTGACAATAAAAAATAATATGACTAATTAAAATAATAATTTCGGGCCCTTCATAAGAGATTTAAACATAGGAAAATTAGAACGTTGTGCATCATCTTCTGTTCTATGAAGAGAAATTAAAGATTTTAAGAATGAAAAACTTTTGAAATTTGATACTTTCCAAAAATTTTGTTTCCTGATAGAATGAAACTTTTAAAAAAGAACACATTTATTCGGAAAGTTCGGAATTAATTATTTATTCCAATAATATATATCAATTAAAAACGTTTAACTTCCCTTCCTTACAACCGAACATGATGAATGCTATTCCCAAGTCTTTCTTTTAGTAGAAGTGTAAAATTAAAACTTTTTATTTTATTTTTTAGCAAACGATAATAAATGTAGAAAGAAAAATTCATATATTCGACGATTGATTTCTGCGCATGCTCACCAACCTCATCACCAGTATCGATTGCAGAAGTAGATGTGTGTTGACACTAGATCACTACTTCCAGGAATGTTTAGTTCGAAAATTACGTTTAAATTTTAAAAAATTGACTTTGGCGGTAAAGTTTGTAAAAATCGCCAAATGACGTCATTTTTCTTTACTGCTCATGCTCATAACTGACCTCGAGCTGGTGGCAACGGCAGCATTTTTTCTGATCCATTGCGATTTGAGCGAGTGAAAATATATGTCTTCCAACCAACCAATCATTAAATAAATATTACGTAATGTTGATGACAGCCGTATGTTTCGGTTTAACTAAAAAAATATCGAAAAAACAAACAAGTTAAATAAAACATTTAATATCTCAATGAAAAATGGATAAATTTCACATTAGGCAATTCTGTTCCAACGTATTTTTAGTTTGAATGCTAATGATCAATCCATTTATATGCTACAATGTTTGTGTGCCGGCTTGTTTGAATTATCTCTTAAAGTATTAACAATACAGAGGTTGTAATACACTCGTGTTAGATAACGCTTGTGTAAAATGCGTGCTTACGTGGTTTTGATATCGTAAACTTTATTATAGCTCCGAAAAAAATTTCGCTTGCTTCTAACTATTTTCATTTTTATATCATCTCAAAGGTTTGTATTGATGTATATTTTTTTATTCTTCACTTATAAAATATCCGTATCTTCTAGTATGGAGATTCGATACAATTTTTGCAGTTTAGTTGATAAAATTTTCTCACATTTTTTTGTTTTATTTTAAGCATTATAATGTTGAGATTTATTTAATTTTTTATAAAATATTTTAATTTTAGTATGGCTATGTAATTAAAATGTGTAAAAACATATAAGTATATTTCATATGTTTATAAAATATTGTGAAGGAATAAATTTAGCGTTCCATCGCATGGAACACATCTGCATATTTTTATCAATGATATTACGTTGCACAGAGTGATTGCAATTAAACTTTTCATTGAAAGAGCTGTGCAATAGAAAACACTAGTAAAGAATTTAAGAATACCATAAAAATGATTTTTAGTGTTGGACACTTGAATTTTATTTTGCAAAGGTTAATCAGACATGGTAATTGTAGTAATGTTGCAATTCTAGTAAAGAATGGTATATTCACTGTAAAATTTAGGTGGAATGTTACTTCATAAAAAGGTAGCAGGACTTTTTGCAAGCGGCCATTGTGTTTACAAAATAACGTTCCACCAAAAGTTTACAATGTAGATAACATAGGAAATATGTTGTCGTGTTTGGTCCCATATCAAAGAGAATTATTACTGTGGGACATTTCGCTGTCTATTCTATTCTGGTGTCAATTTACCTATGAATTGCTTATAATGCATTCTATTGATCAATGCTTTAAAAGAAATTCTCCAAATTCCCCCACAAACAAGTGACAAATTTCACCACATTATCATGAATATTTGTTTTCACAATGCAGCCATTTTATACTATAAAGAACTTAAATTATTCCTGTACAAACTATATGCAATTATGTGAAATTAAATACAAAATATGTGTGGTAATTATAAGTATAAAAAGTAAGGATTCTATGCAAAATACATTTTTTTATTCTCTACTGCCTCATCTCTAAACAATCTAGCAACCTGGTACAGCTAAAAATATTAAAATAAAGTAAAGCATATACTCATTTATAAGCAAAATTTTTTTTAACAAAATTAGCACAGTAAAAATCAAGGTCGACTTATGCCACGAATATGTAATTATATCCTTAACCTGTTACGAAATTTCAATAAAACGTTATGGGTTTAAATGCTATCTATTAAAATCTGAGACACAAAAACACTTAAATTCTGAAAATGAAATGAGATTGGTATCTGTTCACGGTTCTCTGCGTGATGCAGGATTTGCAGTGTAACTTTGGCAATTCAACTCAACCAGTCTTTAAGTGTGCAGAGAAGGTCAGGGGGTGGTCTTTTCTTGAATTATTTCCAATCTGAACTAATGCAGGGGTTACCAATTTTGGAAGGATATTTTGTTTAAAAATAGGAAATGGACTTATACACGAGTATATAAGTCCACCCCCATTTAGAGCTTATAAGCTAAGTACTTACCAATTAAATGACTAATAGTTTTTCAATTTCCCCTGAACTTCAGAGTTTAAATTTTAAACATTCTAGTGATTTCAGTGGCCAAAAGCCACTTGTAACTTACATATTTTTAAAGAATTATTAAAGTATCTTGCTTATGTGCAATAAAAAATTTCTAGCTTTTTTGTAGAAATATATGTTAAAGACGTTTAAAAACTAACTGTACATTGTTGTTCATTTCATATATTAATTTGTATATTTTTTTCTTCAGGCAAAAATGTCTCAGAATTGCATTTTTGTTACTGGTGGTGCTGGCTATGTTGGGAGCCATTCAATTTTAGAGCTTTTGAAGAATGGTTATGATGTTGTTGCTGTTGATAATTTTTCGAATTCCTTCCCAGGTAAATAAAAAGGTTTATTTTTTGCAAAATTCTGATGAAATTTTTCCATCTTTACCATCTACACCATTTCATTTTAATACCTGTGTAGAAAAATCCATAAAAATTTACATTGTACTATTGCAGTGGCTTACATATAATTGGATTAGATATCTATTAATCTGATTCCAAATAAATTTTAATTTTTACACAACTTTTTAATAATTTCTTCTTTTTCCAAGTACAAACATTGCACAAATGGTGTTTTTCAATCACACAGACTATAACAAGTAAATTTAAGCATATTAAGCATATTGAAATACAGTCTGTTATCAAACTACAGCTAACTGAACTGGTTAGAACTATATAAATACAGTTATAACTATAAACTAGTGACAAAACTTTAGTTCATCTTCATTCGCACAAGTTATGGAAAATGGATTAAGTTATATGGTTTGCACAAGACCATAAATACACATACAGTATTCTCACAATTTCAATCTGTGACTATGCTGGCCACCAGTATCCTGTTGTCTCAAAACCATTTAAGAAATATCATTTCAACACTAAGTAAAATGCGTGAGGTTTCTTTATAGTCTTCAGAAAATATAATTTTTATTTTTCCACAATAGTAACTTGTATCATAGAACACTTCATATATATCTTCTTCTTCAGCATGTTCATGGACTCTCTGAATGTTAAATTTCAGTTGTCGAACACTTTGTGGTGTATGTTTCCCATATTGTGCCAGTTCACCTCTAACATCATCTGACTCACTAAAAAAATATCTGCTGAGCCCTGAAATTCAATTTTATGTATGCCTTCACTCTCAAAAGTTGAAGAAATTGCCCTATGTATGGCTAGATATGATCAATTTGCAACCTATTTGTAGTAAGTTTTAACAAGCCTTAATAAAAAAAAATTCCCATGAAGAAATTAACTTATTTCTGTTTGGTTTAATTAAGGTGAATTTGCTGTAATTACTTATCAGTTCAGTGCAATACCTGAGAAAATAAAAGAAACAATATGCAGTCCAATAATCAAGCTATCCAATAATTACCCCATGGCATGTCAAACAATTATCGTGCTTTGTTCAATAATTATCCCGTATTCAAACTTGCATGCAATATTACTATTCATCCTACAATGGATTTTTTTTTTCAGATCAATCTACCTTTATAAACATACTAAGAATGGAACAAAATATAAAAGAAAACAAAAATATTTCCATTTTGGCATTGATTTAAAAGAAAAGTTTAAATTCTTTCTTTTCAAGCATTTGGGCTATTAATATATTTTATGAGAAAAAAGAAATAATCTTATCCCAATAATTAATCAGAACTTTGCTGGATATGCAATTTGGTTTGTTAAGATGTAATAAATTTTGATGCAACATGGTTTTTAGTACCTGTCCAATAATTACTCTGTCATTCTGTTTTCCCAACTAAAAAATAGAGAGAATTTCTCTTAGTTTCTACTAAATAAAATGTTACCAAATTACTATTTTTTTTTTTTTTTTTTTTTTTTTGCTTTTCAAAAATTAAAAAGGGATATGAATAAATGATATTTTTTGTATGTTTAATGATAGTAGTTTTATTAAAATTTCATTATTGTATTGTGGCATGTTTACTTTTGTAGTGATTTAATTGAAGTTCTATATGTATATTTCTATAACTGGCTAGTGATATTCAAAGAATTTGCCCATACATCTCTAATGAATAAATATTATTAAATATAAACACATTTTATCTTTCTAAGGACAATAATTAACCTAAATAAAGTTTTCTAACTTGTGTACTCCATATAAAATGCAATTTAGCAAAAACATGCTAATATTATTTTTAAAATGTAAAATAAACTCTTTAATGGTAATTTTTTTAAAAGGTATACTGATTGATAACTTGATTTTTTTATAAATATTTCAAGTTTTTGTCAAATTTTAGTAAGTGTTTAAATTTTATAGGAACAGACAACAATTCTGTTATGCCAGAGAGTTTGAAAAGAGTGCAAAACCTAGCTGATAGATCATTGACTTTTTATAAATTGGACCTTTTAGATAAAGATGCACTAAAAGCAGTTTTTGAAAAGGTAACTAACTTTGATTTATTATTAAGTGTTATAAATATGTTTTGATAATATTTGTTATAAATTTAAAATATATTCTTTATCCATGGTTATGTATTTGATCAATAAATAAAACTAATAGTTTATAAAAACTTCCTTATAAATAAGCTTTTATTTATTTTTTGCTTCATACTTAGTATAATTTTATCTATTCTTTTCAGCATACTTTTTCATGTGTTGTGCATTTTGCTGCTTTGAAAGCAGTAGGTGAATCTTGCCGTATACCTTTAGACTACTATAAAAATAATGTAGGCGGTACAGTTAACCTATTGGAAGTAAGAGATTTTGTCAATCTATTGAAAATAGTTCTATTATCTAGTAAATTTAACTAAAATGATTTTTATATCCTGATGTTAAAGACATAAATGTTGTAAAAATATATATATATAATTTAGTAAAAAAAAATTAAAATTTATATTTATTAAGTTCTTTTTATAGTTTTCAAGTTAAAAACTATTAAATAAGGAAAAAGACAACTCTTTGGCCCTGAATAGACCACAAAAAGTTGGTGCTGGCCAGCCTTTGTTTGTGCTGGATGTTTGGTTTCTTGGCAGCCATATTGTCACACACTGTCAACATGTTCTCCTGTTGATTTACCTTTCACAATTAAAAATTATATTATAATTACAGTATATAATTTATATTATAGTAAAAATCATTTCAGACTATAATGCATTTAATAACGTTTATTACATAATTATTTTTCATAGGTAATGAAACTGTTCAATGTAAGAAAAATTGTATTTTCAAGTTCAGCAACAGTTTATGGGATACCTCAATACTTGCCAATAGATGAAATGCATCCAGTTGGCTCAACATGTACAAACCCTTATGGCCGTACTAAATATTTTATTGAAGAAATTTTGAAAGATGTTTGTAAATCTGAAGAGGTAGGATATATAATAAATTATATTGTAATTGCTTTTATCTTTAACTCTTTTTATGAAGGTTATAGTTATCTGAATTCAATTTGGATGAATAGATGCATTTAAAAGATAATTACATGTTCTAAAGCAAAAAAAAAAACGTTATGCACGCAATAAACGGTAGTCTGCAAATGTCCTCTTTTTTGTTTGTGAAATAAAGCGCTAAGCTTATAAGTAATGTGTTGTGGACAGTTTACTTATATGGCATATTCCAATATATTTTATTGAGTTAGTTTTAATTTTCAAAATAACTTAAAATTTTATGATTTTATAAGTTTCGCTTCCATTTTTAGAGCAAAACAAAATTGCATCAGTATTGGATTATTTTTATAAACCAAAATATCAGAATTACTATTACTTATCCGGAGAGGGTTGGGATTTAAGGGAGGGAGTGCATGGGAAATAGGTGTTGAATGTATTCCCTAGGTTTTGGGATAGAAGAATTTGGGTAAATGCAGAACAAAACATGGTAGATAAAAAAAAGAAGAATGTGCTTGGGTTTGTTGATTTGCAAAGGGCTTAACAATATCTCAATTGTCGTTTAGAACCGCTTCCACACACGTTTAAACAGATCAAATATTATTTATTTAAAATATTTTTTATCTTTTACTTGGTGTTACGTTTTTGAGAACCAAAATATAATTTAAACACATATAAAAGGCATGTTTCTAAGATAAGTAGGAAAAAGTCTGAATTTGTGTGAATTCTTCACAATTTTTTGTAAAATATTTTAAAAATTCTCTTTTTTGAAAAATATTTTTGTAGGGTAGTGTATAAACACAAAAACTTTAGTTGACATGTTTGACAATAAATTAGTCAACAAACATGTACCATTACATCATGTACCATTACATCATGTAATTTGTAATTACACCAAACATATTGTTTTTTTATATTCCTCTAACGTCATCGATCCTCTTTCTGATAGAACTCGAGTATCTAAATTAAACAGCTTTTAGTTTAATAAACTTTGCAGAAACTTATTAAATGTAACATTTTTACATTATTATTAAAACTGAATTGACTATACATTCCGAATCCCTACTTAATTTTTTAAATATATGGTAATTTGTAAAGGAAGCAATTTGGTAACTAAGTATATCAATTTCTTACTTTTCCATGCACTGAAAAATCGAAACCATAAATTAAGAAATTTTGTATCCCCAAAGGCAACTGAAGATATTAAATCAGATCACTAGAACTTTGCTCACATTCTTGCAATAACATAAAACAACTTTTCTGCATTCATATCAAAACTTTTTTCTATGCATCCTACGGTACATTTAGAAATGTATTGATAGCAGGGTAAGGGATTTTCGTGTTTTGATAAAACATTTCTATTGTTAGTTTTGTCTTCTTAGGGCTGGTCTGTCATACTGCTTAGATACTTCAATCCAGTTGGTGCCCATAAGTCAGGGATAATAGGTGAAGATCCACAAGGTTTGCCAAACAACTTAATGCCTTATATTTCGCAAGTTGCTGTCGGGCGCCTAAAAGAGTTGCAAGTGTTTGGAAATGACTACAAAACTAGTGATGGCACAGGTATGTATTTTCATGTGTATTTGAAATGAAATAAAGGGGGTTGTATTTCTCCATTAAATATACCTTGCAGTATCTTCATTAAATTGATTTTAGCTGGATTTTACACTTCACTATTACATGATAATGCATCTATATTTAGGTGTCCGTGACTACATTCACGTAATGGACTTAGCAGAAGGCCATGTATCAGCAGTCACTAAATTGCTAAAAGACAGAAAAGATGCTTGTGAAGTATGCTGTGATTTGACTTTTATTATATAGTTTTTAATTGCATAGATAGATATAATTGTAATAAGTTAATAAATAATTGTTTGATACATTCTAAATCTAATTTTAAATTTTATCATGCAGTTCTGAATTATTGCTTCAGGAATAAAAAAAATGTTCGAAATAAAATACCGCAGTTGTAAGTTTAATTTAAACATTAGTTGTTCTAACAACACAGGATGTTTAATCATTTTTACCATTCATTGAAACAAATTGAGAGTAGCTAAGCTTACAGATATTTACTTTCATGCCATGCATCAAAAGTAGATTGTAATAGATATAAGTTTATTATGTAATTTTTGTAAAAGTTTATTATGTATGTTAATTAAAATTTGCTCAATTTATACGGAAAACTAGTGTGTAGGACAAATATGACAATTCTAGTAAAAACTACTCAAAATATTTGAAATTTGAAGATCTAACAATTATATATTATATGTATATAAACCAGTCAGTGGTATTTTTCGCTCTTGAATTAGTAGCTCTTTGAATTTTTTTTTGCTGTTGATTGTACTTTGGCGATTCATGAATCCAGTTCATTTTTTGGGTGGTTCCATTTCTATTCAGCAAAATAATTATGTGTTCAACTCAATTTTTCTCAATAATAACTTATAAATAGCCAGTCATTCAAATCTATTATTGTTCTTTTATTTACATTTTTAAAAAGATGGCTAGTAATTAAGTCAGGTAAAATAATAAACCATAATTATTCAACATAACATTTAATTTTTAATGTGTATTTTTCAATTAAAAAGCACCATTTTATTGTAATTTTTAATTAATAAGCAAAATTTTAGCACCGGTTTTTTTCCTTTGCGACTCCATGAGCTGACCTCAACATGGAGGAAGAAAGGAAACATATTTTTAATCCTATGTGTCCTCTAGAACTAGTGCGGTAGCACACAGTTTTAATATCTCTATGGATTTACCATTACATCATGTAATTGTTTTATATTACTATATTTTGAATTAAGGAAAAGTATTGCAGTTAATTTTTTTTTAAGAGAAGGGTTTAAATATATGACTGTTTCTATCATTGAAAGTTATAAAAAACAATTTAATTCTTGAAAAAAACTCAAAAAATTGTATTTGAAAAATAAAGTTTTGGCAAACAATATACCACTAATTTTTTACACTCTCAATAGTTTATACTTTTTATGTCTTTTTTACATTTTAAACAATGTAATAATATTAATTGCATTAAAAAAATATTACATGAAAAGTTGTTAAGAAAAATAACTTTATTTTACTTATTTACTTAGATTTAATTACTAATTATTCTTTTTTCTTCAAATTCTTGCAGGTTTATAATTTAGGCACAGGCGAGGGATATTCAGTACTTCAAGTTATAGATGCTTTTGAAAAAGCTTGTAACATCAAAATCCCATACAAAATTGTTAGCCGACGTGAAGGTGATGTTGATAGCATGTATGCAGATGTGTCTTTAGCAGAAAGATGTTTAGGATGGAAATCAAAAAGGTCGCTCAGTGAAATGTGTAAGTTATTATTTTATTGTTTTTTAATTCAATTGTGATACTTTTTTGACACAATATTGCTAAAACCATTTTGCAGCAAATTCTGTTTTGAGTTGGAAATTATGAACAGTATAGAAGAAAATAGTTTTTGAGATAATGATCTGGGAAAAATACAGTAATTGATAATAAGGGAAAATATTACATGTTGGGAAAAAAACAGAAAGGGATAATTTAAAAGTTGGATTAACTTTTTTTTAATTAAACTATTTTGTTCATAACCTGACTAGACTGTTGCAGGGAATGTCTGAAATATTTTTTAAGTTGAAAAGATTAAAACAACTAATCATTTGTAAAATATTAAACTGCCTACTTTATTGGGCCAACTACGTTAACTGGCTAAGTCATTAAATTTTACAATCGAATTGCTTTGAGGATACCGGTCTGTGCTTTTGCACGCTGATTATGAACTTAAAATTAACAAGAAAATGAATGGACGCACTTAATCACTGCTCTAAATAGCCTGATGTGACCTCATTACTAATAATTCATTGAAAAGGCCTGGATTTAGTCACAAATTCCAATGCTGCAAAATAATTATCATCATTTTAAAGATCTTTTAAAACATGCTTCCAAAAATCATACCAAATGATTGGATAGTAAGTTTGGGATAGTAAGAGTATTTTTTATCACATTATGAATGCAAATGAATATTAAATTTTTCTAATACTTCAGGTATTATAAAAGTTTTTTTTATATATTTAGGGTTTTTATTTAATAATGAAATTTGTGATTTTAAATGTTTTGATTTTTTTTGTACTAACATTTTTGTAATATTGCTTTTCTTATAGGTGAAGACACTTGGCGATGGCAATCAAATAACCCTAAAGGTTTTCAGAAACCCTAAGAGCTTTTTTTTACTATGGTTGTAGGATTTGTACTCTGCACAGCACCAAAAATAGATGATAAAACTAGTCTTGGTTGTGCATGCAATATTTATTTATGGTTTTGGTTCCTTGCATTACCAATGATCTTCATTAAAAAAATATGTTTGTAATTAATTCAAAAAATTTATTTTTTTTGTTTTTATTCTAAAAAATTTTAAACTCATTTAATTGTTGAAAATTTTAAACTTATTTAATTGTTGAAATTTTTAAACTTATTTAATTGTTAAAATTTTTCAAACTGGTATTTACAAAAAGTGTGATAACCCATGTAGTTTTTTGTTGCAAGATATTTCTAAATTCTGTTCTATTTAAAATGTCTTGAGCAATTATTAAACAAATTAAGTTTTGATTAAAATATCAATATTGTATTTTAGTCTTAATTTTTTTTATCAAAATACCATAATTCATCAAAAGTAATCACCATTTCTAAAGATTGGCGATTTCTTGGTTTTTGAATGTTAACCTTAATAAGTTTTCTTACATGATTTCTATATTTTTGGGTTTGTTGATTATATATTATATTTAAGTATTTGTTTATTGGTTGCACACTTTTTATTTTTGCAATACACTATGATTGTAGTGCAATATATTTTATTGTGTCAAGTAAGTTTTGTGAGCTTTATATTTTGTTTGATGTAAATTAATATTTATTCATTGACCCTTACATCATATATGAATTTTGCATTGCCAATTTATTGAATTTTCAGAACAATTTTGTTTTTAAAAATGTCTACCAGTGTGTATTATATACGCCAATTAAAGGTTTTACTTCCAAGGCTTTGAATGTTGTGTTGTAATACAGTCAAACTCAGTTACAACAACTCGTTTATAATGCCATACATGTCCAATCTCTTGAATCACGCATAGAACTTCATGCTATAGCACCTTGCCTATAACAATTATTTTAATTTCTCAGTTCTAACGCTTGAAATATGCTTATATGATATTCAAAATGTCCTCTTTAAAAAAAGTTATATTTTTAAATTTTATTTGCCAAAAGATCTAAAAAGTCATCAAATTTGACATTCATTTTCTGCCTTTTTTTTTTTTACTAGATTAAAAGCATTCTTTTCCTCTAAGTTTCAAAAAACTGACTTTAGACAAACTTTATGTTCTTAAGCAAATATTTACATTACTCTCCAGAAAACGATTACATTACTCTCGCCAAATGATGCAATAGCAGCCGTTTTTTTCTCAAATTTATGATATGAAAAACAAAAAAGAAGTCTATAATATCACCCCAGATTTTTCTGTTTCAAAAATTATTTAAAGACTGTTTCAAACTTATAGTATTTATTTTTCCAAAATGTCATGGTCATTTTCTTAATTAAATTTAAGGTATCCGATCAGCTTTTTCAGCAAAAATCGACTAAATATCAAACATTTGTTTTTTGCATTTTAATATAAAATAAACGTTTAGCTTTCTAAATCTGTTTCATTTTATTTTCTAGTTTTTAATAGAACCGAAGTTATAGCTCTTAAAAGTTTTTTTTTGCTTGTTTTTTGCATTTTTCAAAACTCATTACGCAAAGCATAAAAACTGAAGTTCTTTATTTTCTAAGAAGGTTTTGAACTAGAATCGTGTAAAACTATTAAGAATTGGAAATTTTAAAAACTATTTATATGCTTGTTGCTCTCTTGTTTCTACGTGTTTTCGATATAACGCTACAATCTTTTGCCTATAAAAAAATGTGGGGTCTGATATCTTAATGATTTTAGTGCATGACCTATATTAATGTTTGTTAAGCATATTTAAATTTAAATGATGAAAAAAATTAATCTTTTGTAAAGATATCATGTTTTGCGTAAGCGTGATTTTTGAAGCATGTCATGCATTACTGTGATTTTCCACTAATTCTGAAAAAAAATTAAATTTATGATTTGTTGTCCTAAAACTATTTTTATATTCATAACTAATAATAAAATCGCTCAACGTCTAATTGGAATAGAATTTTCAGAAACTTGCTGTCAAAGGTGATCGGCCACCATAAATCTAACAAAGGGAATGCCAAAAACAATGCTTCAAGACAATGAATGCTGTAGCCGGTAGCCAACCTAGGGTTCCGTCAACACCTCCTCCAGCTAGTGTCAACACCTCCAGGAGGAGGTGTTGGTTCTGTGTGTGCACTACATAGGTGTACACTCTAAATTTAAATTAAATTATGAAAAGTTTCGCATTTATTTTTCTAAATTTATTAATATTTAGAAAAATTCAAGGAATTTAATTGTACTAAATATTTATTCTCCGAACTGCAAATTGACAAACAATAAATAATATTAATTGAATTTGCGAAAGGAAGTTAATGAAAATGGGCAATTATGACGACTTAAAGTTGTTAATTAAGAAAAAGATAGAAGGGGACGTTCATAAATTACGTCACGCTCATAGGGGGGGAAGGGATTATGCGACAACGTGACGGATCGTGACATGGAGGGGGGAAGGGGTAACCGCTTGCGTGACGTAACGATTCAAAACTTAAAAATTTGGCAAGGAAAATCTGTTTTTTATAAGAACGATTTTTAGAAAGAAATCGGAAATCTTTTTTTTATCATAAGATCGTCATAAGAAACACTTAAACAAAGGAAAATATTGAAATCAACTTTAAAAAAAGGGGGGGGGGTGCGACAAACGTGACGTAATTTTAGGGGGAGGGGTTCGACCAAACGTGATGCAACGTGACATAGGGGGACGGAGGGGTCAAAAAAGGCAAAATTTTGAGTGACGTAATTTATGTACGTCCCCGAAGGATTTTTTTCTCATAAAAAATCTTTTTTGTTTCCGAAGCCATGCAAAAATTAAGTGATATTATAATAAGTTTCACTTCCATTTTTAGAGCAAAAACAAATATTTTTGGAACTTCAAACAAATTTAGTTATAAGATAAAGGTATAATTAAATCAGCAAAAGAATATTTCTGATAATGGTTAAATTTGTTTTGTTGTTTGAAGTTTAAATTAGAACTATCTAAATGGTGTGCTTGGTGATTTTTTTAGGTATACAAATAGTGCGGAAGTGGTTCTAAGTAACAGCTTGGTTGCTTACTTGGTTTTATTTATGATTTGCTCAACCGCAGGCTCAATAATGTTTCTATATCTATTGGTTAGTCCAGGGGTTCCCAACCGGTGGTACGCGTACCACTGGTGGTACGCCGGAATATTTCAGGTGGTACGCGTAAAGATAAATCTTTCATTAACTTCCGGGTCGGATTTTTCTGAGTTTGTACCATTTTTTATTTGTATGTTTTTAGACCTATGGAACAATAAACAAAACTGTAAAATATTACAATTTTAATCTTTTTATTTCTCCTTTATTATAAGCATTTATAAAAACAAGTATCTAACCATTAAATACCAAGTTTTCTCGAAAATTTTACTCAAAAAAACCTTTGAACACGGAGATCGGAGATCGAAGTAGCAATACGAAGTATCGACGCGAAGCGTCCTTACTTCTCCATCTAAGATACCCCAAAATTGGGAGAGCGTTTGTGTTTCAAAAGTAAACCAAAAGTTAATATAAAAATAATGTGGAAAACCCGTGGGAGAGACCCTAGGGCAAAGCGATAGGCTTGTCTAATAAAAAACTGATGAAAATGAACACCAAAAAGGACAATGAACACATATCTTTAAACACTGGACATAACAATTCTATTCAAGGTACAACTTGTGAACACTTTTGAACACTTTTGACACACTTGAACACTTTTAGAAGAATAAATATTATACGTTTCTTAAAATATTTAGGTCTGGTGGTACGCCAAAATTTCTCAAAAAGGCAAGTGGTACGCAGGAGCAAAAAGGTTGGGAACCCCTGGGTTAGTCAATCAAAAATTACACTATCTCTTATTTTTCTTAATTAGTATCAATTTGGATCTAAAAGTAAAGTATTAGTTATGAATATTGAGACTAACACTATCTCTTATTTTTCTTAATTAGTATCAATTTGGAACTAAAAGTATTAGTTATGAATATTGAGACTAAAAAAACACTTAAGTTATGAGGGTGTTTTTTTTTAAATTGATTCTAAGGAGACACTTGTAAGCTGAAGGGCCTTTAAAATGGACGAGGCCTGTAGGACGACTGCCTACTTTGCTTGATTGGTAATCGGAACCTGCAAAATTTTCTTTCAGAGGAACTGAAGCTTTTCTCTTTTCGTAGTTCAGTAATTTTTTTTATTTTTGCTGCTCAATTTTGGTCCCGTACCTTTCGGAAAAGCGGGACTCTACCGTAGTAATCACCAAAAATAAAATTTGTTTTTAAATGCTTAAATTTCAAATTCCTATTAAGTATATTTCATATTATTCCCTAATTATTTGTCACTGTTTTTTTTATTTAATTTTAAATTAAGAAAATAACTAATGACAAACCACAATAATATAAGTGTTGTGCAGTGTTGGATGTACACACATGATTTATTATGATTATAGAAGCAAATAGTATTTTTTATTCCCCTCTTCAATATGTTTTTTTAAATAAAAGCAGACTTTTGTTGAATATTATTTTAAAGAAATGTGTCGGTTTTCGGATTTTTGTTGTTTGATAAGTTTGCTGACAATTACAAAGACTCCGCCAATTTCCCTAAAGCGAAGTTTTTCAATACAAAACAGTTATTATTAATTAACTCGAGCAATCAATTATAAAAGATTTATATTTCAAAAATGATGCGGTCTTCTATAATAATAAAAGAAAGAGTCTGTGTGTATGTCTGTGGAACGCAAAAGACCTACTTAGACTGCTCTAAAAAATTCGAAATTTTTAATGTAGATTCCTTTTAATACCTACGTGTGCATCTGAGGCTTAGTTTTTTCCTATTTGATTGTGATTTTTAATTAATATAATTAGTTTTTTAAAAAAAAACGTCATCCACGTGGGAGTGCGGGACCATAACAGTGCTTGAAAATACATGGACCGGGCCGAAACGGGGGCTTGACCCCATCCTCTATAAGTGTTTGCTTTTTAAGTGCGCATGCGCCAACACGAATTTAAATTTGATTTGATTTTGAATGTATTTTTTAATAAGTAGGCAGACCATAACAGGGCCTCAAAACACAACGACCGGGCCGTAACAGGGGCTTGACACCGTTCTCTGTTATTATTTGCTTTTTTCTTGCGCATGCATTGAATTTAGTTTAGATATTGAGTGAATGGGGAACATTCATGTGATGTCACGCGGTTTGTTATTATCCTACAGCTCTCGAAACACGTGCTAATGTTATCCTATATAGCTCTCGAACCCTGTATGCTAACTGCTTTAACCTGTCTACGCAGGAATTGAAGCTCAGGTGGATATGGCCGTGAATGTTCCCCATTTTCACAAGTAAGCGCATGCCTCTAAAAATAAGCAATGCGAAGTTAACGGGTTCCCAGTAAGGCGAGACCTTACTGCTAGTTTATTTATAAGGATGAAAGATATATATTGTCATAAACAACATCCCGTTATAAACAACCTTTTTTTTCATTCAAAAGTTATTCGAAAATCTTAAATAAGTGCATCACTTGCTTTGTGCTAAAATGTACAATTATTTAAAAAAATAACTTTTAACCATTTTTCAATAGAAAATTTAAAACAACCGACGAAAATTAAAGATGAAAGTGATATCAAACATTACTCTACATGCGCGTTTGCATGAGCCATCGAATCCATGGATTGATGAGCAAACTCAGCAATTTTTCCCTCTTGGGGATTCTCTCCCAGACAGAACCGGAATAGCAGGGTTTCATTGGGGGTTTCGCAAACCCTCCAATTAAGGAGGGTTTGATGTTTCATACCACGGATTCGGCCACTGACTATCATGGGTTAAAAATCCTGCTCAACCTCTTTTTCCCCTAATGGGGATTTTGGCATTCCATGGATACGAAAACTATCGAATCCATGGAAGGCCAAAATCCACATTAGGGGAAAATGTGGTCGAGCAGGATTTCTAACCCAAATGATATTCTGTGACCGAATCCATGGAATTAAACGTCAAACCCTGCCTGATTGGAGGGTTCTCCAAAACCCAATGAAAGCTGCAATTCCGGTTCTGTCTGGGAGAAAATCACAAAGCGGGAAAAATTGCTGAGTTTTCTCTTCAATCCATGGATTCGATGGCTCATGTAAACGCGCCTTATGAGTAATAAGCAGAAACGAAAAAAAAAAAGCACGCCACCCCTAAATTTTCTCGGTGTTGGTCCATGGTGTTGTTGCCAGGTTCAGTCTTATAGAACTGTTTGAGAAGCCTATAATATTTCGAATCTTATTTGTTTAGTTTTTTTTTTCTGTTTTGTCACCTTTTCTGTTTCAATGATTGGCAAATGGATAACTGTCTGCTTTCTTATTTTTAACAAGGCTGCGGGAAGTCTAGTGGTTAAGATCTCGAGATCGGAAGGTCCGGCGAGTCCCGGTACCACTGAAGACCCAACGAGTATGAATACGTGCTCGTTAAATCTGTGAGTTCGAAAGTCCTGTGGGCGGTCATTGCGAAGTTTCCCACGGGTAAAGGTCTCTGGAGACTATTTCAGACCTTCAGGGACACGTCTAAATTGCGAAGGTAACGATAGATGTCAGCATCTGCCACGTATGTGTGTTTTGTCTGTCTCACTTGACGAAGGTTCATAAGCGGGTATCTGCACACGAGAATCTCCAGCTCAAACCGATTCGAAACATTCATTGGTAGATTCGGTTTGGAGTGGTCACGTGACTATAATGATGGCCAAGTATTTGGTTTACCATATTTGGCATTTAATTGTTTGATTATCAGTCTTGGTTTGGGAAATTTTGTTTTATCTAAAAAAAAAACTCAGTATCCAACATCGGGCAGTATTGTAGGGCCCATTGAAAGCCTAAACACTCGTTTGGGGACCCGGGCAATTTTGTTTTACAAAACCTAACCGAAAAACTTTTTTCAGTCACAAAACAAAAAAATTAGATTTAAAAGATTCACGTTCAAGAACGAAACCTACTCGTAAAATGACACAACATTTTAAAATAATGCTAACTTACCAGACCTCTTCAAATCTAGAAACAACATCGAACATTCAAAAATCAAACCTATATATATAAGACGAAACTCGACAAAAGAACGAAAAAACTTTTTTTAAAAAAAACCTAACTTACCAGCCCTCTTCAAATCTTAAAAAACATGGGACGATCAAAAATCAGTACCTACGATGCATGCAAAACGGGTGCCAAACTACAGATCGAACCAAATCCATTGCCAAACATGAAATATTCTCTGGTAAACCTTAAAAAGGTCACGTGATCACTGACCAATGAATGCTTGATATTGGTTTGAGCTGGAGACGTGACGCTCCAAATCTGCACTGACTTAAGTTAAGTTGGCGGTGGTATTGTTAAGCCGTGGTATTGGACGACAAGCCTAAAATATATATCTACCAACCAACCACCATATTTTCAACAAACATAATATCGCCACGTTAAAATTAGAATTGTTTTTAGTTTCTTTATGTATAAATTAAACTATTTTTGAACAAAATTTCACAATATAAATAAATTCTTGATATTTAGATATATTATTTGTTTGATTTCAAAATGGTAAGTTAACATTCTTTAAGTTTTGCCGGGTGCAAATGTCATTTTATATGTACAGCTTTCTGTTATGTTTAGTTTTGTTATTGATTTATACATAGCTTTTAGTTATTTTTTTTAATCTATGTACTTATAATAACAATTACATAACCTGTTTCTGTATGGTTTACTTTACTATACAGTGAAACTTAATCTATATACCAATTTCGATATGCAATAAAGTTTGACATTTCGGAATAAGGTAGGGATAAGTAATCTGAAATGTCTTTTTCAAAAGGTAAGCAAGAATAAAATTGTTGTATTGTCATGTCATTGCATAATAATTTATCACCCTTGGATGTTTTTAATACTCTTGCTTTGACAACTTCTGAGATGAACCAAGTCCTTCTGCGGGAGATTTAATGTTTTTGATAGTTTTTTTTATCACAATTCTAGGGGTATTTTCGTTTATTGATACATTTGTATTTAATTTTTAGCCTTTGAAGTTGGATGTAAAGCGAAAATTATTGGCTCGTTCTGATCGAGTCAAATGTGTCGATCTACACCCATCTGAGCCATGGATGCTGGCAAGTTTATATAATGGACATGTTCATGTATGGAATCACGAAACACAGGTTTGTATAATAAAAAACAAAATTCAAAATAAAGAATAAACTCAGAAAAACTTATTATTAAAACAACTTAATGGGTTATAATGTTATAAGATAATACCCATAGTGGCTATACTTTTCACACTGAATTAAATATTTTTGATTTACTTTTCTGTTACTAAATTTTTGGCAAAGAATTAATTTTTTTATCAACCTCTTAGTAATGTCTAAATAGCATTAGTTAAATAGGAGTTCGGAAGGGACCATTAAAAAAGTTCACTATAAGCAAGGGTTCATTATATCCGGGATTCACTATAGCCGGGGCTCAACTGTATTAACAAATCTAAATATGAATGCTTTAAAATGGCCAACCATGTTTCGAAATATGGTATCAAAAATAAAGTCCAAGTATTTCTAAACACGTTGGAACATTTCTAATATTGTGCCTGCATTCAAATAACAGTATATTTCTTCTACTCATGAGCTGAAAAGATGCTCTAATTGGCCCTTAAGTATTCAATTCTGACCATACATCAACATGGACACATTCTAAACTGCTAGTTTCTTCATATTAGCCAAAGACAATCACTGAATAACTCTTAAAAATTTTACTCTGCCCGTGTACAGACATCGGCACAAAACAAATGTGCAGTTTGCTTGAAAAAGGTATAATCACAGCAAGATTTTTTTTTTTGCAATTTCCAAAGTCAGATATTTTTTATAAAATTTACTGTATTTAATGAACAGCCTATTAAAAATTGCTTTAATAAAAAAAGTGAAATTATTTTTTTATTGTTATATTATCGTAGCCTTGATCAATATGTATGATGTGGAACCAGAAAACTAATTAGTTTTTTTTTTTTGTTATTAAAATATTACTTGAAATGTAAAAGAACTTTTATAGCATTATTTACTTTTTTGAACTATAGGTTGTGATCAATAAATTATTATAAATATGTCAATCTGAACAATTTACAACTCCGGTGAAATTCAAATTGTTTTTTTCTTTACATTTGTAAACTGTACAAAAATTATTCATTTAGCTAAGGTTAAACTAATAAAAGAAAATATTGCTGATAGAAAAGCAAGCAAAGTAAGAAAGAAAATCCCGGGTTGTCAGTGTTACTCGAATCTAGATTTTATTATGCGTTTCTAATAATATTGAGCCATGTGGGTAAGGCAAATATCTTGTGGGCTGGGTATTTGCCTAGGAATTTTTCCACAGCCTTTGTTCCCAAAATCTGAGCATTTATAAAATTTAAAACAAAAAAAAATACTTATGGACTATTGCTCTACTTTTAGTAAGTATTAGTGCTTAGATGTATAAAATCAACTTATAGATATAAAATCAAATTTACATACTGCAGAAAAGACTGTTTTCACCAAAATTTTTGATTCAAAAAAAGAATCAAATCGAATTGAAAATAGTTAGCAGAATTCGGGTCACTTTAGACAAAAAACTATCAGTACCTATCCCAGTTGATCAGTTATATAATATCTGATCAGTAAATGGATCCATAAGTATTAGTTTGACAATAAATGGAATTATTTTAGAAATAATTCTAATATTTCCTAGCAATATTTCAAAATTTCTTGGATATTTATAAATGGCATTTTGAGATTGTGAGCATCTTGGGCATTTTCAGATTGTGGGCATTTGTTCAGGCGAGTACTAGAAAAGTTAAAAGATTGTTTATTTTCATTAAAATAGCTTGTTAATTGGTTTTGTTACTAATACATTTATGCTATTTTTAATTTCTTGTGCATAGCTTCTTGTCAAATCATTTGAAGTTTGTGATTTACCAGTAAGGGCAGCAAAATTTGTTCCACGAAAAAATTGGATCATTACTGGTTCTGTAAGTATTTTAAAGTTCATAATTTAATTTTTTTTAAATGCAATAAAACACCAGATTTTTTATATAAATTTGTATTCTTGGTACAGTTTTTGCTTACTCAATGTGATATGCCTGGTTAATCAGTGGTGTCCAGCATATTGAAAATGTACATGACATACATTTTTATGCATTGAGGAAAAGGGAATTATATTTGAAAATGTTGGCATTCTGGTCTTTCTCTAGAAAAATGTCTGTTTTTTACTATCGGAAATGTATTTATGTATGTTTAGTTTTAAAAAGAAAATGAATAATGATTGAATCAGATAATGTGTGCATCGTTCTTTTCTTAAGAGAGGATTGAGAACAGCTTGTAATTTTAAATCTTTGTTAGAGATATGGCTCCTATTTTGTTGAAATTAGGTTTTCAATTTCTCATATGATTGATTCCAAAGTAAGAAACCCTTTTCTTAAATATAGATTAAAATTTGTCTTGATTGAACTTCTCTTAAAAATATATTGAGATAAGAAATACTTTTTCAAAATAACCCTCAATATGTTAAGGATGATATTTGATAACTAATAACAATTAACTGATTTATCCAAGTTTGTTAGTTACCAGATTCATTATATTCAATTAACAACTCAACTGTTTGTATTTATTGTAATGTATGATGAACCTTACATTTTATTTTCAATAATGACTTCAATTTTTTTTTAAATAATAAAAATGTATTTTTTAATTCAATAACTATTTTTTAAATATTTTTTTTTTACCTTTTACTTGTACAGGATGACATGCAAATACGAGTTTTTAACTACAATACTTTGGAAAGAGTCCATATTCTTGAAGCCCATTCTGATTACATTAGATCTATAGTTATTCATCCAACACAGCCTTTCATCTTAACTTCAAGCGGTATGTAAATTTTATATGTATGTATAATCTTTCTAACATATATTTTTTGTTTATGTATAAACTAGTTTTTTTCTTTCTGTATTTTTAGATGATATGCTAATTAAGTTGTGGAATTGGGAAAAACAGTGGACCTGTACCCAAGTATTTGAAGGTCACACTCACTACATAATGCAAATTGTGGTTAATCCAAAGGACAATAACACATTTGCAAGTGCTTCTTTGGACAGAACAGTAAAAGTATGCTGTTTTTATCAAAGTTATAAATATATGTTGTCTTTGAACTTGACGTTAAAACATTTTGAATTATAAAAATATTATAAGCTTTTAACAAAAGTTTCTTACCTTGGTAAATATATATTTCACAAAATATGCTAAAAGCATTTTGAAATCTCTTGTGTGGAGAAATTATTTAACTATTTCTAAATAATTATTTCATTGATACAGGTTTGGCAGTTGGGAGCCAATTCTCCAAATTTTACATTGGAAGGACATGAGAAAGGTGTTAACTGTGTTGACTACTACCATGGTGGAGATAAACCATATTTAATATCTGGTGCAGATGACCGATTAGTAAAAATTTGGGACTATCAGGTAATTTGTTTTTTGGCAGTACATTTATACTTTGCTTAACACATGGTATTGACTGCTAGCCTCCAACAAGCAATTTCATGACTAGTGTTGAAACCTGTTCTTTTCAATTAAAAGATGAAGCATAATATTTATTTTTAAAATGTAAAATGGCTATTTGGGTTTCTGACAGGTGACAAGATTCACTTGCCAATAGCCAAGGTGAACTATATTGTAAAGTTGCAGTGTTAACATAAAGACGGCATAACTTGCAATATAGGTATAATAGACTGTGTTAAAATAAGCACAAAACCGTAGCATGTTTTTGTTTTATTGTTATTAAAACTTAACAAATTATGCCTGTTCCATATAAAGTTTTGTATAACCATTTTTTTACGCCATAGTTCAAAATGTTCTATTTCCATTATAATTTTAAATATTCTCTACTATTGTTAACCAAAAGCTTACTGGATCCACTGTAGGTAGTTGCTAGATTCATCTTTGTAACTTTCTTTTAAGAAGATTTTTATCCATTGTGAATCTGGCAGGTAATTTCGCTACAATTAGCTTTAGCGTCACTTGTACTAAGAATGAGCCCCAATTCAAATGAACGAATAGCTTTAACTTGGTCGCCAGACGGTAAAAGGAGGAGGGGACGACCAAGACTGACGTGGCGAAGAAGCATCTTGAAGGAGCGAGACCATCTTGGTTGGCTAAGCTGGGCAGTTGCCAGGGAGGCCGTGCTGAACCGGAGGAACTGGATTTCAACAACTGCGGCCTCATGCGCCTGTAAGGCGTGACGAGTCGCAAGGCATAAATGCCTATTTGAAAGATATGGACAAATTTGGGAATGAATCCATAGAGGTTATTGTCAAGTTGCAACCCTCTGAAATTCCAAAAAGTTAATTTCACTTGAATTAAATAAATTGCAATTATTAAATCTAGACTACTTAATTTCGGCGAAACTTGGAAAATTACAAAACAGGAAAATAAATTTAATGCATTTCATACTAAATGTTTAAGAATGATCCTAAAAATTTATTGGCCAGAAAAATTTTCAAACCATAATCTATATATTTAAACAGCAGACAAACCCTTGTCAAATGACATAAAGATAAAGAGATTGCATTGGGTTGGCCATGTACTAAGAAGGAGCCCCGATTCTAATGAACGGATAGCTTTAACTTGTGTGGTCGCCAGACGGTAAAAGGAGGGGACGACCAAGGTCGACGTGGCGAAAAAGCATCTTGAAGGAGCCAGACCATCTTGGTTGGCCAAACTGGGCAGTTGTCAGGGAGGCAGCACTGAACCTGAGGAACTGGATTTCAACAATTACGGCCTCATGCACCTATAAGGTGTGACGAGTCGCAAGGCAAGGCAATTTCACTTGAATTGAATTTCTTATGGCTACTAATTTCAACATTTGATGGTACATTCCAGAAGTACAAAAAATATTTGAATTTCTTGGGGTTTTTAAGGCTGCAGACTTACAGACTGCTACAAATACAAGAAATATACAATATAAACTTTTTCCTATAGGAAAATAGCAATTTTCTCACACCTAATTGCATAACATAGGAAAAGATGTATATGCAAATGACTCATAGTTTACAGGATTATGTACTAATTAATAGTTTTAATTTATAGTTTGATAATAAAAATTGTGTTTAATTAAAGAATTTGATGAAAATATATGATGAATACATATCATTAAATTGCAACTCTTTGTCTGCTTAAGTTTTATTTCTCAATCTTATATTGGTCTTAAGCTACATATTATTGCCATCAAAGAACATTTTTACCAAAAACTAATATTGCTTAGCAATTGATTTTGCTTGTTGAAATATTGATTAATAGAAATATGCAACGTTCAGTAATTTTTTTTAATGAACATGAAATGCATTTTAAAGCGATCTCAACGTACCTCCATCAGGTTTGAACAAATGAAAAACCATCTTATTTCCCTCATTTCATCACCTTAAGTGGTAGGGGCCCTTTATTGAAGGCTAGTTGGCTAAAAAGGCTACGAAATCATTTCATTTCTTCCTTGTTGTAAACTAATCTGTAAACTGATCCAATTATTTACTTATTATTATTCATTATTAAATCATTTTTAATTTTTATTTAGAATAAAACATGCATTCAGACTTTAGAAGGCCATGCACAAAATATATCTGCAGTTACTTTCCATCCAGAATTGCCTATAATAATGACTGGTTCAGAGGATGGTGAGTAATTTGCTTTTTTGAGAAGTATGTAAACTTTTATAAGAAATTTGTAAGTAAAGATGTACTTTTATATTTTAAATATATACATTTTGTGTAAAAAGAATTGTGTTATTTTTAATGTTGTACTGTTTTTGTATTTTTAGTATTTGTAGGAACTAGGCATGCTTGGTTCAGATGCTATCTATCTATCATGCTATTACCTATCTATTTTTTAACTGTTGCACACTTTTTGTTCAAATACTTTTAAAAGTTAGCTATACTTTTATTCTTTGTAGGTACTGTGCGTGTTTGGCATGCTAACACCTACCGTTTAGAAAGCACACTAAATTACAATCTTGAAAGAGTATGGACTATTGCTTGCCTGAAGGGTTCCAACAGTGTAGCCTTGGGCTATGATGAAGGAAGTATTATAATTAAGGTAGGATTTGAGAAAGACTAATATATTAATTTGGCTTTGTTATAATTTCCATTTTAATATTTAACTTTTCTGGTTTCCTTTTCAGCTGGGTAGAGAAGAGCCAGCTATGTCTATGGATAGTTCTGGAAAAATAATACTGGCAAAACACTCTGAACTCCAACAAGCTAATTTAAAAGCGATGCAAGATGCTGACATAAAAGATGGAGAAAGATTGCCTTTAATCGTCAAAGACATGGGAAGCTGTGAAATTTATCCACAAACAATATCTCACAATCCAAATGGCCGTTTTGTTGTAGTTTGTGGAGATGGCGAATATATAATTTACACTGCAATGGCATTACGAAATAAAAGTTTTGGTTCTGCCCAGGAATTTGTTTGGGCTTTAGATTCCTCTGAATATGCAGTAAGAGAAAGCTATACTTCCATCAAGATATTTAAAAATTTTAAAGAAAAGAAATCTCTCAAACCAGAATATGGTGCAGAAGGTAGGCTTTAATAAATTCATTTTTGACTAATTATTCAAAGTAAGTTTTGATAAATAGCTCTAACAATTAATAAGATGAGTTGATCATTGAAAATTTCGAGAAGCTGCTGGTTAAGTTTTGATTTTTTATTGTTAAAACTAATTTGAAAAAAAAATCTGCAAATATAAGTACTGTGACTGTTAACACGTACCAGGGGTTAATTTAAAAAAAAATCAAAAACACCTGGGGTGGGAAAAGCTGTGTATTTCTATCCAATATTTGTTTTTAAAAAATGCGGCTTAAAATATATTCAGGCACCTCCCACTTCATGAAGTTTCTCCTTAAATGCAAAAAATATATATATTGTTTTGCATACCAAACATTTAAATTACTTGTAGTAGAAATTGTTGCATAGTAAGGCTTCATTTATAAAAATAGTTTTTATTATTGTGATATTCTACTAGATTAAAAGTTTCTGCTAGGGTGACAAATGTGAAATTGACCCTTTGAAGCAGAATTTTTATTAACTATTTGTGTCATTTTTAACTCAATAGTCAATGTACCATGGTACAGCTGTGGAAATAAAAAAGTACCCACTTGAGGTTATTTCCTCCGTAAGTCACCCTATAGAATCGGACCTTTTTGATATTGTGTACAATTAACATTCTGAGTTAATTGCACGATACAAAATTTGCATAAGGGGCCGTCTTCATATTAAAAATATTACGATCTTTGAAATTTCCAATAGCAACACCCAATTTTAATAACTTAGAAATGTTAAGCACTCTTGAAAACCCTTAAATCCTAGTTTTTGTTACATTTGGATGAATATTTGACGAGTTATTCAATCGAATCACTTGTGGACCTTTTGGGGACCGTCTTTAAAATGACAAGCAAGCATGCATGCAAAGCCGTCTTTATTTATCAATTTCACACGTAATCTTATACACAGTCCCCTAAAGGGTAATTAAAAGGCATTTTGTGATTTACTCAGCAAATTATGAATTAAAAAAAATTTAAAATTGGGATTTCGCTTAATCTTCTTGTCTTAAATTTATTTCTTTAAAAATATTAAGGGGTTTCTATTCATATTTTTTTAAAAATTAATATAATAATTATTTAAAAATATAAAAATTGTTTTAAATACCCCAATATTGAATGCATTTTGTTTGGGTTATTATAATTTCTTTTCAGTAAAAAATTCGTTTCATTATCTTAATTATTTATAGATCGGGATAGTTTTTTATGTGCAACTCATTTAACATTATGGGACCTAAACTTTGCACGTCTCTAACTCCTCTAATAATGCTTAAAAACTAACAAAATTTGGCATTTCGTATTAACATAGGTCAGAGATTTGAAATATGGATTCAAAAAGGGGTGTTGCTATTGGAAATTTTCAAGATCGCAATATTTTTAATATGAAGACGGCCCCTTATGCAAATTTTGTAACATGCAATTAACTCAGAATGTTAATTGTACACAATCTCAAAATGGTCCGATTCTATAGGGTGACAAACGGAGGAAATAACCTCAAGTGGGTACTTTTTTATTTCCACAGCTGTACCACCTGCAACCTATGGTTAAAGCAGCTCTTTGCTTTTTTTTTCTTTCCATAACTATAGCAGAATAGCCCATAATTCACCATAGGGAGGTAGCTGCTTATGAATTCATCCCACTCTTATACAATTTTCCAACTAAATATAGCCACATTTTTTCTGCTTAGTGATATACAGTCGAGCCCCGTTAATGCGAACTCGGAGGGAGCACCAAAATCGAATATCATGTTAACCGTGAGGTTTTTTTTTACATTAAACCCATGAATAGTTAGAATAATTTTTAGATGTTATTTTTTAACTTTATAATGTAATATACTTATAATACATGTATAAAATTTGTAATTCAGTTATTTAAGTTCATTTAGAGTAGTACATACTATAGAACAATTATTAATTTTTTAAGGAATACCAATTAAGAACAGCAGTTGAATTTAAACTGAAGAATCATGCGAGATCTCGTGATTTCCTCAGAAGTAGAAGACAATTTATTCTTATGGTGTTCTTTTGCTGCTTTTTTTAAAGCTTTGTTTAATTTGCTTTTCAAATTATCACGAAAAAAAGTCGAATTCCGAATTTTTTGTGGTGAGCAGGAATTTGCCGAAAACGATTTTGAGTTAAGAGATTTTTTAGCATTAGCTCAAAGTTTTATTGCCCGGGGAAATGCTAGCAGTTCATCGTAAGCCAAATTTTGTGTTAAGCAAGTTCGCAATAACGATTTATTATGTTTACTACCATTGGTCCAGCCAAATTGAAGGTCTGGCAATGACGTTCGAGACATGCATGTTTTAGCCCATTCAGTAATTTCTGTACAATCAATTCTGTAAATGTTTACTTGGTGCAGTAAAATTCACTGTACTCATCACTTATGCCATCGGTTAAATTCTTACCTTGCTATTTATCTCCTTCTGATCATCAATGAACATAAAAAATATAATTACACTGCTTTCTACTTCAGTTCAATCTGTATACTTACCATTTTTATGAATCCTTTGTTTTCTGTTGGCTTACCAATTTTCAATACAACAAATCACTGCATTCCCTGAGCTAAATCTTTTCATCTTGATTAACAAATTTTCATGTGGAACTGTAGTAAAAGCATTCTGAAAATCAATGTACATGACATCAACCATATCGCCTCTTTCGATCTCTTCAGTAAAAAATCACAATTTTTTTTTCAAAGATTATCTGTGCATGACTTACCCTTTCTAAAACCATATTTAGTATCTAGAAGCAAATAATTTTTTCTTATAAGAATTCCATGATATGCAATTTCAATGTTTTAAAAACTTTTCCCAATACAGATGTATTACTCGCTGCTCTGTAATTAATTACCCATATCACATTGAAGCCCTATTTTGTTCAATGGAGTTATATTTGCCAATTTCCAGTCTGCTGCACTTGTCTAGAAGTAAATGATTACCTAAATATAGTCAAGATTGCTTTTGCCAGTTCGTCTACACAATCAACTAGAATTCTAGGCTGAATATCATTAGGGTCAGGTACCTTTTTACGTTTCATGGTTTTTAAGAGACAAATAATTTCCTCTTTAAAAAAAAATTCCCCCCAATAGAAACCTGTCCTTTTGTTACACATACAGTTCCCCATAACATGTACAGCTGCCGAAAATGGTTACATGAGGGATTACTCATGCCAATATTCATCCTAGAAAATCAAGCCTATTTATTTCTGGTGAAATGTGCATGTTTTTAAGTAAATTTTTTTATGAGCAAAAAAAAACTTGCTTTGCAAGAATTTCTACTACATTAGGTTTATGTTTTTTGGAGAAACTTTAGCACACAGGATTTATACACAGGTTTCCCCACCACAAGCATTTTTAATTTAAAAAAAAAAGTTTTTTAAACATTTCTTAACAAAATATGCATCAAATTTGACCTTAGTAAACATATTGCTAAAAATGTAATAAAATTAGTGCTAATTGTTGATAGTTGTGTCTGTAACTAATGCTTTTATTTATAAATGTATGTGAGCCAGTTAATTTCACATTTCTACTTTTAATTTTTTTATTCTATTTTTTTTATAATTTATAGCAATATTTGGTGGTCACATGCTTGGCGTGAGATCTATAAGCGGACTTGCATTTTATGATTGGGAATCTTTAGAGTTAGTTCGAAGAATTGAAATTCAACCAAAGCATGTAAGTGTTTCTTTATATCCTATTGCATATTTTTTATTAGAATTTTTTTAGTGAAATCTCATGTTAGTATCACTTACACACGTAATAAAGCATACCAGACAGCTTTTATTGGGAGCAAGTTGTATTTAGATAATATAATTTCTGGTCTAGTACAATAGTTGAAAAAAAGTCACATGGATTGATGGTAACATTGCTGATAATCAAGTTTCAAAAATAATGGTCGCCAGTCATAAAATGTGACCAAATCTTAAAGTTTTGCCCCATCAAAATAAATTTAGTCGCACTTATAGTGACTAGTTTTTCAAAATCATCAATGCTAGCTTTTTTTTTCTTGGTTTTCAACATTTCAAAATATAATCATCTTAAAATCCTAAACCTTCAACTATCCTAAATTTGTCAAACTATTGCTGTGATCATAAAGCCTAAAAAAAATTAAGAGTCCTATAATTGTACAACTCTGACGGTCTATAAATTGTGAAACTTCGGGGAACATGATCTCAAAGTCGCAGTGATTTTTACATTAAGACACTCCGATAATCAAAAAACTTAATTCTTTCAACAGTAATATCCAGAATTAGGTAAATTGTGATTTTTGGCATTTTTGAACTCCCAGTTATTCTAATATTTCAAAATTGGGTGATTCTAGATTCTAAAATAGCGACATGCTGCTAATTCTATAAGCATGAGACTCCAGCAACCTTAAAATTGCCCAGTTAGGCACTGTAGACTTCTAAGTTTGTGGTGAATTTTTTTTAAAAAGTATTTTTTCAACAATTAAAAAAATAGCATGTAATGAGCATTTGCTCCTAGTTTTTTAAATTAGTAGCACAAAGTGCTCCTAAACTTCTTTATCCAATTTCAATCACCACTGATAATATTTAAATCCAAATTCTTGGGCAAAATTATCTGAGAGTGCGTTTCTAGCTTAATTTTTTTCATTTAAATTGTATTCTAAAACTCACCGATACAGAATGTTGGATTCTGATATTCCTGTAAATATTTAAATGTAATTCGCAATTTGGTTACTTTTTTTGTATGATGGTTAGGTTATGCTATTTTGCCTTTTAGGTATTTTGGGCTGAAAGTGGAGAACTGGTAGCTATTGCAACAGATGATGCATTTTATATCCTAAGGTATAATGTGGAAGCTGTTGTAAAAGCTAGACACTCTGCTTCCAGAAATCCCATTCCAGAAGATGGTATTGAACAGGCTTTTGAGGTATGTAATATGTTTAGATTATTTTTATTTTGCTGTGCAAAATCAATTTATCTTAAGTTGTTGTAAGTATCAAGATTATTAAGTTTGCTGTACTGTAGCAAGGCTTCAACTATCTCTTAAGGCATTGACTTCCAAGGACGAGATATCTCGTCCTGATTTCGGATTCACTGATGCCAGCAAATTCTGATAACAGTCATAGTACCATTTCGTCAATTGTTCTAATAAATTCAAGTTTTTTGAAAGTGTTATAAACATAATGATCTTGGTAGATTTAAATAAACTGAACAATCTAGGTATTTCATCTACCTTTTAGTATGATATTTAATTGGCACCTAGTAACTCCAGAAGTGAGTAAGGAACTTCCATACATATTAAGTTATTGCAGAGTATATCTTTCGCATATTGGCGACAAATATAATCCAGCCATAATTTAGGAGAAGTATCCATCTTTTCATTTATATTGAGAATATAAACTTTAGAAAATTAGATTTAGCAATTTTGCAACAGATCCTACTATTCTTGGAATAATACTTAGAATAATTTAAAAGAACACATTCTATTTCAAATTACAAGGTAACTGACTAGGTAACTAAATCTTTTCTCTCTAGTGTAGGGTAACCAGACATACTCTATTTTGCAGTTCAGTTTAGTTTGTTACTAAACTATCTAGCTATAAAAAATTTGCAAATAGTATCCGCTTTAATTTTTTTTAAAACTAAAACATAAATAATTTATAAATTATGAAAAATTAATGATAATTCAGGGATGAGTTTTTTCCGCTTTTAAGCGGAATTCCGCTTTTTAATTTTTTTAGGAAAAAAAGAAATCAGTTTTTAGAAAAAGTTCCGTTTTTTCTAATTTTGCCTAAAAATTCCGATTTTCGCTTGTTCTAATCCCTCACACACAAAAAAAACCTTTGACAAAGCAGGGTTCCATCCAGAGCTAATATGTGGCCGTATAGCGACCCCTTCACAAAATTAGAGTGAAAAATGTGCCCCGTCGCATTTTTCGCAAAATTACAATCGTGGAAAACGACCCTCCCAATTCACAAAATTGGCGAAACAACAGGTTGATGATCATTTTTTTACCCAAATTTCCTATCTTCTCTATTTTTATAAGTGTGTCAAAACCTCTAAAATTGGCTAGATGGTCATCTTGATCAATTGAAATCCTAATTTGTTTATGTTATAAACAAACTTATAAACTTAATCACCGTTAAAATCGGTTGTCAGTTTCCTGCACCTGATGAAAGAATATTCGCTACAACTGTGATGCATTTTTTTAAACGATTGTTTTATTTTTTTGCACCCTAATTCGGTGAAACTAAACTTAAATATCATAAAACAACAAGTTCAAATAACAGATTCGTATGTCTTCAAATCTCGGCCAGCCAAAGCAATCTCCCATTAGACGACGTCACATTGCATCAGAATGATTGACAGTTCTCTGGCATTGCGTGATCGGATGAGTTACTTGTGTAGCTCCATTTCAGGCCAAGTCTGGCAACCAGAATGTTTTTTGATCAAGTGTCCGTGAGTAGTGATTACAGAGAACAGTTTGATATTAAAATACTTTTTGTTTACGTTTGAACCTTTGTTTTTCTACTTTCGCCTGTAATTGGGTTTCTGATTTTAGAAATTTTTTAGTTTTTTTTTAAGTTAAGATATATAGGTCGCTAGAATTTTATGGGCTTAACATAAAAATAGTTTTTAGAGCTAGGTATTCAAATATCTATTAGATGCAGAAGGAATGAAAAATGTTAAGATGTTGCAACAAGAAACTTTATAAAATTATTGCAGAAATTTTGAGGTTGGTTGCCAAGTCTGCGATTTATCCCCTCCCCCTTAAAAAAAGTTTTCAGTGTTTGGGATTTTCCTAAACTTCAACCATGTTTTTTTTTTTTAAACTTGTCCAGTATAGCTAATATTTCAGATATTTTGAAGTTTTTTAAAATAGGGGGCAAGGCTAATATGTTTTCAGTTTTTTATTAGCTGGATTTTTAAAGAAATGTAATAACTAGCTTCAATTCCCCAAAGCAACTCTGATTTTGACATCTGATGCCATGAATTCTTCGATCAGCACTTCTATTCTTGCCTAAAGCTTAAAAAACTTAACTATAAACATACATGTATAATGTAACAGCTTATTTCGCGAATTAAGACTGCTTAAAATGTTTTTTACGCGTACAATTACGCTTTTTAGTTTCAGCTTTTTTTTATTTTGCCAAACTCATGCCTGATAATTTCATAGCGAAAAGTTAATCACTGAAACAAATCTGGTCAGACTTCTCTAGTACTTTATAAAGTTCCACGATAGAATGTTACACATAACAAACGAACTCATAATAATTAAATAAAATTTAAAAATAACTGACTGAAATGAATTAAAATGTTAGCGAAACTGTTTTTTAATGAACATGCGCTATTAGCTAATTTGATCTTGAAACCTGAGAGTCTTATGATTGTTCCCATCTTATTCTTATTATTGTCCCTATCTAGTTGGAAAAAGCTCAAAACAATTCCACATATTTTTACGGCCGCAAACTAATATTTTTACTTTTTCAAAAATGAAGGTTAGTTCCTTTTATGTAAAGACCTGGTTTATAAAAAAAAAGATGTTCTGCTTGCATCAGCCTCTATTGATGGCAATTTTCTTTCGATAGCCTGGCAGTCAATGCGTTAAGTCTAGAGCCAAAATTGCTTTTATAAACAAGGGGAAAGTAAAATCTTTTATTTCCAAAATATATTTTAGAATATAGCCTGTTCCTGTACATTTCAATATTTTTTGTATCTATTACATACATTAAAAATCTGTTTATAAAACCTCTTTTTTCAATTTAAATTGGCGCGTCTTTTTTTTTATAGAAAGTAAACTGAACAGTTGAAAAATGTCTACAAATAAATTTTGGCGAGTTTAAACAAGATATTTTTCTATTTAGAAATCTTAATTTCGCCGTCTTGGCATCATAGCTGTAATTGATGCTGATTGGCTATCTGCTTCATAGGACTTTTTCGTGATTACACAAAAGTATTTCAGTGGATCAATTCTACAAGTGCAGAGCAATTAGTTATCTATGTTATCCTGTGGTAGTTCCAAATAGACAGAACACATGTGGAATGAGAATTGTGTAATAGATTAGACAAGAATTTTTCCTTTCTTTGCAATTAAGTTATTAATCAAATGTTTTTTTTTTAATTTCAATAGGTTCTTGGCACACATATGGAGACTGTAAAAACTGGTCTTTGGGTTGGAGATTGCTTTATCTATACAAATTCAGTTAATAGACTAAACTATTATGTTGGAGGCGAAATAGTAACTATTTCACATTTAGATAGGTGCGTATGTCAGCTATTATAAATTCTTTTTTAAGATATGGATTGCATCTTAGTTTTGTAGAATACCACGAAGCTTTAAAATCATATTTAAGGGTTTGCAAAATGAAAAATGCATTACAGGAAATTCTACATAGCATAAGCTAAACATTCTAGAATTTTATCCTTTGAAAAAATCAGTGTTTGATTTAACATAAATTCATTTTCATCTTTATTATCAGTCAATATCATTAGAATAACTGGTCTGGTAAATTTTTCCTGGGTAAAACAACAAATGTGAATCCAAAGGTTAGCATATTTTTTAAAAATAAAACTGGAAATGAATGCTTTTGAATTTGTTAAAATTGCCTCTACTAGTTTTTCATTTGTATTTGCTACAAGTAGGCTAACTATTATTTTTAATTGTTATAGAGTTAACATAACACAAAGTTTATTTTATATTCATATCATAAAGTAATTGTTATTTTGGCAAGACATCTTATCTTATGATATAAAGTTTGGTGAAAAGGAAATCTTTCAGACTTCAGAATCCTTCCTTGTTCAGGTTAACAAGGCTTTACTGTATTTTGTTAATTTAAATTTTAAAAAAATTGTTTTTATAATGTGCTCCTTTTAGGGTTATGTATCTGCTGGGATATATTCCTAAAGACAGTCGGTTGTATCTTGGGGACAAAGAATTAAATGTTGTATCTTATGCACTACTCTTGTCTGTATTGGAATATCAGACAGCTGTTATGAGAGGTGACTTCGAAACAGCTCATAGCATTCTTCCATCTGTACCATTTGACCAACGTACCAGAGTTGCTCATTTTCTTGAGAAACAGGCAAGTTTTTTAAAGTAAACGTTCACACAAAGCATTCTCACAAACAGGTTTTTTTTATTATGGGAAACAAAAAATAAACTTATTAGTGTTTTTCATTCTCTGCTAGACTTCCTTTTTTTGAAGTTTTTTTGGGATATTTTTCTAAATAAAATTTGGATGGTTTTGATTTGAATTCAGTGTAATAAAGTAGCTCTGTAATCTATAATAATAAAAGAGTCTATGTGTGTGTGTGTTTGTCTGTGGATCGTAAAAAAACCAACTTGGACTTCTCTAAAAAAAATCAAAATTTTTAATATAGATTCCCTTCAATACCAACGTGTGCACCTGAGGCTTAGTTTTTTCATATTTGTTCTATTTGTAAAGAAAATTTGAATTTTCTGAAAAAAGTACACCACTTTCTCTCAAATTCGGTAATTTTTTCTTTCATGTTGCCATTGGCTGAAAAAAATTAAAATTAACTTTTACGAAATATATGAAATTGATTTTTTTTAAAAATTTCATTCAGCTACGGTATCCTTCAGAAACTATATTCACAATTTGAAAAATAAATGACACGTTTCAATAGACGTAATTCCGGCCAGTCTCCTT
Source organism: Hylyphantes graminicola (assembly GCA_023701765.1). NCBI lineage: Eukaryota > Metazoa > Arthropoda > Arachnida > Araneae > Linyphiidae > Hylyphantes > Hylyphantes graminicola. The sequence goes on along the minus strand of CM043122.1, from coordinate 45,700,161 downwards.
TCTAGGATTTTATTATTTGTTTATTTAATAATTTTTTCATTGATAGTTCTGTTGACTGTATGTATGAGTATTTTAGCAATAAATGCATGGTTAGGCTATTACTGAACTATGACGGTTGTTCAAGGTCATTGTATTAGAGCTGCATATTAGGATTTTATGTCTTCATTTTTTGCCAAATACTTTGCCAAACTCACCAAGTTATTACAAAAAACGAGCCAAATGAGCAAAAAAAAATTTATTTTTAAAAATTTATAAACTGGTTGGTTGTGCAAAGGTCATCGCACTAGAGCTGAATGAGTGCGTTTGTAGCTATATCTTTTCCTCGCCAAATTAGCAAAAATGCGCCAAATGAGCTAGAAGGATTTTTTGCAGGAAATTACGATGGCATTTATCGGTGAATTTTATAGCGTATTTATAATTTTGAATTTTAAGGTAATATAAATAACAGGATTCTATACTCGAGCAAGAGCAATAAACATAAGCTTATTGTCCTATAACGAATTAAATGATACATACACTAAGATCAATTGGAATTTTGTTTAGTTCGTGCGAGGAACGGGTATTTATTTGCTAGTACATAATAAATTTGCCTCCTCCTTATATTTTGGATTTTTACCTAGTTCCTGTTTATTTAATTTTACAGACAAGCTCTGCTTTGAATTTTGATTTAATATTAACGTAACCTAATTGTTAGCTTTTTATTGAAATGAATTTAAGTTGTATATTATTAATTTATAAATGGGACAGTACAGAAATTTGAAAAGTATGTTTTTCAATTAAACTTTAGCATACATACAGCTTGTCCATAGATGTGTATTTCTTGAGTAGACCCCCCCCCCCCCTTACATACACAATCTTCACTCAACTAAATATATAAATTTCAGCTAAGAGGGGACTATCCAGAATTTCTATGTTGATGTTTTACATTTAGATTTAAAGTGTATGTATGTTGAAGTGGTTTTATTTTTGGAGTGGCAGGAGGTACTTTAACCTCATAGTTTTTCTCTACTGTCGAACGGGGTAACGTTTGCTCACACAGGCTTTTTAAGCTAATTACTTCACAGTAAATGCACTTTTTTACAAATGTATTTGCCTTTTTCAATATGTGGCAATTCTGCCTTAAACTATAAGTAAAAAAATATTCTAGAAGAAAGTATTGAGGTTTTATATTTGGGCTAAAGTTATCCCCCAGGCCAAATTCACCCCGTTTGACAGCAATATGTTTGTAAACTTTCCTATTCTCTCTCTCTCTCTCTCTCTCTCTCTCTCTCTCTCTCTCTCTCTCTCTCTCTCTCTCTCTCTCTCTCTCTCTCCTTTTAAGCTTTTGTTATGAACATTACACAAATAGCTCTTCTACTTATGCTAATTTTTATCTTTTTGTTTTTAGGGTTTTAAGTCCCAAGCTTTAGTTGTATCTACTGATCCAGATCACAAATTTGAACTTGCCCTACAATTAGGGAATCTTCAAGTTGCTTACACTCTTGCTAAAGAAGCAATGGTATACGTAATTGAGTTTTATTATTTAATAGGAAATTATAACTGAGCTTTTAAAATAAATCCTTGTACTTCATGTAACTAAGGATTTGTTGAGTTAACTGATTATTTATTGTACAAATATGTAAAGATCATTCTTAAAAGTTACAAGCAAAGCATGTATCTTAACTTTAAGTCTTAACATATTTTAAGAAATATATTATTTTAGTTGCCTATTTAAATTTTGAATTCACCTTTGAGACAAAATTTGATATAATTAATAGCAATGTTTTTTAAAAAATTGTTTTAAATCTTTAAAAAAAATAGTGCTAAAAAAATAAAGAAATAAGCCAAAAGAGGTTAATTTTTAACCCACAAAATGTTAACTTCTTGAATCTGACACCAAGAAAAGTGCCTAACATTTTTGGATTTTTGTTTAATTGCTAAAAATTTTTTAAATCTACCTTTCGCACTGCATTGACGTCACTAGTAGATATGTATGATAATATGATAAAAGTGTGTAAGTATATTAGAAGTTTGTAATATTAAGTATAAAATAGGTCCAAAATAATTTAATTTTTTCGCCTTTTAATTAATTGGGTATAGTTCAATGAGAAAAGATTTTTTTTTATATTTGTTGTATTTTATTACAGGTACAACAAAAATGGAAACAATTAGCCGAACTCGCATTGGCAAAGTGTGAATTTCAACTTGCGGAAGAGTGCTTGCATCATGCTAAAGATTATGGTGGATTACTACTTCTTGCTAGCTCGTCAGGCAATGCTGGAATGGTGGAGAAATTGGGGCAAAGTTCTGAAGCCGGAGGAATCAACAATGTGGCTTTTATTTCATATTTCTTATTGGGGAAGTAAGTTCAAATGGTGTAACTATCCTTTTCACTGTAATGATTGATTTTTTCGCCAAAAGTGATTGATCACTAGTATAGTAAATAATTTTCGGTTTCTTTTTCCAAGAATTTTTTTTATTTTGCCATAATTTGGCACAAAAATTGTTTTTGCAACTGAAAGTCTTATTTAATATCAGGTATAGCGCCATTAGTTATATTATATTGCTTTGGTAAGATTGAGTTATATTAAAATAACAATGTTTGGTATGTAATTTAAGTTTTATTCCGAATAAATGAATAATTTATTATTGGTTTCAGCATTTATGACACGTTTAAATGATGTAAAATCTATTGTAACCAGAATTAGATTTGTTAATGTGGGTTACAAGCCTGTTTCAAAACTTATCTAGAATTAATAAGTCCTCTATAATCTGGTTCAACATTTCTAGAATTTGATTACTATTCAGAATTGGCATTCTACTTCTAATCAGAATAAATTTGTAAAAAGATTTTGTATTATCAGTGGCTGGTAGCATTTCTGTTAAACATTATATTGCTATCCAGAATTTAATTTTGGTCCTCTGCCAATGTTATTCAAAGGTTACAATGAATGCATACAAGGATTTCAACTTCTTTCCTTGACCATGATAAAAAATTATGAGGCTTGTCGCCAAAAGCCCTCCTGTGGCTCTAGGCTGACATTAAAAGTTTATAATGGCATTTAAAAATTAATCGTAACTTTGTTTTGTTGTACTGAATATTCTGTTGTAAATTTTTTTACAACGGTTGGTATTCATACCAACACATGTTTTGTAGTAAGTACTACACTTATATATATGTAAAAAATTAACTTTGTAGGAAGGAAAAAGCTCTCAATTTGTTAGTCCAGACTGGACGTTTGCCTGAAGCAGCATTTTTTGCTCGAACTTATTTGCCTAGTCAAGTATCCAGGTATTTAGTTTTTTGCAAGTAAAAAATATATGTTTCTTGACTTATTTTTTATCAAAATTGTTTAACCTTCATTAATTTTTTCTATTGGATAGGATTGTTAAATTGTGGAAAGAAAATTTAAAGAAAGTGAATGAGAAAGCTTCCCATGCATTGGCCATTCCAGAGGAATATGAAAATTTGTTTCCAGGTTTAAATAATGCCATTAAAGCTGAACAATTTTTGAAACAAAGTCAAGGGCGACAACCTGCCTCAACTTTTCCTTCTACGTCTGTATGTATATTTTTTCTCAAACTTAATAATCCTACAAAAAATTTAGTACAGAACCTTTATTGCTGATATTTAAGGACTTGCGTCTTTCCATATTATAAGTTAACTGCCATATTTTCCAGAATTCCGAATAGTGAAAAGTGTTTAAGGCTAAAGGTTTCTAGATTGTTGAATAGCGTTATAAGTGCCATAGCTTTAAAGCTGAACCGATGCATCAGATCCATGTGTTTAAAAAATTAGCCATCGGCCTGCCTTTGTAAACTTATATAAAAAAATAGGTAATTTTACATTGAAAAATATCTGAATGCCGATATCTTTTATTGTAAAAAATAAAACATTTTCGTACCATAACTTTTTATATTTCCATGTGTCATCAAATGTGAAATTCAGAGTTTTTTTTGTGTTAAACTGATGCCTTGAAATAGTTCTCAGATTAATCGCAGATAAGTCTCATTCTTTATAATATAGGTTTTAGTTCAGGACAGATCATTTAACCAAACTTCAACCCCTTATAATTTTTGCTTATGTGTGGTAAAATCACGGTTAATGTACCTTTATTTTTATAGTTCAGGACAGATTAGTCAACCAAATCTCAATGCCTCGTATTCTAGTTTGCTTCATAATATCACAGTAGGGTCTTTTACTCTTTTTTTTATTCCTAGTTCAAGACTTATATTAGTCAATAGAACTTTTTGGTATTTTGTTACTTTGAAGATGATAATAGCATGTCTACGACATTATGACTTCATAGCTACTTACAGTTGCCACACTTTTTAATTACCATATGAACAAATACTAGTTTAAAAGTTTAATTGAATTATTAATTGAACTAAATTTTGAAATTATAATTAATTCATTAACAACATTTATTTAAAAGATTTCACAAGCCTATCATGCAGTGATAACTGTTTTAAAAAATTATTTATTTCACTGTTGAGCTGTTGTTTAATCTTGTACATAGTCATTTGTTTGCATATTTTTAAAAACAAAACAATGGCAATTTTCTTTTTAGGCAAATTATGACAAAGATCCAGTAAAAGATATGCTTGAAGCAGAGGAGGCAGGAAATTTTGTCTATATTGCAGAAGATGATACTACCGAAAGTCAAAATTCTCTTTCAGAAGTAAGAAATTTTTATTTTTTGCTCAAATGATCTTTAAAAACTTTGAAGTAATGTGGCATTGTTATATTTTCAATAATTTTTTAGCATCACATTTTATTTTTGGTATTTAGAGTTTAATTTTTAGAGGTTTTATATTTTTAAACATGCTTTATATTAAACTATAAAAAATAATAAACTTTACAAAAGTATTTTTAAATATTTTAAAATTGCAAAAGAGATGTTTTATTCTTCATTTAGCAAAAAAAAGTAATTCATGCCAATGCTACAATTAATATCAGAAAATCAGACTTAATACCTTAATTTTATTATTTTTCTTTATTAAATGCATAATTTGTACATCATCCCCTTAATTATAAAACTCTTGCAGAATTTTCGACCTTTATAAAGTATGTTATTGGGTAATTAAACCTTTCAGTCCCAGTGATGCCAATTGGCATCTCCATGTTTCTGATCATAATTTTTAAAAAAATAATGGGGCTGACATCTATTAGGATTAATAAAAAATATTTACTAATCGAAAAAAGTTTGAAGAATCGAATGATGTGCTTTTTGATATCATAAATGGCTATAGACAATCAGAAAAAAAATCATTGGGACTGAAAGGGTTAAAAATTGCACAAGTCTTGTGCCTGTGTTGTGAAAGTTATCTGAATCTACACATTTCATATCAGGCCTTTTAACACTCCCGAACCACAACACTTGGCATTTTGACTTAAGGCATATTTAAATATATTTATTGTTAAAGATGATTACAAAGATAATTAGATGGTTACAAAGTGTTTAATTGCTGTAGAAATGAAAATAGATCTGGTGGTGTTTTAGTTTATGTAAGAGAAAGTTATGACTTTGTAAATAACCTAACATGGTCAATGCTCTCTGCTGAGGGATTAGTACTCCATAGTAAAAATTTAAATCTGTGTTTAATAGCCATGTATAGATCTCACTCATACACAATTGACTACTTTAACCAAGAACTTAGTCATTTATTAGTAAACTTGTCTTTTAAAAACTGTGTGTTAATTGGAGACCTAAACATTAATATCCTAGAAAATAGTAAATTAGTCAATGATTACCTAAATATTCTATCGGAAAATGGGTTCTTATCCATGATAAATATTCCGACAAGAGTAACAGACATATCAGAAACGTGTATTGATCATATTTTTGTCAAAGCAAATTCTGATATGACGGTTGAAACTGCTCGTTTTATTTATGATTTAACTGATCATTATCCTATTCTATGTAATATCACAATACCTAACAATAAACTTAAGCCTGTATATAATAAACAAGTCGCAGTGCGAATTGATAACAAAAAGCTAGAGAAACAAATAGCCATGTTAGAAATACCGAATATAACTGAAGATGTAAATCTTTATTATAATTTAATACAAGCAAAACTTGAAAGTTCAATAGGACTTGCCACTGTTTCGATCGATGAACGCAAGTATAAAAGTAAAAATAACTGGATCAATAATTCAATTTTAAAACTCATAAATGATAAGCAAAAACTATACATGAAAACAAAAAAGTACCCTTATGATATGAATTTAAAGTCAAAATATAAAAGTGTAGTTGCAGAAGTAAAGCAAAAAATTAAAACTGCAAAGGAAATAAAATATCGTGATGAGTTTATTGCTTGTGGTAAAGATCAGAGAAAACAGTGGAGATTTGTTAATAATCTTATTGGTAAAAACAAAAAGAAAAATATTTTACCGAGGGTTATTACTGAAAATATTGTAAATGATTTCAACTATTTTTTTATTAATTGTGCGATTGTTAATGTAAACAGTAATTTCAATAATAATATGGATTTTAATACAAATTATACAGAATGCAAATCTTTCTTTCTTTATGAGGTATCCGAAATTGAGATCTTAAATATTGTTAATGCTTTAAATGAAAAAAAAGCTGTCGGGTACGACAAAATTTCTGTAAGAGTTTTAAAAATGCTTCTTAAGTATAAACCTGAAAAAATTGTAAATTTAATAAATCTGTCTTTTAAAGAAGGAGTGTTTCCAGAAAACTTAAAAATAGCTACAGTAACGCCTATCTATAAAGCGGGAGAAATTAATTGTTTGGGAAATTATCGTCCGATTTCTGTGTTACCCATTTTTTCAAAAGTGTTTGAAACAGCAATGAAAAATAGACTGTATAATTTTTTAAATAAAAATAATTTCTTTTCTAAAAATCAATTTGGTTTTATAAAGGGACTAGGAACCGAAGATGCACTCCTAAGATTTACCAGCATAATATATAAATCCTTAAATGATAATTTAAAAACAGTTTCTATTTTTATTGATATTTCAAAGGCTTTCGACTCAGTAAATCATACTATTTTGCTTCGCAAGTTATATGCAACAGGTGTTAGAGGAAAACAGCATGAATGGTTTAAAACTTATTTAACTAATAGAAAACAATTTGTAAAGTTAAATAATATGAATAGTAATTACTTGGTTATTAAAAAGGGTGTGCCTCAGGGCTCAATTTTGGGCCCGTTGTTGTTTATAATTTTTATAAATGATTTTTGTAATTTGTCACTATTTGGAAAATTAATCACATATGCAGATGATACTGTTTTGGTATATTCAAGCAAAAACTATAACTTATTGAAAGAAATGATAAACTCTGATTTAATAAAGGTTAAAAACTGGTTTCAACAAAATGACTTAATTATCAATAGTGATAAAACTAAATATATTAATTTTAATATGATTACTGGTCATGCAGAAGATTTAATTTTTAAATATCATATTTTATGCCAAGGAAATGTTTCAAATTGTGATTGTCCTCTTATAAACCGAGTAGAAAATATAAAATATCTTGGACTATATGTCGATCAAACATTTAAATGGAAATTACATGTAAAAAAGGTAAATGATAAGCTACGTTTTGGTATTTATGCTTTTTACTACTTAAAAAATAATCTCAGTAAAACATTTTTAAAACAGTTATACTTCGCTTTTATACAATCAATAATACAATACGGCATAACCTCATGGGGCGGAGACTACCTAAGTAATATTAAACCGTTAATAAATACTCAATCCAGATTGATTCGAATATTAAACAGTGAACCAGAAAATTTTGACAACCCGATTTTAACTATAAGACAATTATATGTATACAATAGTCTTCTATATTTATATAAAAACAGATCATTCTGCACCCTTAAAGACCCTGTAAATTACAATTTAAGAAACACAACTTTTTACAATATACCTAAAGCAAATAAAGAAATTTTCCGTAAAAGTTTTATGTATTTAGTACCCAAATTTTTTAACTCTCTGCCTGAACAAATAGTAAGTTTAACTCATAAAAATGCTTTTAAAAAAGAAGTTAAGCATCACATCTTAAATACTGATGTAGACATTCTTTTCTAATCTGTGATATAATTTAAAAAAAATAAGTGACAACTAAATTTTTACACATATATTGTTATTTTATTATTATTTTTTGTAAACAATAGTGAAGTTATGTATTTTACCGTTCTGTAATATGTTTGTGTATCTCGTGTGTCCGATCATCTGCCAGATTTTGTTAGTTTTGTTAGTTTTTGTTTTGTGTTTTTGTTCATGTTTTGTTCCCCTTTTGTTTGGGTGTAATTTGAAATATTGTTAATTTTCTTCAATGGATTTTGATTGTTAATTTTATGTGTTGTCTGGAAGGGCCCGGGGGCCCCTTGACAACCAATATATTTCTGTTAAATAAAGTTTTCTTCTTCTTTTAATCTTTAACTTATTTTGCCTGAAGTACATACTTGTACTAAATTGTCAACAAAAACATGTTGAACCATGATAACTGAACGATTTTAAAGCACAACAAATCAACATACCATACATGAAAAGCATTGCCCTAGACTTACCTAATGTGTACACAAAAGGCAATTTTGGCAAAATGTAGACACTTTCCTTGAATTTTTCCTTAGGGGTTAGGATTTAATAATTATTCATCTTGGTTCTTTTTTAGAATTTGGATGGTTATTTTTTAATGTGTACCATTTAAATCTTAAGTTTATTGAAATTAAGTAAAATTAATATTGTTTAAGGCTAGAGGAATATTCCTTTTGGTAAGTGGCATTTTTCGGGTAATTTGATGTTTTGTGCATAAACCTTCTCTTTTACACTCTTGCCCACCTTTACTCTTTTTATTGTACTAATATCAACCAAAATTTAATGACTTATACTCAAGTGTGAACAGTACTATATAAAATGTCAATAGTTTATTTTAGCATGTGGTGTGGGAAAAAATAATAAAAAAAACCTATGTATTTTTAGAGTGGATGTGATGGACTTTTGGAACATTTTGCATCATATATGAAACAAAAAGATCATACTTTGGAATCAAATTCTGTTAAACAAACTGAAACTGAGGAAGCACACCCAACTTTTTCAGGCCCTGTAAGTTTTCCTTGAAAAAATAATTTTAAGGGAGTTATAGTAACAATATATTTACAGTTGAATTTGGGTTTGGCTTTATCTGTTAGCCAGGTCATGCTAAAATTATAATGCATTTCCAATAATTCCTTAAAATAAGTAATCAAAATAATTTACTATGGTGGTGCCAAACAAGTATGAATGTATTGTGATTTCTTGTTTATGACAATTTTATGAGTACTATCTTAATATTTTCATATAAAAAATAAAGTGTTCCATTTCTAATTGATTTGGGCTGCCTTGATAAAGTATTAATTTAGACTACCCATTGTGCATGTGATATATTTTTTTTAGGCTCCAGCTGAAAATATAGAAACCGAATTGAACATAGATGAAGAACTGGAAAATTTAATTTTAGATGAAAATATGGAAAACGTAAGTGAATCATACTATCTGTGCCTAGTTTATAAAGACCCTAAGAGTAGATGCCTGTGCCACCTGCAGGACAAATGGGGTGGTGTGAAAACATTGTACTGGCATTTGTTTGTTAACCATTGAGCTGTTTCTACAGGCATTATTTTTCATATATTTATTGATTGTTTTTAAATAAAATATTCTAAAATGAGTAAATCTAAAACGCATTCCACCCTGATAAAATAACTTAAAATCTAAACAACTCTAGAACTATGAATAAATATTCTGTGTACCAAATTTTTGAATAAATATTTCTTATGGGGAAACACAATGTTAACAAAACCTTAGCCGTGATTGTTTCCACAAAGTTTTGCTGTATTTGGCCACTACAAGAGCATTGTGGTTTCTTCTCGCTTACTGTACCCTATTAAATAATATCCTTGTTCAAAACAATTTTGTCTGTGTGTTATTATTTGAATTTGAGCATAATAAAATTTATAACCTTTTCAGGATATTAATATTGAAGAGGATCTACTAAGTGAAGACTGATCTACTGTTTATAATGTGCAGAACTTTATTATTTTTACAAACTTATTTTCATGAATGCAAAAATAATGTTGAGTTATGATTAAATACCTATGTGAATATTGGTAGAGGATTATATACTGATGATAAAAGATTATATGAAAAGGATATTTGTTGTTTAAAATCATTGCTATGATACATCTGTAAAATAATTCATACATTAATGGAATATGTTAATTTTCCAAATTTTAGATTCCATTGCTAGTGTTTATTCCATTTTTAAAAAATTATCCTTAAAGTCTGCATCTTTTGATATTTTTTTCATAAGAGTAGTAAAATTTAATCTGTTAAATTCGATATAATTATGATTTTTTTTTATGATCCTATATTTCTAAGAATTTTCGCTAATGTGTCTTCTTTCACTTTGTTTATTTCTCAAGTGTATATTTTTCAGTAGTATTAAATTCATTTTATGACATCTTGGAACTGTTTTTTTTTTTGTATACTATTATTTAATAAAACCAAACATTACCTCATAGTCAGGTCGCCAAGGGGGGGAACCCTGCACTGAGAGGTTAAGTTTTTTTATTGATGATGCTTATAGATTCGAGGGTGTAGATTACGAATCTGGAAGGTACTTTTTTGGTACCCTTGAGCATTTTTAGTTATTCAAGATGGCGTCTCCGCCATCTTGAATTTTGTAATCTCAATATTTGACGATCTATTCGACAAAAGTGAATAGTTTTTGTCTTTATAGATTAAATTAATAATAAAGATTCACAATTATCAAAAAATTTCAAAAATAAAAAATTTAAAATGGCGGAATCCGCCATATTGGATTTTTTCAATTTTAATATTTTTGTTTTATTTTTAACCCAACAAAATATTTATATTTTAACTATATTTTTTATACATAGTTACTATAGAACATTACTTTGAAGAAAATATAAAAAATCAAGATGGCGGCATCCACCATATTGGATTTTTTCACCGTTTATATAAAGCGATCCATAGGTCCTAAATTAAAAATTCTTTTTATTTTAGTTATATCTTAATTTTAGTTTCTATTTCAGTTTTAATGTGTAGATTATGAATCTAGAAGATATTTTTTCGCTAGATTTTAGTATTTTTTTATATTTAAAATGGCGTCTTCCGCCATATTGGATTTTTCTTCTTAATTCAATTTTTCGGGTTCTTTTAGGCCAAAATTAATAATTTTTTCTTTTATAGGTGCATTTTGTAGTAAATAATTACTTAAAAACTCAAAAAATCCAAAATCAAGATGGCGGCTTCCGCCATCTTGGATTTTTCACCTTCTAATATTTCGTGATCCACTGGCTCGAAGTTAAAAATTCTTTCTTCTTTAGTTCTATTTTTGAGTAACAAATGGTTTAAACTACATAATTCTTTCAGTTTTACTTGTATATTTTATTATAAAATGCATGAAAATCATCATAAAGTTTTAGTTAAACACTTAAAAAACCAAATTCAAGATGGCGGCTTCCGCCATCTTGGATTTTTCATCTTCTAATATTTCGTGATCCACTGGCTCGAAGTTAAAAATTCTTTCTTCTTTAGTTCTATTTTTGAGTAACAAATGGTTTAAACTACATAAATGGGGAACACAACTGCAAAATATCTGAATTGATGGCCATTCAAAATGGAATCTTTCTCATTATTATTTTTTTAACGTTAGTATTAGGCGATCTATTAGCTCGAAATTAAAAATTCTTGCTATGTTAGGTATATTTTTACTACAGAATTATCGCCACGCTTCTAACTGAGTACAAATATGTAAATTCAAGGACCAAGTTGCTTAGAGTTAGTGGCTTTAAAGTTATTCTGACAATCCTTTTTGGACAATGGCCTATGCTTTTATGTAGTTTCAATCCACTATTAATTCATTTCAAACTCCGGCATGCGTCGCATAACGTGATCCGAGTTTTAAAAATTTCTTTTACTCATTTTCGGGTATTTTTTTCATTTCTCTTAAATAAGATAATGCATATCGTTCATAGTCTTGATAACCATATGCAAATAAATAGGGTAGAATTGGCGAGCAACTTCAATATGAAGGGATAAATATCCTGCCCTTCCGGCTCCCACATCTTGAAGAAAACTGGTTTCAATAAACAGTTCACCGTTACTCTACTAGTGTTGCAATTCGCACCTTTATTTTTAAAACTGACCGAAGATCTCCGCTGCAGTTTGGCTGAGAATCCTCATATAAATCCCGCATGACTTATTTTGCAAGCATTCTTGAAGTCCTGAAGTTTTGGAAACTTCTTCCCTTTCTGCATCTGTGGGACTCCTACAAACACACTAGGCATTACTTTGGATCGACCACTACCCAATATTAACCCCACACAACCTATAAAACATATCAACATGATGATTTGCAAAGCCACCCTACAAAACTGATGATCCCAAGTAAATGGCAAACTCTTGACCAGCTCATTTAGTGAGTCCCTGGGCTTCTGCTAAAGATGTCATGGTTGTATCTGTATTCTGGATAAGAATCAGGTATCGTGTCTAAGAGTGGTTGATACTTTACAGTAGTTCCTGGTTGAATCTTAAATTCATATTTTCGGCCAATTTAAGTATTTTTTCAACTTAACTCTGGATAACGTTCTGAGAATGTCTTTGAAAAATTTGAAATATTTATCTATATAGCATTGTAAAGAGAAACTTTTTCATCACATAATAGTCCAAGCGGTAACTCCGTTAAATTAAAGAACTTCAAGAGTCAGGCGGTTTATTTTCAAGATTACATGAACGATCTTTAGGTTGAAAGGTAGGGCTTTTGACATTTTTTTTATTCTTGAAATTGTATCCATCTAGTTTTCTAATAAATAGATTACCACCACTTCTTCTGGTTGAATACAGTATTTCTTGCAGATTCTTCTGAATGTTTATTAACTCTTGATCCCATATTCTTATACCGCTCCACCAGATCTCAGCAAGTACAAAGCCATTACTTCGATTTATGAACTCCTCCTGCCATAACTTAAGAGTAATCTTGTTTGAAAAGAGGAAGCATTTTATACGAGTAGGGCTCTTAAAAAATTTAGTAGTATAAATTTTGCCTGATGAATAACAAAATATTTAAAATACTTACTTTAATATGATGGAAAACTTCTTTAATATTTTCCCTTCAACATTCATAGTTTTAAAGTATTTTAAACACAGTATACAAAAAATAATTGAAAGAATTTTTGATTTCGCACCAATGGATCACGTAATATTCGAAGGTAAAAAATCCAAGGTGGCGAAAGCCGCCATCTTGAATTTGGTTTTTAAGTGTTTAAATAAAACTTTAAGATGATTTTAATAAATTTTATAATAAAATATACAAGTAAAACTGAAAGAATTTTTAACTTCGAGCCAGTGGATCACGAAATATTAGAAGGTGAAAAATCCAAGATGGCGGAAGCCGCCATCTTGATTTTTAATTTTTGAGTTTTTAGGTAATTATTTACGACAAAATGCACCTATAAAAGAAAAAATTATTAATTTTGGCCTAAAAGAACCCGAAAGATTGAATTAAGAAGAAAAATCCAATATGGCGGATGACGCCATTTTAAATGTAAAAAAATACTCAAATCTAGCAAAAAAATCTTCTAGATTCATAGTCTACACATTAAAACTGAAATAGAAACTAAAATTAAGATATAACTAAAATAAAAAGAATTTTTAATTTAGGACTCATGGATCGCTTTTTATAAACGGTGAAAAAATCCAATATGGCGGATGCCGCCATCTTGATTTTTTATATTTTCTTCAATGTAATGTTCTATAGTAACTAGGTATAAAAAATATAGTTAAAATATAAATATTTTGTTGGATTAAATGTAAAACAAAAATATTAAAAGTGAAAAAATCCAATATGGCGGATTCCACCATTTTGAATTTTGTATTTTTGAAATTTTCTTGATAATTGTGAATCTTTATTATTAATTGCATCTATAAAGACAAAAACTATTCACTTTTGTCGAATAGATCGTCAAATATTAAGATTACAAAATTCAAGATGGCGGAGACGCCATCTTGAATAACTAAAAATGCTCAAGTGTACCAAAAAAGTACCTTCCAGATTCGTAATCTACACCCTCGAATCTATAAGAATCATCAATAAAAAAAACTTAACCTCTCAGTGCAGGGTTCGGCCAAAAATCGGGGTTTGGCGACCTGACTATCAATGATTTTTGATATCTTTGAACTGGCTAACCCCAAAACATGTGAAAACTTTTAACTGACAAATGACCTTACATTATTTTTTAAATATTCAATGTCAATGTGGCTTTACAGGACATAGAATAAATTTGGATAATCGAGGTTCTACTGTACTACAATCTAATAGGGACTGGAGGTAGTACGGATAATCGAAAATTCCCGATAATAGATAATTTTTATTGACTTGTTAAATTTATAGTACAAAGGAGAGCTGAAAGTCTGAGGACCTCCAAATGTCCGAAATCTATGTTGGTTTTGCAGCTGTAAACGTTGAATTTTAGTGTTAAATTATCTCTGAAACTGAGACTAACTTGCAAAGTGCTAAAACATTTTTAATTTCTTAGTTGAGTTCTAGGAAAAGTGCTAATTTCTTTTTGTTTTATAGTAGACATCCCTTGGAGTCTCGATGTTTTTGATGATTCCCGAAATTTTCTTAAATTTACGATTGCTAGAAATTTGCTTTTTCTTATAGTTGCCTAAGTTTTAATATCTTAAAATTACTGCCCTTTCCAGATTTCATAAACACAGGCATTTTCGGTTTAAAAACCCGTGCAGGATTCCAATTTCAGAATCGTCGGGGATTTCCGATTTTTGAATGCCGAAGTTTGCGTTCAGTATAGCCAGAGTGTGAACATCCAAGAATATCTGTTGGAGATTTTTTTTTTATGTTGAATTGGGGAGGTTGGTTAATTAGAGAGGCAATTAATTATATATATAATCGAGGTTTTACTGTATTTCGAATTTCCTGATGATGCAATGTTTTTTTTATTGCATGTTCATTGTCATCATATTCGGTATTACAACACACGATTGGGCCTTCTGATTCTACCAGTATATCTTACTTTTGGTCTAGGGTTTTTAAAAACTCTTGTCAATCGGGTTAAATATATTTTTTTATAATAAGTCTTATACTCTTATACGTACATGCTATTAATTAAAAAATTTGCTTTTTATAATATTTAGGCAGTGGTGTTGTTGATAATGATCAAAGAAAAATATTTTAAACATTCATAAAAATGTTTTAAATAAGTGGAGTAGTGCTTTGAAAAAAGTAGTCATCCCCCCTCTATATTTAATAATGAACCTAATTAATTTAAAACACTTTAATTTACATCCTACATTTAAAATTAAAAATTTTTTGGTAATTTGGTTTAATAAGTCGCTTTTAAAGAGGCTTTATGCTATTTTTCAATTTAATTGTTATATAACTTCAAAAAAGCCTGGGTTAATATAACATTAAAACAAAAAGTATAATCATTTTGGCAATTCAGTGGTCTATTTTGATCTCCAAAAAATTCTTTTACTATATTAGAATAGGTCTACTTCATTTCTGCCGTTGGCTGTAACTATTAAATAAAATGTAACGGAAAAACTTTTTTTTTTGTCGGACAGCAAATAGCGTTTAACAATGTTCCAACACGTTTAGTGTTTATAACAAAGTTCTATGGTAGGGTAGAGACTGAACCTACCAACCGCACCATGGACCAACACGGAGGCAATATAGAGTGGTATGTAGGGCACGATGGCCGAGTGGTTTGGATCGCAGGCCATAACGCTAGCAGTCAGCGCGCAGAAACTGGTGCTGGTTCGATTTCTGCCTTTGCCGGAAGTATCAAAATTATAAATTAACTAGCACTTTTGCCACTCTATTCGGGCTCGGTAGTGAGCCATGACAGCTCAGTACGAGTCGTTCCTCTAACCTACTATAGAGTAGAACCTCGATTTAGCGACCCCTTCGTTATAAAGACCGCATCGGAGAGTCCCAATCATTTTACCATAGCAATAGTGTTAAAAAAACCCTTTTTTGCGACCGAATATTTGTTAGCCATTTCAGAAAAAAATTTGCTACCAGAAGCCATTTTTGTATTGCTTCAAAATTTCAGCTTGTGAAAGTGTTTGAGTGAGTAGAACCTGTTTTCTTTTGTTTGACCACAATAAAAAAAAACCCTCTCCAAGCGATGAAAGGGGTCGAACAATGGATGAATAGGGCAGGGACGAATTCCAGGAATTCGCCGAGGACCAGTGTTGCAAAATAAGCCAAGATCAGCTTAATTTTTCACGCATTCTGTAATTGGTTATTAAACATAGATGTAGAAAATACGCCACCACATTTGATCATTGGACTAACTGACCTCGTACAAATTGCATGCCTAGACAAAATGGCTTTTAAAAATAAGCGGAGTCAAATCGCTATCAATGTGAAATGTAATGTGTCATCGCTACTGTGAGAGAGAGAACAATGCCGAGGATTTTCTACAAAAAATAACAAAAATAGAAAAAGTCCTAATTAAGAACTCTGTTCGAACTTTAACAATCTTCAATTACTTCATTTTTATCTGCCCAATAAGTGTAAATACAAATTAAACGTTTCTATAGGTATGTATAAGTTTTTTTTCTCGGTTTCTTAGTTTTTTTAATTAAAATTCTTTATAACGTCCCTTCGATTTAACGACCGTAAGTTGTTGGTCCCGAGAGCGGTCGCTGTAACGAGGTCCTACTGTATTTGGCTTAACATTAGTGTTTCAACAGCTCATAGTTATCTCGCCCTTGTGGTTCCACATTTTGCAAATTATTTTTAAAGCTAGGCTTAATTTAGATGTCTATATGGATATTTGACATGTAGCTTTAAAGTTACAGATATCTTTAAATTGTCTTAACTAGTGTGAACGCCAGTTGACATTTTTGAAAGGACCTCTAAGTTTAATTTAAGCTACCTAAAAAAAAATCATTTTTATATTCGTTTGTTTTATTAACAAAAGGAGTAAAACACTTAGTCTATTTAAAACTAGATTTTATGATGTAGCTAACATGTACTATTTAATATCAATCAACTCGTATCTAATTTTACACTTTGAATGAAGCCCATGTGCGGAAATGCTAATTGAGTGAGAACCCAATGTAACTTACTTGGTTAATTTTAAATTACAAGTATTACAAATAATAGACTTTAATGGGAAAAATCTTTCTAAGACCCACATGTCATTGTGAAGTTTACACAACATTGCCATAATTATTAGGAGTTGGACACATTGAAAAGAAAAAAAAAACATGCATAAAGAAGTTTTAATGTTTATTGCTAAGTTACATACACAAGATCCAGAGAAAACAGAGCAATGTTAATATTTTTTTAAAGGATAACAGCTGAATTTCACTTAACTAAACACTGCAGAAGGCAGAAATATTAGATGTTCAAGGTCACTATTCAAAAAATTGCAACTAATATTTTTTGTTGTTGTGAAACATCAAGTTTTAAATAATCAAAATTGAGATAACAGGAGGAAAAAATACATAAACATTTCTTATTCAACCTTGTAATGTTTTTAAATTTGAGCCAATCACATAAAATGTGTACAGGTCATGTAATTGATACATTTAATTTTTTTTATATATCTAGTAAGTCACATTAAAACATTTTTGTACTTAAGACCTATGACTTCCTTTTAAATTAAGATAATAAAAGTATTGTTAATTAAGGCACATTTTCCATTCAATTCTAGATTAGCAGACAAAGAAGTTCTTTAGAAAAATAAACTTGGTTGAAAACATATAAAGATCCTTAAAATTTTCAAAATAGACAATGAACTTTTTAGTAGCTATTCATTATTACACCTAGGTATCTAACAATGAGGAAGTTTAGCATTTATCAATTTTGTGTTGTATTTTAGAA
This sequence comes from Hylyphantes graminicola, assembly GCA_023701765.1. Lineage (NCBI taxonomy): Eukaryota > Metazoa > Arthropoda > Arachnida > Araneae > Linyphiidae > Hylyphantes > Hylyphantes graminicola. The sequence continues at coordinate 45,682,285 of CM043122.1, read as the reverse complement.
GAAAAAGTTCTTCTAAAATCAAATTCACAAACAAAATCACGAAAAGTTTAATTTCCGAAGTAAAAATGACGAATGACTTATTAAGCCAACCAAATCCCTGATCTATCCCTGAAAAATTCTGGTGAAGAAGTAATGTAGGAAGATAAAGACTGCCAGCAGATGGCATTGCAAATTCCCACCAGTAATTTAGTTAACAACTAATATGGAAGTATAAAACCCGGAGCATGGGGAACCTTTTTGGTAGACAATGACACAAGGCGATGAACAAGCATCGACCATATTGTTGTATTCCAGAAAAATATTTGTACTAAAGCGATGTATGAACTTGAATCCAGTTTTCTCCCGTTGTAAACTCACAGCAGAAAGGTAGAAAGCATACTGCTGCAGATCAACTTGGGGACAAGCTACACCAGCAGCTGTTTTCGGCTCCAGCGTCAATTTCAACAGGATAGCCGACTTTGAGTCCTTGTAAATGTGCAAAGATTGAAGAAATATTTTGGAATGCAGAGTTTCTCAACATTCTGATTAGTTAAAAAAAAATTAGTAAAAAGCTGAACTTCCTCATTCTGCGATGATAACAATAGGTCAAAATCAAACCAGCTAAAATGTAGTCCATTTGATAACATAATAAAACTGTATTTATAGTATGAATTAATATCGATTAACTTTTTTCAAACCATTAAACATTTTGCTTTTACATAATTATAACCTATAATATACAGATTTTAGTTTGTCATAACTAAAAGTATACATTTACTAAAATATTAAAAAATTATACTTTTAATAGGTTTGAAAACTTTAAAATTAACTATAAAAATAATATTAAGCTCTTCAAATTAAGCAATTATTTAATTTGATAAAAACTTTTAAGGACTCAAAATAACAAATATATAATAGCTAAAATATACAGAAATTCATACTAAAATACTATTTAACGATAAACAAAGTATTATGTGTGTAAGCTCTTTGTGGGCAACAAAACACATAAGTAATGCTCAACAATCTGCGTATAAAGCAACAAACAAAACTAAATTACCACAACAGTTGTAAACCTAACATGTCATTAAAACACTTTGACGTAGCTAAATAACGAAATGCAAAGTTCATAATTTACATTTTCTCTAAATGCATTGTATTATCTAAAATTAGTTTCATGTAATGAGAATTCAATAATATGTACAATGAACTAATGACTTTATACATTTGACAATAAAACAAACACCTTCATTAGATGTTTAAATTTGAGGCAGGAACCGTTCCTAATGAAATTTCTTGCGAATGTGAGGACGCACATCTTCATTCTAGAAAAAGGAAATATTAATTTTATCACACATATAAATAACACTTTAATTTATATTCAAGTTACACATGAAGGAAATTTTTATTAACTTTGTAAGAATATTTTTCAATACTGGAAAAACGTAAGTACCAAAACCTGCAGATAGAAATATCATATGGGTATATACTAGCTAAGGATTAAAGCATAATCTTTTTAAAAATAGTGGTTCTTGATATAATAAACAGTCTGTAATAGTTAAGTTAAATGTAGAATTATAGTTATGAAGATCAGGTTTTGATGCTATTTAAGAAGATATTTAGTTTTACCTACCATTAAAGCCAAATTTTCCAAAAATGGAATAAGCTTCTTTAATTCATCATCTTCTGGATCATAATACCAACTAAGAATAGGAATTCCATTCTCTAACTAAAAGGCAATTCAAATAAACCTTTAAATTCTATCTTGTAATGTGCAACATAAACCAATATGGAAGATAAATATTTGTCAAAATACATTACCTGAAATCTAAAAGCTTGTGGTGAATTGTCAATAATTATTGTTTTGGAAAGATCTCTCCCTAAGACTGTAAGATCTTTTATATAATTTCCAGAGATGTATACACAATGTTCTCTAAAAAGACGATACCTAAAATAATTGTTATTTTCTTTTAAAGACAGTAACAGTTGAAAATTAATATTGAACAAGACATGCAGCAGTTAAATGAAAATTAAATTCTAACATTCTAACTGACATATTTCAACAAATGAAAATGAATATGTCATGCGTATGTTTAACTGTGTTAACACACATACTCTTAACAGTTGCATGATCATTACATGATTTTTGAAAAATGACCTTCAACTAATGGTCGAGATTAACGGTCGCCAGTCGCCAGTTGGCGACCAACAAAAAATTTTGGCGATCAAAATTTCTAGATGCAGTCGCCGCTGTTTCGTGACTTTCGGATCGCCGTAGCTTCGCGACTTTTGGATCGCCGTAATTCCGCGACCGTCGGATCGCCGTAGTTCCGCGACCGTCGGATCGCCGTAGTTCCGCGACCGTCGGATCGCCGTAGTTTCGCGACCGTCGGATCGCCGTAGTTTCGCGACCGTCGGATCGCCGTAGTTCCGCGACCGTCGGATCGCCGTAGTTCCGCGACCGTCGGATCGCCGGAGCTCCGAAACTTTCGGATCCCCCGAGCTCCGCAACTTTCGGATCCCCGGAGTTCCGCGACTTCCATGATCGTCGTAGTTTCGCGATTCGCGATCTTCGGATCCCCGGAGTTCCGCGACTTCCATGATCGTCGTAGTTTCGCGATTTGCGACCTTCGGATTCCCGGAGTTCCGCTACTTTCGGATTCCCCGAGTTCCGCGACTTTCGGATTCCCGGAGTTGCGCGATTTTCGGATCCCTAGAGTTTCGCGATTTTCGGATGCACGGAGTTTCGTGATTTTCGGATGCACGGAGTTTCGCGATTTTCGGATGCACGAGTTCCGCGATTTTCGGATCCCCGGAGTTCCGCTACTTTCAGATTGCCGTAGTTTCGCGATTTACGATTTTCGGATCGCCGGAGTTTCGCGAATTTCGGATGCACGGAGTTTCGCGATTTTCGGATGCACGAGTTCCGCGATTTTCGGATCCCCGGAGTTCCGCTACTTTCAGATTGCCGTAGTTTCGCGATTTACGATTTTCGGATCGCCGGAGTTTCGCGAATTTCGGCTACCCAAGTTGAAAATTTATGTGCACAATTTTTTTTTAGGTGCACCTATAGCACCAGCTAATTTCGAACCCTGATGTAACCTCCAAAGTTGTAAAAAGAGTGACTGAAAACCATTGATAATTGCTTGTCATATTTTATATAATAAACGTTTTTTTTTTAAATGTTAAAACACTGGTCTTTTTTAAAAAAAGGTTTACTTGTTTGAGATTAATTCATTAAAAGTGTATGCAAGGCAAATTTGATATTTAAATGATACATTTGTAAATATATACATTCTCTTGTACTGCAGAATGTTGAGAAGTTTATATTTTTGTAAAGCTTTCAATTGCATATTTCCAGACAAGTTACAGCTGCTTGCCAGTGTACGATAAATCTTTCGATAATGTCGAATTTCGCAGGGGGGGCAGCCATATTTTCCCCTTAAAAAGTCATGCTGCAGCCACATTTAGAAAGTTCTGCTACTGGGTTAAATAATAATTCATTTCAGTGTTCATTTGCATTTTTTTATTTGGATATTATATTACTGTCTTTAAGTAAATATTTATGCTTTATTTTGATTCAGCAGTCTGATTTTACAGAAATTTGTTAAGTACAATACAATTCTTCCATTTAGCTGAACACATGAATGTGGTTTAACTTTAATCGTAATTCTCAAAAGTTCCTATTTTATTTTGGCTCCCAAAAATGTAGAGTTGGCGACCAAAATTTAAGGTCCCAGGAGCCACTGGCTACCAAACCAAATTTCTAATCTAGAGCATTACCTTCAACTACTTAGTTATTTCTATATGTTCTGAATTTTAAAATCGGAATTTTTTAAACTTAGACTGTAGTTGTATGATAAAACTTATTAAAATATACGAATTCTAAAACCAAATACTTACTTGATCAATTTTCTTTTGGGGTCTAAAAGGTCTAGTAGATGTTGTGCATAGACTTTTTTCGATGCTGTAAAGATAATTATTTCAAACGATTTTGAAAGTTTTTCCAAAAACTCTCGAATAAATGGACGGGTACGAACAAATACCTGCAAGCATAAAATTAAAGAAATTTTGAGTTTCCAAAAATAAGTTGTTCATTTAATACAGTTCACAAATCAGTTGTATTAGTTGCATTACTGTACATGATACACCGACGAGAGGAAAATACTAAAGCATCTGAATATAATACTGAATAATAAAGAAAATACATTACAAAAGAAAACCTTAAAATCTTTGCTAAAGATGAAAAAATAAAGCAACTTTTAGGTAAAATGTCAAAAGAAAAATTTACCTGATATTCTATTTCTTGACACACAACTGGAAATGAGAAATTAGCATCATTTATTTCTTGCAAGCTGCAGTGAACTAATGTTTCATCCTTTTAATCAAAAAATGGACTCAGAATTAAAAAAAAATACATACATTTTAACCCTTTCAGTAACAGTGATGCCATTTGGAATCATCACTTTCAATATTTTTTTCCAAATGTTCATGTCCCATTATGATATCCAAACACACATCATTAGATTCTTCACACTTTGTTCTATTAGCCAATATTTTACATTAATCTCAATAGAAGTCAGAACTACTATTTTTTTTATTTAAAATATAGCTAACAAGCGTTTAACCTGATTTTTGAAAAGTTTACTTCAGTTCCACATATTTAAAACATAATTTAAACTATTTTGGTTAAAATAATTAGGGGAGAGTGTTGTACCTTGGGACGCTTGTACCTTGGGACACAGACAATTTCTAAGAATCTATTGGCAATATTCATACATTGTTTATTTCTAATAGTAGCCTTAACCAACAGACATCATCATAATAAAATTTAACACTAGCATCATTAAATTGATGAAATGGTGACAAAAAATAATATTTCATTACCCCAAAGTAAATATTTTTCTCATTCTAATATAATTTTTTACCTTAGTACTCTTACAAAAAGTCAACTGCATTTTATTTTCTTCATAAAAGAGAGGATTTTAAAATATTTTGGTTATGAGAAAATAATGATAATGCATTTGGATTGGCCACTATCTTGCTTTTATTTAAACCATGTAGTGTGTTGTACCTTGGGACAGTATTAATAATTTGATTAAATTCTTAATAATTTGGATAAATAAAAATATCTTTATTATTTATTTTAAGAGCAATTCCACAAAACATGTAAAATACAACTCAGCTTTGTTTTGGATATATTTTATAATGATTGAAGTTTGAAAATATAATTCTGGCAACACCTGATAAATCTTTTTCCTTCCGTGTGATGAAATGTTCTAAAGAGCACATTTTCTGATGTATTTTGAAATAAAGTTTGTTTCCTGACACAAATTAGTTCAAGTGTATGACTATTGACTGAATTATAAAGCATGTCCCAAGGTACAACATCATGTTGTACCTTGGGACACTTTATCCTCTCTACTTTAAATGAGTGGCAATTTTTTAATTTCAAGCTGCCAGAACTTAAAAAAATATATTATAGAGGAATATATTGGTGTGTTGAAATGCTGCTTTGAAATTTTTATTTTGACAATAATTATCGAAGAAAAAAATTAAAATGTAAAAATTGTCCCAAGGTACAACACTCTCCCCTACTAATTTTTTTAATTATATGGTCAGATACCTTAAAATATATCACTCAAAGTGCTTTTAAATAATATATATATTTTGTTGTTTTCCACAGTTAAAAAATTTTGGCATTGTTTCAAAAACCATATAAAAAATTTAAATGGATTTTTTTTCTCTTTTGGAATTCGTATATTTGACCTAAAATAAGCTTATTTTGTGAATATCAGATGTGTCTGTAGTGTAGTAAATTTTTGGGACTGAAAGGGTTAAATCAGTTATTTTTTCCATATGCAAGAATATTTCAAGCCTTTCTTTCAATTGAATTTTACTGAGCACTTTGCCAACAACAACAAGTACTAATTTACTAACAACTCAGTCAACTTTAAAAACTGTAAGCAAAAATAATAGCTTTACATAACTTACCAAGTCTAAAACCAGAGTGAACTCAGGACTACTTCTAGTCTTTAAAGGTAAGGCAGGTCCTTGTGCCCTTAATTCTGGAGGCAAGTTTTTTAGGAAGAAATACCTATACAAATTAAAAACTTTACTAAATTTCAAACTAAACCTGTTTGAAAGTTTAAATTATAAAATTGTGCTTTTATGCACAGGAATGGAAGCATTATATGATGTTTACCTAATGTATGCAGCAGTGTAACAACAGATTATTAAAAAAATTATAAATCATTATCCTTTCCACTTTAAGATTTTGTTATGTTTTAATTAACGGAAAACTAATATTATAGTTTGTTCACATAAGAAAATTAGCATTTCTATGTCAAGTGACAGAAGCCGCTTGCTTGTAGCCTAAAACTTTCACAGCGGGGTCATATTTCTTAAAGCTAATTGCCCCAAAAATCTTGGAATCATGTTCAAAGCTATACCCAGTCTGCTGGAAAAATAATCTCAGCTGGATTGAGGGCTTCCCGCCTAGAAACGTTTAAGAGATTTAATATGATTTTTTAAATAACTAATGTAAGGAATAGAAATATTTCATAAATAAAAAATCTTGACAACATTTACTATGAAAGTGTCAATGAAATCTTTACCTGGACCCATTTTCACATTTAACAGCTAATTAGCAAAGAAAAATAACTAATATCTTATGAAAATTATTTGGAAATAGATATTCGTTTCCCATTCAAGAGAAAAGCCTTTAAACTTTGATATAGTTCTTCAATCACTTCTTTTCACCCAGGATCTGTCTTTTAGACGAGTCGAAACTATCAGTCGTAAAAAACGATAAGCGTTGAGGAAGATATTGGTTTAAGCCAGTTACTATATTAGGCGATTTATTGCTCTTGTAGACGAACGAATTTGTAACGAATTTTCAAACAATCGGCGCCGATGCATCGGTCTATCCCTACTGTTTATAAAGTGGACTTTTCGCAATTATAATATTTGAGATGGCAAAAAATGCCTTGCCTTGCGACTCGTCACGCCTTATAGGCGCATGAGGCCGCAGGCAAAAAATGCCAGGAGAACTTAACTACTGCATGTACTTATTTTGTATATAGACCCCATAATAAACAGTTTTATGATTATACATACGGATCAAATGCATCCTTCCAATTTTCTGCTTCTTCTACTTTTTCTTCAGGAGATGAAAAAGCTGTGTCACAAGAAATAGCTGCACTGTGTATGCCTACTTCATCAAGTAATTCCGTATTAACCTCGGTGGTTTCTCTAGCAACTTGGTCTAAAAATTTTGAATAAAAATCCTTTAAAACAATAAAATAGTTTATCATAACTTAATGTTATAAATTGAGATAGCTAACATACACTGTTAAGTAAAAAATCCCAAACAATTAAACTTATTGTAATGTATTCAAGAAACAATAAGTTGAATCACTATTAAAACAAGCTAGATATATAGGATTAGCTATTTACGAGTTAAAGCAGCTTGTTTAATTGCAAGTGAAAAACTAAACAATTTTAAAAACTTCGACTCAACCCCCCTCCCTAAACGCATCATTAAATTTATGGACGCCACCATATATCTAAAGCATAATTTTTAATTTGGTTACAATAAACATAAATTTCAAAAATAAGTGAGCCTCCATAAATTTGGTGAAGTAATTTTAATGATTTTATCATCGCATTAAATATTATCGTATCAGATATTTATGCGAGATTTATCGGATATTCATTCAACCCCTCTTCTCCCACATCAAATTGAGCGAGATTTAAAACTCTTACCCCTCCCCGAATTCCTTATATAATTTATGGATGCCCCAAACAACTTTTTGTTGATATTATACTTTTTTATTCATTTAGAAATGATTATTTAGCGATCTTTAAAAAAATAAACGTAACTTTGGTTTTCTTAACAAATACGAGTTCTTTATGTCAGATATTTTTATAAACCCTTGCTTCAAATTTTACTTATTTTGTACTTATTTTTTAATAAAAAATAATTATTTTAAACCAATAAAATTACCTTCCAAGAGGCAGTAGAGTGGAGAAAACAAAACTGCACCAGGCTCTGTTAACTCATGTGCTGTTGTGGTATCTAAAAAAAAGTTATTAATTACACTAAAAGATGTCATCATGAGGAAAACTCAGTAAATTTGTTTCCTCTTTAAACCTATTAACAGCAACTTTGGGAATACCACTAACACTTTGATTTTCAAATAAAACATTAACTATGCATTTTAAACTGACTTTTCATGCAACTTAATTTGTCCCAAATTAATTGTTCAGGACTATGGTCTTCATTCATCTTATATTTTATACATTTAATTATTTTGTATAATTATTTTGTATATTTAAGTAATAGCTCAGTTTCGCATGGCAAATTTCATTGCCAAAACTTGGTAAATGACCTAAAGTAAGAGTCTTAAAAATATTCTCATAGTGTGTCTCAAAAGTTTATAGATAGCTATTTTTTTTAAATTAAAAAGCTAAATTTGGACATATATAATGTCTGCGACACCTGAATCACTGGATAATTCAAATTTCAAAATCGCCGTAGATAACAGATTTTTGAATAGCTGTATATTTATGAAACTGTTTTTTTTTGTGAGTAATCAAAAATGAATTAGTAGGAGCTTTGGATGTTGACTTAGGGACGGAAGGTTAGCAGAGAGTCCCGAATAAAACAGGGAGGGATATCTAATGCTCTACTGTAGTTTTTTTTCCTTGAAAGGAATATCAAAACCTGAATCAGCTCTCAACACTTATTGGGGGAACGGGATATATTTTTTTCATTACACCTTCTTAAATAAAAAAAATTGGTTATCAAAACATTGGTGATGCAATGTATCAGATACAGTGTTACCTCCTCTAACGGACACCTCTAAATAACAGACATTTTCTCAAGTCCCAGTCCTTTAACATAGGTTACTTAATGTAATCCCCTCTAAATAGCGGACACATTTTTATTTTTTTTATTTCATTCAGCTACCAATCCCAATAAAACTCATTTTTGCATCCAAATATGTTTGCACCCTCATTCTCTTATCGCCAAACAACGTATTGGTGACTGTTCTATGACCTTCTAGTAACCTTAGATTCTGACCTAACCTTAGAAATGACCACCATAACTTAGCAATGGTTTCGACACACACCATGTCAATTTCCCCCCCATTATTCGCGAAACCTTCTCTTTCCGAGAATTGAGAGGGCGTGAATGCAATCGCCCCTTAGTCCACTTCACGGACCTGTTTGACCGCTTTCCAATTGCTCATAATCCTAAAAAGTCGAATTGCTAACGAGTAGCAAGAGCTGATTTAGATAAAGTAAAATAATGTCTTAAATAAGAAAAAGGTTAATATTAAAAGAAAAAATGGATATTTTGGATGTTGCTGAAAAAGAATAGTTAAGTGTGAGATCTACTGCAGAATGTTTTAAAGTTGGAAAAATGCAGATAGGGCGTGATATTTCTTTCAAAGCAGTTAGCGGCGAAGTAAAGTCTGCGGACCCCACTCATGTCGCTGACTGGATCAAAAGACTTAAATCACTGTGTGAAGGGTATGAGGATCGAAACATTTTCAATTGTGATGAGACTGGTTTATTTTACCGCATCTTTCCGGACAAGACTTTGTGCTTCAAAAACGAAAAATGTATAGTGGGGGCAAAATTTCAAAAGAACGTTAAAACCATCTTGCTGATGTGCATAGATTTTAATATACAATCAAACATGTACTAATATTATAAATCAGTTTTAAATTTATTTCCTTTAGTTTAATTAGTAACCTTTTAACCTTTCTTTTAGTGATGTGTTTTTTTAAATAAAAAATTTACCCCTCCCTCCCAATAACGGACAAAAGATCTGGCACCGCGAGTGTCCAGTCTTCGGAGGTTTTACTGTATACTTAATGTAATAAATACAATGGATTGTTCTTTTTCAAAACAGCAAGTTGGTTATTTATTAGCTTAAATTTAATTAACCCATTTTCTAACTCTTGAGTTTGAAACTTATATTTTTTTTAAAAAACAAAGCAAGAGTAAGTTAAGGCTATAATTTCAACAATATACCTATAAAAGATAAATGATTTTAAAATGTACTTTATTTAACATGCATTTCAACAGTACTACAAAATATTAATCAGCTTCAAAAGAATCTTTATAAATACCTGTTTCCAAGGAATCAATTTGCTTTACATCATACTCTGGAAAAATATCTTCAGAAATACAGGAGTTGGTCAACTTTTTTAATACTTTTGAACTCTGTTTCTTTAAGATCTTAAAAAAAAATCATTAGCTGTCATTAAAATAGTTGTGTTAGTTAAAACATTCTCTGACATTTTTATGAAATACAAATAAATATCCAAACTTGCAAAAAAAGAAACACGACTAAGAGAAAATAAGTAAAAAATGCAGGGATTTAGATATGTTTACTATTTTTGTTAAATCCATAGTATTAGAGAAATAAAAAACTAATTGTTTTTTTTTACAAAATAAACTTCAGGTGAAAACTTATCTTTAAGACTATTCAGGGTTCCCACTCTTTCACTTAAAAAAAATTCAAGGACTTTTCAAGGACCTTTATATCTTTTTCAAGGACCATTATTTTTTTTTCAAGGACTTATTAATTTATTATTACTACCAACACAGGAAAAAAAAGTTTTAAAAAAAAGTCGTTGGCAGTTCCATAAGGAATATCTAGAGGCCGGGTTTAGCAAAAAAATAAAACAATGACTGCCTCCGAGATTAAAATCCCTATATTTTTTGGTCTTTCAATACATGTTTTTATTAACATGGTTCATACAAAGTTACAAAAAAAAAAATGAAGCACTTTTCCAAAAAAAGTTCAAGGACTTTTCAAGGAAAGTCAAACCTAAATATATAAAGGGTGTTCTGCTAACACTGAATTTTTTTAAACTAAAAATTATCTAAAATCAGAAACCATCAGGTTCAACCATAAAAAAAAACATTTTTTCATTCAAGGTGTTCATGTAATTGTAATCACGACTCACGGATACCGCGAGTTTGACACTTAATCAGAATAAAATATTCTGGTTGGTCCGACTTGGCCTGAACCGGAGCTACAAAAATACACCGAGACACTCTCCTGATCATGCACAGCCAGAGAACTGTCAATCATTCTGATGCAGTGTGACATTATCGGTAGATTTCGTGAAAATTACTAGGCAGCTAAATAAGTAAATCAGGAAGCATTATTTGACTACTGAACTAATGGAAGATTGCACTGGCTGGCCGAGATTTAAAGAAAACTTGTGCAATCTAATCTTAATTCATCTTCACATTTTAATTAAATTTTAATATCTTTATTATTAGAATCTGTTATTTGAACGTCTTATTTATTAAAATTTAAACTTAGTCTCACAAAAATTACGGTGCGAAGAGAAAATAGACAATTTTTTTTTAAAAAAAGCATCACAGTTCTAGCTAATTGCTTGACTATTTTTATCGCTGTTTTAGTGAATTTGCATCCCAAATTGCTATTTGATACCGCTCAAATCTGTCTCTGGTTGCAAAAATAGACCTATTGTTTAATAATTAGCCATCGGACCCGAAGTTAACTAAGAGAAATCGGTTCATCGGCTTTGAAAAATATCGGTAAACCGATGGAAGCCGATGTTTTTTTTAAAAGAAAAAATACATTTTGAAAGCAAATTAAATAAGATTGTAACTGAGATTTTTTCAGACTTGTTACGATGATCGCATTTAAAATATTTACCGATTCTTATAATAGAGTTTTTATATTACAGTTTTGGTTTAAGACGGATCGCTGAACCAGACTTCAACGAATCGTAATATTTACTAGTTTGCAGCGAAATCGCAGTAGTAGAGACTCGTTATTTTTATAGTTTTAGTTCAAACGGATCTGTTAATCAAACTTTCACGTCTTATAATTTTGTTTAATCTTCGGCAATATCGCAGCAGTGTCTTATTTTTATAGATTGCACTGGACGTACATCGATATTTGAAGACACCTTAATGTAATCTAATCTTAATTCATCTTCAAATTTTAATTAAAAAATTTATCTTTAGTGTTAAAATCCATTCTTTAAATAAGATATTTATCAAAATTTAAGCTTAGTTTTCATTAATATGGAGCTTCTTCTAATTTGACATTGCACTGGCTGGCCGCGATTTAAGGACATCTTAGTGTAATCCAATCTTAATTCATCTTCCCATTTTAATAGAACATTTTATCTTTATTATTAAAATCCATTATTTAAACTAGTTATTTATCAAAATTTAAGTTTAGTTTTCAAACATCGAAAACAGCCGAAAATGCTCAGGTGTGGCATCCCTGTGCAGCAACTTTCCTTTCGCGACTTCGCGTTATTAAACCACTTTTCTCTGAAGAGAACGTGACATCAAAAAGCGGAGCTATGCGCGTTAGTGTAGCGCAGTGGACAAAGAGAAGTTTTTTCATTTTTCGTCAGCGCGCGCAAGGAGCTTTGTTGAAGTTTGGTTTACTTTCGATAGGGATCCGCGCCTGCCGGGGAAAAAAATCAAGTACTTTTCAAGGACTTCATGCATTTTTCAAGTACTTTCCGGGGCCCCGAGTTAACTAAATTAAATTCAAGTACTTTTCAAGGATTTTCAAGGACCGTGGGAACCCTGCTATTTGACAAGATTGGAATTTTGATGATTTTTTCAAAATAGCTTTAATTCAAAGTGTCCCCCCCTTTTATGAGCACAGATTGCCCTATCAAGGGAACGGGACTCGGGGATCAATCCGCAGTCGCATTTGTCGCAAAATGCAACGCCGTAATTCGGTGAAACTAAACTTAAATTTGAATGAACAACAAGGTTAAATAACAGATTCCAATAATGAAAATAAAAAGTTTAGTCAAAATGGGAAGATGAATTCAGATAAGATTATACTTAGATGTTCAAATCTCGGCTAGCCAGTGAAACTTCCCACAAAACGAGGAGTCCAATAATGCTTCCCGATTTTCTTATGTTACTGCCTAGTAATTTTGAAGAAATCTACGGATGGCGTCACAATGATTGACAGTTATCTGGCTCTGCGTGATCGGCAGAGTATCCTCGTTACTTTTGTAGCTGCAGTTCAGGCCAAGTCTGACAATCAGAATATATTTTCTGATCAAGTGTCCGATTCACGATGTCCGCGAGTCGTGATCACCTTGAATGTTAAAATCCTTTTTGTTTATGTTTCAACCTTTTTCTACTTCGGCCTATACTGGGGTTTCTGATTTTAAACAATATTTAGGTTTTTTTAAAAAAAGAAATGGGCTTAGATTTTGATGTTGCCAGTAAATTTCAAGTCCTTGAATTTTTCTGGAAAAGGGCTTGGATTTTTGCCCCTAACAAATGTATGAACCATGTTAATAAGGATATTGAAAGACCAAAAGTTGGTGATTTCAAACAACCAAAACTCGATTTTAATACACCAAAATGAACAGCAAAAACATGTTCATAGACAAATCTGAAGATAATCCAACACCATAAATAAAAGTAAATATACTTGAAAATGTTATTAAAAAAAAGTTAAGTACGTTTAGTAGTATAGTTTTATATAATATTTAAATTTGTCATGTCGTGATTCATAAAAAAAATTATCAATGTATTATTAAGCTATACTTCTAAACAAAATTAACTGCTACACAAAGATTGATTTGTGAATATATTCAAGTGATTTAAGGTAGGCGAATATCCAAAATTCTAAAATTTTTACTATTACTTTAATCTTTTCCAAATTTGGCATAGTGATTTCAAATATAATGAATAATACTATTAAAGCATTTTTTTTATTTAAATATAATTTATTTACTTTAAACAGTGTTTTTCTCCTAAAAAAAGAGGTTTACGCTAACAAGTCTAAAACATTGAATTTTCATCCGATAAACATTAATTATGTGTTAAATTCTTCGTTTTGAACTGATGCATGCAATGACCCTCTCAAGAAAAATTTTATAAACTAACCACACAAAAAAAAAGATTTTTTATATTAACTTACACTTGGACATTCTTAAAAAAAAACATATTTACACCAGATGTTAGAGGTTCATGGCACAGATATATATTGAAATAGCATCTGTAAAAAGTTTCAGGTAAATTAATGTAAAACTTTTTCTGCTAGAAGGTGTTAGCGTAAGCCCTTTTTTTTTTAGTTGAAAAACACTGTTTAAAATAAATCAATTATATTTAAATAAAAAAAAATTGCCCAAAAAGCATTGTTCATTATATTTGAAATCACTATGCCAAATTTGGAAAAGATTAAAGTAATAGTAAAAATTTTAGAATTTTGGGTACTCGATTACCTTAATCGTTGTGATGTTGATATATAAGTTGATTTATAAGTAACTAATTTTTCTTTAGCATTTTGCTACAGCTTTCTCCTACATTTAGCATTTTTTTTACCTAGGTTCTGATCCCTGATGGGACTTAAATTACTGCTTTAAAGAGTGTCTATTAAAAGGGGTTGTACTGTACTGTGGTACATATGATTTAAATGCAGGCCTACTTTCCCTTCACACTCATTTGGTTTTCCAGGAAACAGTGTGAGGGGCGATCTTTCCCCCCCCTCCCATGCTACTTGGGTTTGGAGAGCAATTGCGATTAACTTCACAGCAGAGCCTCAAGCAAGGTAGGTTTCGAAAACAACGCTCACGTCCCTTTAAGGAAACAAATGAGGTGGTAGGAGAAGCGTAGCCTACGTTGTATTCGTTTATACCAAGTTTCCAGATAACAAAAAATTGCTGGAGCGTCTCAGTTATCCGGTTCAAAATCGGTAATCTGGGATAAAATAATGGAAAAAAAAAGAGGTAACCTTTAACAAGACCAAGATCAGAAGATGGCTAGTGACAAAAGTTCCAAGTTTGTAGGGGGGGGGGGGGGGGGGGGGGGGGGGGGGTTCAAATCCCACCTACTGCCAGTCATCCTATAAATCGGATATCTGTATTGGGAAAGAGTAGAAAATCCAACTCGTGACGGATGGGTCCGAGTACACTGAGACAGATGTGCTCGTTAAATCTGTGGAGTCCAAAGTCCTGACGGGGTCAGCGTACAATGTCGCTCGAAGTTCCGTTGGGTGCCCGCTCAGGTGTCGACCCCGTCACTTGACCAGGGTTCTAAATTATGAGGCGTTATTGGATGTGCTAAAGCTCCCGATGGAGGCTAGAATTAGGCAGTCGGAAACGATTACACTACACTAAAGTACTTTGTTACCTGGCAAACAGGCAAAGGCTTGATTGAGTATGGTCGAAAAAACTGTGCAGCTTGGATTATCTGAAATAATATTTTCTTATATCTATTTGGATTTTAGATTACAGCACATGCAGCCAAAAAAGGAGTTTTTCTAAGTACAAAATCAAGTAAATTATATTTTCTTCCTCTTCACACCTCTTTTATGACAAACTACCCAAAATCTAGAAATCACATGGACCCAATGCTTCTAGATTAATGGCTTTGCTGTATATAAAGTTAGGTATCATTGTGGGCCAGGGCCTGCATCACATTTAAAGTAAAAAATCTTACCTCTAATCCTCCTGCAGCTTTTAACCTAAGGGATGTTCTTTTACCAGACAGGGTGATATTTCCCTGCAAAAAAGATATTTATTAATATTTATATTTTTAAATCATAACCATCAAATCTAAAGGTAGACAATTTTTTAAGAGATTAGGAAATTAAAAAAACAATATAAAACTTACCAACAATAAATAATAAAATAAAAATAATTTTTAAAAAACGTCACGAGATTAAGGGTGGGTAAAAAAAAAAGGCCAAAATCACATCCCACAATTTATTAATGGCCCATAAATAAATACATTTTTAAAAATCTTACATTTTGCTTGTTGGATTTATCCTGGAGGTTTTTCTTGGACAATCTTAGAATTTTTCTTGACTTTCCTTTTTTATTTTTAGGCACCTCACTTCGTCGGACAGGCATGGCAATACTGAAAATAAGCAAATATAATATATTACAATAGAATCTTGATTACCTATCTTATTCGGAACTTTCTGTTAACTGACTGTGTGTGGGTAAACATTCTAAAAACGTGAGATTCTAAGTGATATCTACTATATAAAAAAAAAACTTCACCCCAGACAATCGCTGCAATATTTTATAAAATAAAAATTGTAATTAAAAATATTTTTCAAACACTTTTTGTTTGCAAGGAAGTCTTAATTTCAGAAATAACAATAAAAAGTAAAATTCAATGTTCACAACTGCAAAATGAGTTGATTTTTGGCCTGCTGACTATCATTGGTATTCATCCATAATAGAACTTTTACTGTTAAAATATTTTTTTTTTTATCTAGAAGTTTCAATCATACCACCTACCCCAGGTCCCAATTCGATTGGATAATCCAGGTTTTACTGTATAAGGTGGATCATTTCTTATTTTGTAACACTTACATGCTTTTCATAAAGTATTTAGGGTTAATTTCCATCATCCGGTGCCTTTGTCGCCAAGGGATTTGGCGTTTTTTGCAGCAAGCGATAAACAATTTTATTTGGTGATACAGCGAAAAATCTTTTCGTCCAATTGTCGGCGCTGGTAATACTTGCACCGAATTGTGGGTAAGAAGCCCAGATGATGTGTGCGCACAATGGAATTATTTTGTTCTTAATTTATTTTTTCGTCCAACTGACGACGCTGTTGATACTTGCGAGCGATGAATTGTGGGTAAAGTTGCGCGCGCATCGTAATCGCGGTTACGGTTAACTCTGAATATCTTGTTTGGGTTATTATATTTCGGTTATTTTTTATTCTGAATATTTTGTCGATTTGAAGAGGGCCGGTCTGCTAGCTGCCGGGGGCCCCAAACAAAATTTTATGCTTTCAACAGACTCTTCAATACTGCCTGATGTTGGATACTGATGTTTTTTTTAGAGAAAAAAAAACTGCCCGGGGCCCCAAACTGGCATTTAGGCTTTCAATGGGCCCTACAATACTGCCCGATGTTCGATACTGATGTTTTTTTAGAGAAAAAAAATTGCCCGGGGCCCCAAACGAGTGTTTAGGCTTTCAATGGGCCCTACAATACTGCCCGATGTTGGATACTGATGTTTTTTTAGAGAAAAAAAAATTGCCCGGGGCCCCAAACGAGTGTTTAGGCTTTCAATGGGCCCTACAATACTGCCCGATGTAGGATACTGATGTTTTTTTAGAGAAAAAAAATTGCCCGGGACCCCAAAAGGGAGCGTACAGGATTGCCACTCGTGTAGCTCTAAAGCGACGAAAATTCAAACGAAACTAAACTGCGTACGGGATAGCCACTTGTGTAGCTTTAGTACGGCGTTAATTCAAACCAAAGTGGATTGCCAATCGTGCAGCTCTATTGCGACGTTAATTCCAACTAGACTGGATGTTTGTGTTTGACCTGGGAGAAAAAAATGACTTCCGTCTCTCCCGTAGCTTTCCGCGATCCATTCACCTTAGAGATCAGTGAAAGAAACTAGGGTTGCATCGGCGTAAAGGAATCTGGCAATGATAAAGCTCGCGAATTTTGCCAAGAATTTGTTGTTTTTCGACAAGCGCCAAGCTGCACCGAATTCTTGAAATTTACCGTATTTAGCTTTGCAGATTAGCTCAATTTGTTGCAGATGGAGTTTTTTCCCCCTTAAGTACATACTAAGGCATGGTTTACACAAATATGGACTCCTTATTATCTTTAAAATTCATGAAAACATTTAAAGAATTATCAAATATTTTCAAAAATAAAGCTTCCCTGTTCTTACCAAATTTCTATCCCACAGTGCCTCAGGGCATATTTTCAAAAACTTGGCGACAAGCTAAACCTACGAGTGTATATTCTGCTTGAGGCTGTAGTAGTTGGGAGACATATTACTGGGCTGATATTAACCATTGCTTAATTGAATTTGTTGTCAATACAAAACTTGGCTCACTGTGATCTGGCATCTGTTTTAATGGTAGTTAATTTACTTTTCTGTATACACAGATTTTACTTTAAACTTTAATTGAAATGTTTGACAGCAGAATATGAAAATCATCTAGTTTAGCCTATCATTGCTGTTATCAGTTGTTTTAATGTAGAAAAAAGGTGCAGAAAAAGGGTCAAGCAGCTAAATTTTAACAGTGAACAATATTCTCAATTCATATTAAATGTGTCTATTATAGCTGCACAGTTGAGAGCGGATTAGTACATGTTAACTTATCGGCTCTTTAGACATTTTCCGATTCCAAAATAAAAAGTTTACCAATCAATTCCGATTGTTAATGCCATTATTAGTTGAGAAATTTTTTCCAGTCTTTTTGGCCAGACATTTTTGGTCTTAGCATTATTTGTTGCCGTTTCAAGGCGTCAACAGACTTGGCTAATGGCGTTTGTTGAGGCTCGGTTTACCAATGAGCTGAGGTTTACCTATTGAGGGCTTGTGCAATAATTTATTTTCATTCAGGATTTGTGTTGCCACTCAAGGCCTGAAACATGGACAATTGGCTACGAAAAATATTTTTTCCAATTGGATTAACAGATTTACACAGAGAGAAAAAGATTTCGTGTTTGGAGACCAGACTTATGGTCTTATTCCCACTTAATATTTTTAACAATCAAATTAGCATTGCATTAAAACATAATGAACTAAAACTATGATTGCAGTGGGCCAACAGTAGTCAATTTGTTTATTTAATAAGTTTTACCAAAAATGCACACAATAATTTAAAGATAAACACGTTTTTCTCAGGGATATATTTACAATATTTAATTCTATATATCATCTGTATAGTAAAATACAACGAAAAAGATCTGAAATAACTGTTTATTTACGGTATTTACTATTATTGTTTAACCGTTTAACACTACGTCAAAAATAATCAATATATTTTGATCGCTTCCCGCCATTTCGGAATGACAGAAGAAAGAAGCCTTTTGTAAACAACCTGAAACGTGAAATTTGCATGTGGATTTAACTATCGAAACTATAAATCTAATCTAAATAAAATAAATTAAAAGTACTTACTCAGAATTATCACAAGTCATAAAGAGTTAGAAGAAAATCTGGTGAAATTAATTTGATTTATAATTACAGTACTAGAAATTTTACCGCGTTATTGCCTATGTATTGGAATAGCCATGATGGCGGAAAAGTGC
Source organism: Hylyphantes graminicola (assembly GCA_023701765.1). Lineage (NCBI taxonomy): Eukaryota > Metazoa > Arthropoda > Arachnida > Araneae > Linyphiidae > Hylyphantes > Hylyphantes graminicola. Next base: position 45,663,237 of record CM043122.1, on the reverse strand, counting down.
AAACACGAAACACGCACAAAATTACAGGGATAGAAAACCGGACGGAAACGGTTAAGGAAAAACCGGTTTTACTTCGGTTATACTGGCAACAAAGGTGATCAGACGAACGTGTTTGCGTATTGCAATTTGAATTCGCAGTATAGTGCACAGTTTATTTGTTATTTAATTATATAACCATAAAAATTACCCATAGATACGTTTAATTTGTTACATTATAAAAACGTAAATAAAATAATGTGATGAGTGTTGACCGGTTATTATAAAGAGCTGGACCTAAAGTAACAGTTTAACTGGTACTTGTTAAACTGAAATGCGAAAGAATCAGTTTTAAAAAAATCGCACGTCCTGAAAAAAAAAATGAATTCAAAAGACCTTTAAATGTAATATTTTAGGTAATTTAAAATTTCGACGTGTCTCTTAATTTAAACTATAAGTTATATTTTTACAAAAGGTATAAAAAGTGAAATTTTTTTACAGCGCACTGTAAGAAAAATCTAAAGTCTTGTTTGCTTAGTCCGTTGGCCAAGTTATAAAAACAAAAACTGGCTTGCCCTTGAAGTTATGCAAATTTTTTTTTATCTGAAAGAAAAAATAGTCTTTGAGCCAAACCCATGTTAACGAGATTTTTGCACAATATATTATTGTCTAAAGTCTCTTATTTGAAAATATGCGGTTTTTTTTCATAAATACATTGTGATATTTAACTTTCAGATTTATTAAAAGAGTTATATTAACGTTTTTTTTTTCAAATGTTGACCTTCGTATATGCACATTTATGTAACATATTATGGCTTAACAAAACCAAGTATAGGTGGCAGCACCATTGATTTTAAAGAAACAAATTTATGTTTAAAAACTCACTAAGGCCCTCGCCAAGTAAGACGGTGAAAAATGCCCCCATTCCAATAGGGCTAATTTTTTTTCCTGAAAATACCTCATAGCATAGACAACTTCTCAGCCAAGTTTCAGCTCTAAAATATGACGCGTTTTTGAGTAAAAAATAAAAGCTTTTTATTTTTAAATTGAATATTCCCTGAATCTGTTTGATATTTTCCAAAAAAAAAAAAAAAAAAAAAAAAAAAAAGAACCTGCTCATGATTTAGATATCATTGAGAAGTATTCTTAGAAAAATCTGCTCATAAATCAGATGGAGTGATCATTTGTAAAAATGCGACTTTATTTTTCCAAAAAACTTTGTTATGTCAAAAACTTTTGGTACACCTTAGGTTTTTATATCTACATGTTCCTCTAACATCAATCTATAATATATTATTTTTTTAGATTTTTAAAAATATTAGATGATTGTTAAATTTTTTTTTCTTAAAACCTGATTTTTCGCACTAAAATCCTTTAGTGCGAAAGAAATTCTACTAGATTAAATTTCCCCGCCTCTGTTAGGGACGCCATCTGCCGAGTAAGAAGTGCGAAAAATCAGGTTTTATGAATATATTTTTTTTTCACTATCATCTTATATTTAAAAAAAAGCTGAAAAATATATATATAATAGATTGATGAAAAACGAACATGTAGAGACAGAAACCTTAGCTGTACCAAACGATTTTGGTATAAAAAAAATTTTGGAAAAATAAAATCGCATTTTTAGCAATGATCACTCGATCAGATTTATGAACGGATTTTTCTGTGAATACTACTCAATGATGTATGATGTCTAAAAACTCATGAGCAGTTTTTGGATATTATCAAACAAATTCAGAGAACATTCAATTTAAAAGTAAAAAACTTTTATTTTGTACTCAAAAACGGGTGATATTTTAGAGCTGAAACTTGTCTGAGAAGTTGTCTATACTATGAGATATTTTCAGGAAAAAAATTAGCCCGATTGGAATGGGGGCATTTTTCACCGTCTTATCTGGCGAGGGACTTTTCATTTTTATGTTAATAAAATTATTTTCTGCAATATCACAAGTTAACTTTTTCCCCTCCGCAATTTGATAAAATTTCTCCATAGGAATAACATTACGATTTTCAAGATGTGAAATTCCTAAGAGACTCCTCTTAACAACATTTATGAGGTTGAATAGTGAATAGTTCAAAATTCTCGTAGAAAAATTTGCTTTAAATAAAACAAAAGAAGAGAAAAAAAAATTGAAGCAAAATTAATTCACCTCAAAAATTAATTTTCGATATTTTCCTCTATAATATTTTTCAGATCAAAATAATTGAACGGTTCAAATAAAGTAAACAAATAATTTTAATAAAATAATTACAATTTAAATAGTTTAAAGATATATGATTTTATCTTTAAAATTTAATTGAAATATTAGGAGTTTTTCTATAATTTTAAAATTAAAAAATAGATACATTATGAATAATAAAAAAAATGCGTTTATTGCGTAATATATGTAATTAATTTTCCTATCTTCGCTCAAATATATTGGAAGTAATTTTTTTCAATGGTCTTATTTATAACAAAACATTTGTAACTGTCAAGATAAACCGGCGGCCTTGGTTGATCAAAAGGAGTCGGATGGGTGTTTGGGTGTCAAAAATGTCGATTTTCTCTTTTTCTTTTATTTTTAATATGCATATCTTTAGCTTTAATTTAAGATCAAGATTATCGATTTCTGTTTGGTGGTTTTCTTTTCGTAAGCATTTTTCAGAAACTGTATATTAGTTCATACGCGTTTCCTCCTTACGCTTTTTCTAATTTTGCGCTTCTGAAAGATAAAGTTTTTCAACAGTAAAGCCCATTTCACACCTTCACAACTACTTGCAACTGCAACTCGCAACTTGTGCTAACCTGGTTTTTCGGGTTTCCACAAAAAATTATTTATCTCACAATTTGGCAAGTTTCATCTTTTTGTAAACGAACTTGAATCAAACCATAGGCATCGCTTGCATCATACATCATACATAAATTTATGTTTCCGAACTTCTTTAATAAGATCAATTTCCATTTTTGCCGTCCATTTACTACCCAATTTTAATTGCGCAGATTTTTGCATTTTTTGCAAGCAAGTGAAGTTGGCGTCTTAAAAAGTAAATAACAACCAGTTGGCGAAGTCTAGTTCGCCACAATGCAGCCAAACAAATACGGAATTCTGATTGGCTAAACTTACATTCAACTTCAGACTTTTTCGTGCTCGCATGAAAAAAGCTCACGACTTGAGTGCAACTTTTAAATGCAGAAGATATCAGCATGTTTTGTTTTATTATTTCTTCCTCATTAATAGCTCTTTGATTGTCTGTCTGTCTGTCACCCACTTTCACAGAACAAACCGCAAGTCTTACAAACAAGTGGGATACGTCATTTTGAAGCAAAAAATCAGTTTAGGCTACATTCCAAATTTCATTAAAAAATTTTAATTAGAAGTTTATTTAAAATTTAAATAACTAAAAATTTAATCAACATTAAAATAGCATGCAAATTCCATTTTTATTCAATATTTTCACAGTTGCCATTGCATCAAACGTCCGAGAAACTTTATTTAAAATAAAAATAAAATTCGTGAAAAAAATATTTATTTTTGTGATATAATTCAATTTGGATTGTTGTAATAGCACAATACATTTATTTGAAGGTTCATTATATATGAATGTAGAAAGATGCATAAAAAATTCTAAATTTGCATTGAAAATATGCAAAGTTTCGCTTTTATTTTTGAAGCAATAATTTCACTAATTAATTTTTCGAATTGTAAACTTGTGGCTGCAAAAAGTAAACTACTACGTTTGTCGCAGGGTCAGAGCTCGAGTATTTTTGTGGGATTTTGTATGCATTTTCCGTTTATTGAAAGTCAGTGTGGGAAACAGGGAATTAATATGTGTGGTCAACGAATGCTGAACCGCGACCACTAGCGTCATATCCAATGCTTTACCAACTAGGCGCCGACCTGGTGGCGCAGCGGTTACGGTGTTAGCCTTTGGAGCTTCTGGGTCCGGGTTCGAATCCCGTTAAGGCATGGATGTTTGTGTTTGTCGAGTATATGCGGAGTACGTGCTCGTTAAATCTGTTGGGTCCGAAAGTCCTGTGGGCGGTCATTGCGAAGTTTTCCACGGGTTTAGGTCGCTGGAGATTATTTCCCTCCCCTTCAGGGACATGTCTAAATTGTGGAGGTGGGCCACGATAGATGGCAGCATCTGTCGCTTATGTATGTGTGCGTTGTGTCTGTCTTACTTGACGAAGGTTTATAAGCGGGTCTGTCACCACGCACACGAACCTGAAAATATATGTCAACCAACCAGCAATTGGTAAGGATCAACTTGCCTGTCTGAACATGTGCCACAGTATACCATCAGTCATTGCACGACATTTAACCTTAAAAGTAATAGTAGCCTCTATTACTTTTTGACAGTCAGAAGTAAGTATTTTTATTCAATTTCTTTTAATAACTCTTATTATATGTGTACAGATAGAGTAATATTTTTTTTCCTCGTTATAAGTTAGACTTTAAAAATGAAATACCAGTGATTACTTTGACTGTATATTAATTTGTATTGTCATGGCGATTGTTTATTTGCAAGAGTGTGTGTTTTGTACGGTTGTGCCATAAATGTGGGTACGGTTGTGACACAGTAAAACTTATTTATTGTTCTTTTCGATGCCTAAGAAAACGCCTGAGGAAGATAGAAAAAGCACATTGGGACCTAAAAAATATGAAACAAGATTTTATAGAAGTGAAACGTGGGATTTCATTACGAAGAGCTGCGAAAAATCACCAAATTAATTGAATGTCTTTGTTACGATATACATTTCTATCGATACAAGCTTCTATAAAACAAATGAGCAATCGTTTTATGACAATTTGCAAATTGTTATACATACACACCTATGAGCCACAGGATATATATGGGCAGTTCTACCATAATTTTTAATTTCAGGTATTAAAAACTTGTAAAATTTATTTTTTCAAAATCACTTTAAATGTTTATCAAAAGGTTTATAATTGTTCTAGAATTACGAAAAAAAGTTTAGCAAAGCTTATTTGCAAAAAACAAAAAAATTATAATAAGGGACGGCAGTTTTTTAAAAACACCGATTCTAAAGAAACCGGCCTCACGAAACTAACTGTTTATCAATGAAACCGAAATAGTAAAAAACCGGTTAGTCTTAAAACTGGTTTCGATTTTCCATCCCTAGATTCTAACGACGGTAAGGATCGGAAGGTCAGGAACGGAAGGAAAGGACATTCACGCTGTTTTCCGGTCTTTCTTGTGTTGAAATTAACTCCAGTTTAATAAAAAGGGATTTTTTTTACTTCTTGTACTCCACTTAAACATATTTATAGAAAAAAAAATTCAATTATCAAGCAAAAATTAACCTTAAACCTGGGAGACTGTAAGGAAAGCAATAAAGCCTCGCAGGCAATTTCACTAAGTTTTTTTTAAATTTTGGGCTTATTGGTGAATTTTAGCAATAATATGTGGCTACTAACTGAAAAGTGAGTTTTCTGCAATACAGTTTTCAAGGTTGAAGAATCACTGTAGCTCAATCCAGTGCCTCTCTTCACCACTTTTGGAATGAGGTCAGTGAATGTACCAAAACCCAGGGACAAATTTAGGAGACGAGAAAAACGCATTATAAATGTTAAAAGCCAAAATTCAATGGAAGGAAATCGTTAAGCTACAGTATTAGTTCAATTTAAAATCCAAATGAATGTAATTTTTAGCTAAAAAAAGTATTAGATTGGTCCCTAAACTTAAAATTTGACATTCGGGACACACGATGGTAAGGACTTTTCTGCATTGTTTTGTGTTCTAAAAATTTTTTGGAGTTTCTTTGCTTTAAAATTACGTTTTGCAATTATAAAAGGACCAGTCTTTTAGTATAATAAGAAAAAATGGTAAAGAAATATTAATTTTTTTAAAAGTTATGCCCAAGGGACATAAAATTAAAAATTATGGTAGAATTGCCCATATATATTGTTGACGAAACAGGTGTCACTACCTTCCAAAAGATTTCTTTGTGGTATATAAGAAAATGTATATTTTTTTATGTAGATAAGATATTTTCTGTCTTTTAAAAAAAAAAAAACATATTTTAATATATTTGTTTTGTATTTTAACCCGGTTACCGCAATGTATAATTACAAATATTTAGTTAACTTTTTTGACTGATTGTGATAATATGAAGACTTTGTAGTAATATTTATAAATTTGTTCGTAACTATTAAATTTAAAAATTAAATAATAAATTAAGTATTATTATACAAATATTGAATTTATAATTACTAAAGTTGCTGCAATAAGCATGATTTTATACCATTTTGGTGTCTTTTTGAAACTGTCACAACCGACCCAGGGTGGGGTCGGTTGTTACATGTTTTCCTTTTTTTTCTTATTTGCTCCTATGAGTTAACTATTGTACTTAGGGAAAAAAATTTGTATTTATATGTAGATAAATGTTGCACTTTACTATTAATGCAACTTCCATCCAGCTACCAAGCATACTAACGAATTTATAAGCGATCAAATGAAAACTGACACAACCCTACCCAGTCTCCCCTACCCGTGAGAGGGCGGATGTCTGACTTATACTCCGAGATGGCGCCACCTCCTTAATTTAGGCATGTCGCTAGAGGGAAAGGGCATTTTCTCCAGACGACCTGCACCCATGGTGAACTGCGCAATGACCGACCACAGGACTTTCGGACCCACAGATTTAACGATCAAGTTCTCCGCATGTACTCAGGACGACACAAAAATCCATGCCTTATCCGGGATTCGAATCCGGACCCACTCGCTTGGCTCTCAGTATTTTTGTGTTCAATAGACCATTTTAACTTTTGCTTTAAGGGGTCACAGGAGTCTTAAAAATGTGCAAAGAAGATACTACAAAGCATAGTTTGATCTTTCATTTCATTTTTTAACTACTCAATAAATGAGTATAATTTTTTTATATGTAATTCTACAGGATTTATTTATTACAAAACAAGTTTTAAAATTTATGAAAGTTTAGCCAAAACTAAAACAAATGATATTAAACATGAAGCTATTTGAACACATTGTGATTAGGCTTGCGCGGCAAATTGTGAGGTCAAAATTGAAAAAATGACTAAGAAAATGACTTTATATTGTACTAATATGTACAAACAAAGACTTATACCTAAATTCTCAGCTCAATTTTAATTAGAAATTATTTTAAGAACCTTTTTCTAAAAAAATTAATAAAAAATTTTAAATTTTGATTTTAAATTTTTTTAAAAATAATTTCTAATTAAAATTGATCTGAGAATTTAGGTATAAGTTTTTGTTTGTACATATTTGTACAATGTAAAGTCATTTTCTTGGTCATTTTTTTCAATTTTGACCTCACAATTTGCCGCGCAAGCCTAATCAGAGTGTGCTCAAATAGCTTCATGTTTAATATCATTTATTTTAGTTTTGGCTAAGGTTTGATAAATTTTAAAACTTGTTTTATAATAAATAAATCTTGTAGAATAACATATAAAAAAATTATACTTATACATTAAGTAGTTCAAAAATGACATGAAAGATCAAACTATGTTTTGTAGTACCTTCTTTGCACATTTTTAAGACTCCTATGACCCCTTAATCCAAATTGTCCACTATTAACTTTAGACGTTTGGGTAAAGTAGGGCTTTCGCTCAAGGCCTTGCGCTGACACTTAGAATGTAGGATTTTCTTTATATTTCATTCTCTGATAAAAATATTAAAATTATTTTTTAGGCGTCACATTTTAATTTAGTTTCAATATTTTTAGATTGTTTCGCTTTTCAAATGTAAGTTTTGATTTGACACTTTATTTGATTTCGAATAAACATTTTAATCCCTTCACTCTAGACCTACCGTAAGAAAAAAGACCGTATCTGTAAAAACTGAAATTTGGTAAAATGAAGAAAATTCGTTTTATTAAACACCAAAGTAAAATAAAAAGTTAAGGTTGACATAGTTTTATAATGTACAGGGTGAGGCAAATAAAAGTGGACCCAACGTAGAGATAAGAATACGACAGAAATGTTGCCAAGTCAAAAACCAATACAAAAGCAGGTTTGATAACTGAAGCTATTGATCGCTTCAATATTAAGCCCAAACAAACGCTTGGCGACTTATCTGCCGGCAACTAAGCTATGGTTTGAGAAGCTAGTTGAAATCAAAAATCTAAGCAAGGTTTGTAGAGCTGATCAAGAAAAGTTCCCATAATAACAATTATTTCGGTCGTTATTTATGCTAGAGAATCGGACCTTTTTTTTTTTTTTTTTAATACAAAACATTCTAAATTGATTGCAAGACACAAAAGTCCTAACGCTGCGTACGATGTCGCCCTTAACGGTTGCGTTGGGTGCCTATTCAGGTGTTGGCTTGTCACCTGACTGTGGTTCTAAAATACGGCGCCCGTCGCCAATAGCCCTCGTGTAGCTGTAGTGCGACGATAATTTAAACCTAAACCTAAGATACAAAATTTGCATTATGGGACGTCTTCACACAATACGAACTAAGATAAGAACTCGCCACTAGTCTATGAGTAGTTAGTTGAATGTGAAGCTAATCCGATCCAACCAAAGCAAAAACAGGTTTCAGGCAGCTTCAAGAGTTTTTCCCGCCAAGCATTTCAACGTATTCTTATCCCTAGACCGGGGCCACTTTTATTTGCCTCACCCTGTAGTTACTATTACTGACTTTCAAAATAAGATAGAGATTATTTCTTTTTTATGTGCATTATTGTTAATAACTCGACAACGCTAAATTACATATATTGTTTTCTGTTTTGCAGCGGCAGTATAGACTAGGCTAGAAAAGCTGTTTACTGTAGAGTGGAAGACGTACGCAGTGTATGAATAGTCCGCCTGTACTTCTTAGCATCTCAAATATTTAGATTGTGGAGGATTCCACTTTGAAAACAGTTAAAGAGCCCGAAAGAGGCAGGGCTATCTATCCTATGGCGTTTGGCGGGATTGTTGGGAAAGTTTGGTTGGATATAAGAAATAATGTGACACACTAAAACTGCACATTAGGTTATTGATGAAAGGAGGTTTATAGTTAATTAGTTATTACCGTCATCAATTACAAATGCATTTCTCTTTTTTTTATAATCTTGACTTGATGGTCAACAGATTTTCATCGATAGTATGTATTATTTAACATATTCTTTATGACCTCGGAGGTCACTAAAAGTTAAAATATAGCTATGCAATAATAGTGCAGCACGATGCAAGTTTGAACTGCCCTTCAATTGAGAATCTGTTTCTAAACCTTGTAGAAATATGCGCCCATAAAAGCAATGAATCGCTAAATATCGTAACTCTTGCCAAAACTAAAATCTTCCATAGACTTTTTCAAAGTGGAATTTTCCACAATCAAAATATATAAGATGCACAAAGAAGTGACAGGCGAACTATACTGGTCGTTCATGATAGAATTGGGAGGACGTGAGTTGTCAATGCCTACGTCCTGGTAATTTAGGGGTTTAAGGTATCTGCTGACATTACAGGTCGTGTTTTTTAAAAATCCAGTTATTAAAAATTTATACAGATTTTCTACATATTTATCAATGAAACTTCGCTGTAAAAGTAAAAATTTTATTGTACAATTTTTTTCTTCACAATTTTTGAGCCATTTTGTTGATAAACTGGGACGTAAAAAGGCGTTTACTAAATGCCTCATTTCAATAAAAATTACTTTAAATATTTTAATTTCTTTTTTAACTTTGGTACAGTCAATTATTGTGTCTTCTTCCCATAAACAAACCATTCGAATTGTAGAATATTTCGACAAGTCCGGACAAATCCGGCAATTCGATTTAATTTGTCGAACTTAGTGCGTTAAGGCAACAATTTCGGCCATTCTTCAAAATTTAAGAATTAGAGGATGCGACTGTTTGTTTAGTTTATAGAAAGTATTGGTTGGCAACTGCACGTGTCTTTTGGGTTATGAAGTTATTTTTATAGTCACTTTTTTTTTAGCAAAGCTTCTCCATCAAAGTGGAATTTTCCACAATCAAAATATATAAGATGCACAAAGAAGTGACAGGCGAACTATACTGGTCGTTCATGATAGAATTGGGAGGACGTGAGTTGTCAATGCCTACGTCCTGGTAATTTAGGGGTTTAAGGTATCTGCTGACATTACAGGTCGTGTTTTTTAAAAATCCAGTTATTAAAAATTTATACAGATTTTCTCATACTTATCAATGAAACTTCGCTGTAAAAGTAAAAATTTTATTGTACAATTTTTTTCTTCACAATTTTTGAGCCATTTTGTTGATAAACTGGGACGTAAAAAGGCGTTTACTAAATGCCTCATTTCAATAAAAATTACTTTAAATATTTTAATTTCTTTTTAACTTGGTACAGTCAATTATTGCCTTCTTTCCCATAAACAAACCATTCGAATTGTAGAATATTTCGACAAGTCCGGCAAATAATTCGATTTAATTTGTCGAACTTAGTGCGTTAAGGCAACAATTTCGGCCATTCTTCAAAATTTTAAGAGGATGCGACTTAGGCTTGTTTAGTTTATAGAAAGTATTGGTGCAACGTGGTCTTTTTTATTTATATACACTTTTTTTTTAGCAAAGCTTCTCCATCAAAGTGGAATTTTCCACAATCAAAATATATAAGATGCACAAAGAAGTGACAGGCGAACTATACTGGTCGTTCATGATAGAATTGGGAGGACGTGAGTTGTCAATGCCTACGTCCTGGTAATTTAGGGGTTTAAGGTATCTGCTGACATTACAGGTCGTGTTTTTTAAAAATCCAGTTATTAAAAATTTATACAGATTTTCTACATACTTATCAATGAAACTTCGCTGTAAAAGTAAAAATTTTATTGTACAATTTTTTTCTTCACAATTTTTGAGCCATTTTGTTGATAAACTGGGACGTAAAAAGGCGTTGACTAAATGCCTCATTTCAATAAAAATTACTTTAAATATTTTAATTTCTTTTTAACTTGGTACAGTCAATTATTGTCTTCTTTCCCATAAACAAACCATTCGAATTGTAGAATATTTCGACAAGTCCGGCAAATAATTCGATTTAATTTGTCGAACTTAGTGCGTTAAGGCAACAATTTCGGCCATTCTTCAAAATTTTAAGAGGATGCGACTTAGGCTTGTTTAGTTTATAGAAAGTATTGGTGCAACGTGGTCTTTTTGGGTTATGAAGTTATTTTTATAGCCACTTTTTTTTTAGCAAAGCTTCTCCATCAAAGTGGAATTTTCCACAATCAAAATATATAAGATGCACAAAGAAGTGACAGGCGAACTATACTGGTCGTTCATGATAGAATTGGGAGGACGTGAGTTGTCAATGCCTACGTCCTGGTAATTTAGGGGTTTAAGGTATCTGCTGACATTACAGGTCGTGTTTTTTAAAAATCCAGTTATTAAAAATTTATACAGATTTTCTACATACTTATCAATGAAACTTCGCTGTAAAAGTAAAAATTTTATTGTACAATTTTTTTCTTCACAATTTTTGAGCCATTTTGTTGATAAACTGGGACGTAAAAAGGCGTTGACTAAATGCCTCATTTCAATAAAAATTACTTTAAATATTCTAATTTCTTTTTAACTTGGTACAGTCAATTATTGTCTTCTTTCCCATAAACAAACCATTCGAATTGTAGAATATTTCGACAAGTCTGGCAAATAATTCGATTTAATTTGTCGAACTTAGTGCGTTAAGGCAACAATTTCGGCCATTCTTCAAAATTTTAAGAGGATGCGACTTAGGCTTGTTTAGTTTATAGAAAGTATTGGTGCAACGTGGTCTTTTTGGGTTATGAAGTTATTTTTATAGTCACTTTTTTTTTAGCAAAGCTTCTCCACCTGACGCTAACCTCCAAGCTTTTGGTTGGTTGGTTGGTTGGTAGACATATATTTTCCGGCTTGTGTGCTTGGTCGCAAGGACCCGCTTATAAAACATCGTTAAGTAGGAAAACACAAGACACACACAAACACATATGACAGATGTTGCCATCTGTCGCCACCTCCGCAATTTAGACATGTCCCTGGGGAGGGAAATTTTCTCCAGGGACCTGTACCCATGGGAAACTGCGCAATGACCGCTCACAGGACTTTCGGACCCAACAGATTTTACGAGAGCGTACTCCGCATATACTCGACAAACACAAACATCCATGCCTGAACGGGATTCGAACCCGGACCCAGCAGCACCAGAGGCCAATGCCTTAACCACTACGCCGCTGGATCGGCCTCCAAGCTTTTGAATGAAATTCCTGCGGGCGAGTTGAGCTGTTGAAGAATAGTTTCTTTAGTCCGTCCCAAAAGTTTAGACAAAAGATTTAGGTTAGGTTTGAATTATCGTCGCACTAGAGCTACACGAGGGCTATTGGCGACGGGCGTCGTATTTTAGAACCACAGCCAGGTGACGAGCCAACACCTGAATAGACACCCAATGCAACCGTTAAGGGCGACATCGTACGCAGCGTTAGGACTTTGAAGGATATTTAACGTGCCCTCCCTTACACGAGGTATTATACGTCGGACATTTTTGGCTGCACGGGCCGTTTATAGGTGGGCAGCTATTTTGGCGATGCCCGGACCCGAACCTGGGACCTTCCGCATGCTAAGCGAGTGCTTAACCGACTGGGCTCCCCAGCCTCTTTTTGACAAAATGCATTTTAAGTCAAAAAATTTCATTGAAATTGTTTTATTGAAAAGTAAATTAGTGTTGAAGGAACGGTGTTTTTGGGTTTTTTTTAAGGAGGAGACTATTTTTTCATTGTAAAGTGCAAAAAAGAGCAATTTGTAAAAGAACATAGGGAAATACTGCACTTTTCATCGAGAGAAACGGTCAATGCATGTCTCTAAATCCTCGAATACGTGGTAAAACTTTAAGATGATGGAATGGTAGGCATTTGGTCTGGATTTAGATTGAATTGAGATGTTTACCTGTAAATTTGAAGCAAATATTTCACCATTAAAGATTTAAAACGGCTATATGAGATGTTTGGTATGAAATTGAACTAAGAGTGTTATTTAAATTCACCGGAAACAGCATTTTTTAATTTATCATATTAAAGATAAATATTATCCAAGCAATAAAAATGCAAAACTGTATAATTAAATTTTGCATTAAATTGATTTTCTCGTTATTAATGAGACAGATTTGTTAGTTTTTTCAGTTAATTTCTAATTACTTATACTTGCCCCTGATTCTTACTACCACAAACATTTTCAACTAAACCTTTTCAGTGAAATTTTATGACTATGTTTAAACTTTTGAAACGGTCTATATATATTCCGTGTCCCGAGTTTCATTTGTAGACGACAACAAAACGATTTCTCCAATTCCTCGAAAAGAAATGCAGGTAAGATTCGTTTTCTTTTGACACCTCAGTCACTGGCTGGAAGTTGAGTCAATGAATCCTTCTTCCGAAAGATTGAGCTTTCCAATAACAGATCGAAAAATCTAGTCAAGGGATGCACTTTCGAAAAGGGTTATTTGGACTTGTGGTTGTGTATATAAACTGTGTCATTTTTATGCGCTAACGAAAATCAACAATACGATTGTTGCTATTCCATAGAAAAACAAGTCTTTGTGCATTAGAAATCATAAAAAATGGATTTGAGGATATTTTTAGGGTTAGCAGCCCTGTCTCCAGAACAAAAGGTGAAATGTCGTAAGAGTTGTTTATTATTTGTGAAACTCAAAACTTTACCTTTATGTCTCGCTGATGGAAACACAACCAGAATATTATTAAACCAAAACAACATTAACAGGGCAGCAAAATTGTGTCCGTCAAAATATTAATTATTTGATGTACTTATTTTTAGTACAGTAATATTACCTACTAAGTGAAACATATTAAATATTAGTTATTTCAAATAATAATTTAGTTAATTTCTAATCTTTTGAAATGGGATAAAATCATAACTCTATTTAGTTGGTTGATATAACATATATTTTCAGGCTTGTGTGCTTGCTCAGAGAGCCGCTTATGAACCTTTGTCAAGTAAGACAGTCAAAACACACACTCACATGCACACATATACGTGACAGATGCTGCCATCTATCACGCGACACCTCCACAATTTAGACATGTCCCTGAAGGGGAGGGAAATAGTCTCCAGAAACCTGTACCTAGGGGAAACTGCGCAATGACCGCCCACAGGACTTTCGGACCCAACAGATTTAACGAGCACGTACTCCGCATATACTCGGTGAGTTTTCAGCGACCAGGACTCGATCGCGGGACCTTCCGATCCGTAGATCAAGACACTGACCACAGGGCGCCTCACAGCCCCGCTCTCTATTTACTAGGGACACCAAAAAGATTTATCTGAGACACTATAGTCCGAGAGCTAGCAACGTCGAAAAAACAAGCATTTCAGGTGGGCCAGTTTTAGGATATGCTATCTCTCTCACTCTCCCGGACATCATACGGGCTATCTGGCTGGCGGTAGTGGTTGCGTTCCTCAGTGCGCATCCTACTAATACAATAAAAATATTGATTTTTTGAATCATTTAAGGACGTTTTATTTTTTTATTATTATTTTTAGTGAACTTTTTGCAACATAAATCTATTATTGCCAGACATTTTTATTGTTGTTTAAGCTGTGCCAGACGCTAATTTGATTTTAAAAGCTCAAGTGTTGCCCAAATTATCAGCTCATTACAAGTATTGCCACATGGTATTGCGCAATGAATGAAGATGACGTAATTACAATGATCGGTGAATTCACACCTGAGCTGGTAATTTGGGCAACACTTGAGCTTTCAAAATCAAAATTAGCGTCTGGCACAGCTTAAACAACAATAAAAATGTCTGGCAATAATTGATTTATGTTGCAAAAAGTTCACTAAAAATAACAATAAAAAAATAAAACGTCCTAAAATGATTTGAAAAATCAATTTTTTACTTGTATTAGTAGGATGCGCACTGATGAACGCAACCACTACCGCCAGCCAGATAGCCCGTATGATGTCCGGGAGAGTGAGAGAGATAGCATATCTTAAAACTGGCCTACCTGAAATTCTCTCTCAAAAACGTTGCTAGCTCTTAGACTACTATATCTGCTAACCAGACGTCGGGATTTAAAGTTCTGTTCAGGAAAACTTCCTAGATTGTCCGGGATTTCACAATAATATTGAAACTTCACCCCCCTCTCCCTGCTGTTTTAAAAATATCGAATGCATTCATGATTGCATTAAACATATCTCTCTTATTTGTTCTCGGATAGATAGGGTAGACTGACCAGTGAGTGAACAGGCCCCAGTGAATGAACATTTTGTAAATATAATTAAAAAATAAGGATTGAAAATTATTCCACTAGATGGATTGTCAACACTGATTTCCTCCCATCTACAGTGGTGGTCATAATTATAAGGACAATGGAAAAACAGCTAGATCTTTTCGACAAATCACGATTGAGTTATGCAAATTTTATGTCTGTTAGCTAATAGTAAATTAAGCATTTTAAATCAGATTCTTTACAAAAAAACATAAAATTCATAATTTTAAAATGCGTTATAAAATTTAACATACAGCGAAATTGGACAAAATTATAAGGACAATTGTATTTCTGTAAGTTTAATGCATAAAATAGCATAAAATTAGCAAAGTTTCGGCTTGTACACGTCATTCCATCGTGTTATAAAGATTTTGCGAGTGTTTGAAATTTTCAATACACTTATCTTCAACCATGCCACTAGGTACGAAGTTTTCAGTGTTTGAAAAAGGAAAATTAATCGCTCATAAAAATTCTGGACTTACTGGACGTGAAATAGCATTGAAATTGAATAGATCAAAGACTGTAATGTATAATTTCTTGAAAAATCCTGGAAATTATCGAAAACGAAAACACCCAGGTAGGCCATTTTCTGTATCTTTGAGAGATAAAAGACGAATTATAAGTAGAGCATGCTCTAAAAAGCAAAGATCGACGGAAATAAAGCGAGAACTGAACTTGAACTACAGTGCTCGAACCGTTCGCCGTGTTTTACAAAATGCTAAACAGGTTCGATACGGAAAACTGAAGTCACGACCCCCTCTTACAAAAACTCAAAAGAGACTGAGGATGGAGTTTGCAAAAAAGTACATTTCTATGGGTGACAAATGGGATGATGTTGTCTTTTCTGATGAAAAGAAGTTTAACCTAGACGGACCTGATGGTTTTAAGTATTTTTGGTATGATCTTCGCAAAGAAAAAGAAATCTTTTCAAAGCATTCATATGGTGGCGGCTCGGTAATGGTCTGGGCAGGTTACGCAGCCTCTGGAACTACAGAAATAGTATTTCTTCAAGGTAAAATGAACTCAAATAGTTATGTTGATATGCTGGGTGACAATCTTTTACCACAAGTACCGTTGATAACCAGTGGTGACTATTTATTCTAGCAGGACAATGCATCCATACATGTGTCCGCAGCTTCAAAATCATGGTTTAACGCTAATTCTGTAAAACTATTGACTGATTGGCCACCTAAAAGTCCCGATCTGAACCCAATCGAAAATTTGTGGGGTATTTTGGCGTATGAAGTTTACAAAAATGGCACTCAATACCATAACAAACGAGAACTGATGTCATCAATTGAAAAGGCATGGAAAAATATCCCTGTGTGCACCCTAAAGAAACTAACAAGCTCTATGACATCAAGATTAATTAAAGTAATTGAAAATAAGGGTGGACTTATTAATTATTAATTGTTTGGACTTGAAAATTTTAAATGTCCTTATAATTTTGTCCAGTTTCCTAACAATACATTTTTTGTTTATTATTTTTATAAACTCAAATTTTCTAGTTTAAGTTTTTTTATTGTTCTTAAATGATTTGCAGCATAAAGAAGTATTTTATATCCAAATGCAATTTCATTTAATTCAGAAATAAAAAAAATCTGTTCTATTTTCAGTTGTCCTTATAATTTTGACCACCACTGTAGTAGGAAGCTATATTTGACATATGGTTGGTTGTCCTGGGCAGTATATGTCCTGGTGTTTATTCACTGGCGGCAGTGCCTTAGACGTTCATTCACTAGTTAGTCTACCCTATGTCTTTGCTTGTTCTTGGGGTATTGGGCTTTTTAAGCAAGGTTTTATTTTTACGAGAGGGGTGATTACTGCAGTTATCAGGTAAACTGCAGTAACTAGCCTAATGACTCAGACCATTGTTGCAAAAAATCAATTGCTCTAGCCTATAATAAAACATTGGAAAAGACTATTTATCTCAAAGCAAAAATGGTATAATCAGTTGTTGTGGTTACTGCAGAGTTAACCCTCCCTCGACAGATTAGTCTATCGCCTAACCTTCCTCATTTATCTGGGCATAGGGACTAGGTAACTCCTATCAAGCTAAAGTTAATTTAAGGGGTCATAGGAGTCTTAAAAATGTGCAAAGAAGGTACTACAAAGTATAGTCTGATCTTTCATGTAAATTTTTAACTACTCAATATATATAAGTATAATTTTTTTTATATGTTATACTACTAGATTTATTTTTTATAAAACAAGTTTTAAAATTTATGAAACTTTAGCCAAAACTAAAATTAATGATATTAAACATAAAGCTATTTGAACACATTGTGATTAGGCTTGCGCGGCAAATTATGAGGTCAAAATTGAAAAAATGACCAGGAAAATGACTTTATATTGTACAAATATGTGCAGACAAAGACTTACCTAAATTTTCAGCTCAATTTTAATTAGAAATTATTTTAAGGACTTTTTTCTAAAAAAAATCATAAAAATTTTAAAATTTTGATTTTAAATTTTTTAAAAAATAATTTCTAATTAAAATTGAGCTGAGAATTTAGGTATAAGTCTTTGTTTGTACATATTTGTACAGTATAAAGTCATTTTCTTGGTCATTTTTTCAATTTTGACCTCAAAATTTGCCGCGCAAGCCTAATCACAATGTGTTCAAATAGCTTTATGTTTAATATCATTTATTTTAGTTTTCGATAAAGTTTCATAAATTTTAAAATTTGTTTTATAATAAATAAATCTTGTAGAATTACATATAAAAAATTATACTTAGATATTGAGTAGTTAAAAAATTACACGAAAGATCAAACTATGCTTTGTAGTACCCTCTTTGCATATTTTTAAGACTCCTATGACCCCTTAAGAATTAAAAAGTACAAAACTGTTTTAAAAATTTAATTAAGGCATAATAGTTAAGCAGCTTACTGTTTAAATCAAATACTAATATATTTAATGCTATGGTCAAAAGTGTACTTTTAAAACGAACAGAAACAGGGAAATTAACTAAGCAACAACTGAAAAGGTAAATATCTGCAAAACCATAGAAAAATTTTTTTAAAATATCATTGCCCACAAACCATATAGAATACAGAACTCTAAAAAAATAAAATAAATAATAAAAAAAAAACCTGCAACATGAGCCCCAATAGCATGAAAAGAAGAAAATTGAGGTGGTTTGGCCACGTGTTACGAATGCTACAAACAGATATCCCACCAGTAGCATTGCAACGGCAACAGGCACCATGGGAAAAGAAGGATAAGGGGCCTAAATCTGATCCGGGTAATTAAAGATCAGTTATACTCCGTGCCAACGTAAGTTGGGTAAATTGAAATATGCTACGAAGAAGATCCTTCCGCGCATGTAAAGAGTTCCATTAATTATTTGTGAATCCATTCAGAAAACATGTTTAAAACATTAATTTCGTCTAAGGTCTAACAGATTTCAATATTATATGAGAAAATTTGGCAATTTTATCAGAATGAGAAGTGTATTTTGGTTAAATTTTATTCAGATCATTTGGTATGTAAATATTATTTACAAGAGTTTCCAACCAACGGATCATTGAATCGTTCTATGGTTGCTGTCTCAATGGGATTTTGTTTATTATGACAGATGCAACTGATTTTTTCTTTATACCAAATTTCAACTGCGTAATTGGCGATTGAAAACGAATATTTGTTAAGAAAAATGGCAATTTACAATTCCTTCCTTTTAAATAGAAAATATAAGTTATCAAAAGCATTTACCCAATCTGCCTGAACAAAGGATAGATTTTAAATTTTTTCTAAAGTTTTTGGAAAAAGTCATTGGTAATTGTAGTCAAGTATTCAATGACTGTCATACAGATTTTTTTTATTTTCTTTGTTACTTTTTAAGTCACATTGTACGAATAGTGAAAACTTGTACACTTGTACCATGTTGTGTGATGTACATTATTCAATCTTTTTTAGTTTTGTTAATATAATTAAGTTTTACAGTTTCGTGGTTTTCAGAAATATTTTGCATGCTTTCGAAAAAAGGCCTAGAAAAAAAATTTGTTTTCTTAAAAACTTTTTTGTTCACCAACTTCTCACTCAACGCATTCAAAAACGTAGGTTTAATCTATTATTATAATTAGTTGAAACGGCATTTTATTAATATTTTGAATGGCTTCCTGTAAAGTATCTTGAAATCTATCTTGAGGATCCTTTAATTCAATTTTATAATTAATGTTTTTTTTTTACTTTTTGGCCAACTCGATGTATCGTTTCTCAAAGTTTTGCTTCGGTTTTAATTGTAAGAAAAAAATTAAATTTACATGTTCGGATACAGTTAAAACGCGGTTTTTGTGGTTTTACGACATAGTGATGATAAATTCTCATATATATTTTTTATATTTTAGAGATGTCTGCTTACTTTTAGCTTTAAACTACCGTTTTACAATTAGAAGTAAAAAATATATTGTTTTTAAGTATTAATTTTAAAACAATTTTTTTATTAATTTCTCACCAAAAATTGTACTATTCTACTATTCTATGAGCTCATAAATCAAAATTGTGTATTTCAATAAATTTATCCCACTGACAATATTTTTTTATTCAAAGCAAAATAATGGAATTGAATGTAATATTATTAACGAAATAAATATATCTCACAACCATCATTTATTTATTTTACTATCTGATTTATAAATTAATTTAGCAAAAAATATTAAATTAATACTTGACTTGAAGAAACATGAAAAGATTAAACCTTTTTAGAATTACGAATTTAAACAATTTAAGTATTTTTAATTATTAGTAACAATTATATACATTTTTTGTATTTATTACCTAAAAAAGCTTCTTATTACGCATTTAGAATTTACAATAGGCCAACTGAAGCGATATCGCGCCAAACCTGACGATTGATTGAGACTTTTTTTCTTCTTTTTTTCGTTCGAATCGGAGTAGGTGAGAATGATTTAATGACGTCCCGCGCTTTTTCGACTGCCAATCTTTGCTGTTTACGCAAGTTAGGGTGGCACGGAGTAAAGTCTTACATCTGTTTCCGGTAAAGATTTGGAAAAATTGTTTAAAACGCGTATAATGACTTTTTTGGAAAATAATAATTTGCTTTCAGATAATCAATATGGCTTTTCATTAACCAGAAGTTTACATAACTAAGCTGAATTCAACATGGCTTTAGAAAAGATAGGTCCTGTATAACTAATCTTTTAAAATTTTAGGACATTGTTACAGAAAAGATTGATAAAGGCAATATAGTTGATTTTATTTACACCGACATTTTTGTTCAAAATTCGTTTGATGAAGTTCCTCATGTACCATGCTATTTAAGATGAAAAGATTTGAGTTAGGGACAGTTGTGATCCGTTGTATTGAAAATTGGTTGACTAATACAAAACAATGGGTTCATATTAATGCCAAATACTCTGATTGGAATGAAGTAGTAAGTGGATAGCTTCAAGGCCCTGTATTAGGGACCATTTATATTTATTATGTTTATTGATGATATCAGCTGGGGGTTGATTGGCAAGTTAATTTTTTGCAGATGACTCTAAAGTGACGAGTTCAGTAAATTCTGTTGAACAAATCGAGAAATTACAAAATGATCTTTCGAAAATTACTACAATTTGTTGAAGCAAGTACACTGTAAAAACAAGGGAGTATTATTACGCTTGTTTTGGGTTTATGAAATGCTAAATAGGATGTAAATATACACGACTTGTGGCGTCTGCACCAAAATAGGTGTTATCATTCACTCAAAATCGGTTTTATTTAAACTGTAGAAAATGTCGGTGTTAACATACACCAAGAATGGATTTCAAAAATCGAAATCTAGCAATTCTTATTTAACGAGAAACTTAGGGCTGTGTTTATATCTTTGTGCTAGTATATACGTTTAAAAATATTGAAATTAAATGTATGAGATTACAGTGTTTTCCTATAAAACAGTTAGTTTATTGATATCTGAATTGTTTCAATGATTAACTTTTCTATTATAAAATCATCATTACACTTTTATAAATGATATTTTATTTATGTTTTGTTTGAAAAAACTATAAAATATTTAAACTGAGGTTATTTGCTCAATTTTATAACTATATATAGATAGTTGAGTAACAAATTAAACTATGTCTGGCTACCCAATTGATATATATATAACTCAAGAATATGTTTATAAAAAATTAATTTTCTTGTTATTAGATTAAATGCTTACACTCTTAAAACAAAAGAGTGAATTCCACTCCAGTTGGAGAAGTGCATATTCGACACTGGAAAGGAGTGAATATTATCTCAGACTGAGTTAAAATCACTCGTTTGGAGTGATCCTGTCGGAGGTTTAACACACAAAGGATCCACTCCAAAAGGAGAAGTGCATTTTCCAGACTGGAGGAGTGAAAATCAATCAAACTGAGTTAAAATCGCTCGTTCGTTTTAAGAGTGTAGTTATTTAAATTTTAAAAGTACATCTAATTTAGTTTTTTTAAGGTAAATCGTACACCTTAAAATTTGGTAGTCTTTAGCAGTTTTGTTCATGTGTTTTCTTACAGCTTAGATGACGTGCATAAGTACTTTCATTAACAACTAAAATCTTTAACCGTGTTTTTCTAGGAAACATATTTCTGATTTCCACCTTCTTCGAACCGCTAAGGTTCGGAGGAAAATCATCCTATTGAGTTAATTTTCCTTTTGTGAGTTAACTAATGGTGAGTTTTCATGAAATATTATTGTCCAAGTTTAAAAAAAAACATTCATTTGACACTGAAAATACGTTCTTTTTCTAGTACGGATTTAAATATTTGGAAAAATCGGGGTAAAATTTCAACTTTTTGTACATAAACTAAAAAATAATAATATTTAAAAAAAAAACTTAGTTGTTCTAATATTCATATTTTTCAACTCTGCTAAAATTTAAAGTGAAGATATTACGAAATGAAAAATTAAGTCCTTCAAGGTATACGGGTCTACCTAATGAAATTTGGAATGCATCCTTGGCCGATTTTTTTTGCTTCAATATAATGCATTGCACTGGTTTGTGAAGCTTAGGGTTCGTTCTGTGAAAATGGGTGACGGACGGACTGACAAACATAGATTTTATACAAGCTTCCACTTTAATCTTCCACACTACGTTTATAAGGTAAAAATGTGAAGTTATTATAATCTTTCAGCTGGTCTGTCTGTGATCTTATTTGGAATCATCAAACTTGCAATTTTTTTCCTCATCAATTACACAAGCACTTATTTCAAATAAATTGTACTGAATTTTTTATTAAGTTATATTTTCCTTTTGTTTCATTATATTGAAAAATTATATCTTTTGAACAATTAAATAATGTTTGTTGTAGTTCAATGAAAATATGAAAAACGTGGTAAAAATATCATTCTCTCTGAAACAATTTCATTAAATAAATTGGCCCTAAGTTCTTCATGGTTGCATTTTTAAATGTTTCAACACGTAATTTAAACTATTTTTAACAAATTAAATTTCGAAAAATTATTATAATTTATTCAAAAGTTATTATTTCAAACTTTTTTCCTTAAATTTTAGTAAAAAAAATACGATTTTATGCAATACTTTTGACCATTTCTTCTCGATGCGCAATGGTTCGAGGAAGGGGGTGAGAAAAGGGTTTAAAATTTTCAGATTTCTATAATAATAAAAGAAAGAGTCTGTCTGTCTGTCTGTCTGTCGGTCTGTCTGTCTGTGTGTATGTCTGTGGATCACAAAAGACCTACTTAGACTGCTCTAAAAAATTCGAAATTTTTAATATAGATTCCTTTTAATACCTACGTGTGCACCTGAGGCTTAGTTTTTTCATATTTGATTGTTATTTTTAATTAATATAATTAGTTTTAAAAAAACGTCATCCACGTGGGATTCCGGGACCATAACAGGACTTGAAAATACATGGACCGGGCCGAAACGGGAGCTTGACGCCATCCTCTATTAGTTTGATTGATTGAGTTTGGTTGAGATATGCGCTCGCTCTAAGGCTGCTTCATCCTCTATTAGTGTTTGCTTTTTTTTAAGTTCGCATGGGCCAACACGAATTTAATTTTGTTTTGAGTGTATTTTCACAAGTAAGCATGCCTCTTAAAGGAAGCAATGCGAAGTTAACGGGCTCTCAGTAAGGCGGGACCATACTGCTAGTTTAGAATAAAAAATAAAAAGTTGCGATTGAAAGTGTTAATTATATCTGCGAAAGAAGAGTATTGAATTGTCGGAGAAATGTGGCTTAGTAAATATTTTTTTCTCCGTTGGATTAACACTGATGCACTTTGATTCGAAGACCTGTGGTCAAGCGGGCTCATTCCTCTGAAGTAATAGATTCTGTTACAAACCAAGTTGGCACAAATGAGCCCCTGCCGGATAATTTGGCACTCACATCCTCAGAAATTCACTCCATTAGAAAGAAAGGTGTCCTGCTTAACTGGACTACTCCCCCAGTACACATCTGGTACTCTGTGGATAAGCCGGGTCGTGCTTTGACCTTCAGGGGTGATAGAGGTGATCAGACCGCATACTCTAGATTCATCAGTGGTCACCTAAAGTGCATGAAGTACGTACAGCAACAAAAGGTCTACCCCACCTGCAACAAATGTCTCTCCAGTGCAGCCAGCCCGGCCCACCTCCTTAGCTGCGTGAATTTTGCAAAGGAGGATTTTCTGCGCGACCCGGTCTTGTTTTTCGATTTTCTGAGGGTGAATGGACTCATGGACCTGGTCTAGCTCCGCTAGACCAGTGGGGATGAGAAACAACAACAACACAAACCAAGTTGTTGTTATTTAATTTGCATTTTCACAATTGATAAATTAATTTGACTCTTTTTTGGTTTGTTTGACTTTGCATTAGCTTCAATGATGGGTTATGTTGTCTTTTAAGGGGAATTATCGGAGGGTTCTATCTCGCCCATGTTAATATACCTAACTTAAGAAACATTTTTCTCAGGAACTATATGAGATATCATTCTAAACTTTTTTAATATTTTGTTTCTTACATAAAGCTCTTTGATTTAAACCGAAGATATTTCAAAATATTAAAAAATACTTTTACAGTCATTTAAAAAAAATGTATTGAAAAAACTAAAAAACTTCTTCTTCAAACTTCCAATCTTCAAATAAATTCAAAACAATAACTTACTTGTTGTTGAATCTTCCGTTAGCAAATTTACAAATGTTTACTCTATTGAAAATACATTTATCAAATCGGGTATACGACGCTGCATATATGAAGCAAACTTTTTTTTGGAATCCTGGCAAAAAATAAATTGTCGAAACCAAAAAGTTTTTTTATTCCTTTATTCAAAAGAATGGATATAATTTTACCGCTAAAGTACGGAAATCAGTTAATGGGCAGATGGTCTAGCTAATCTGCATATGAGCTGATTATTTAAGCATAAAATGAGGATTTTTTTAAAAAAAAAATTTTCAATAGAGTAATTTTTAATAAGTAATTTTTTTCAAAAAAGTAAACTTAAAAGAAAGTAAATGTTAAATTATCATTAATATTTGCTCAACAGTCAATTCTAAAGTTTTACAAGAAAATTAACAGTGTGACGTGTTTCAGTGCTTCCTTCTATATATTCAACTAAAAATTGTTGTAATAACCGATATAATCCTGATATTTAATCCTCAATTAAAATTATTTCTTTAATTAAAGAAAATGGAGAATGACAGAACTACGCACTTGCAATGCCGACATGAAATAATAATAATAAATCCGTTATTGTCTATCTAGATTATGAATCTTCCATAGTATTTGTATTCAATACGGTCACTCTACACTTCTACAGTGCTCTCAATATAGATTCCCGTAATATCTTTAAAATTTAAATTTTTAATAGAGAAATAGTGCTACGTTTGGTGACAATTGAGTGAAGGTGACAAATTGGTGCCATTTTTTTACCCCGGGGTGAAAAGGCGCTTGGGTAAATGAAGCTTGTGCTTGTGAATCACCCATGGGTGCCATTCTGGCACCCTCAGAGGTCCGTATGATGACGAATGACCGGTTCTGGTCATTCGTCCCTGGGTGGCCAATTGTCACATTCAGTTTTAACAGTGCAGTTATAAAATGTTTGAGCACAGTAGCGCAAAAATGCGCGCTGTTCGCCCCTTTTGTAGGATATTTGTATTTTCGTAGTGTGATGACATATTGTATATTACTTTAAATATTGAAAAGTGGAGTGTTTTAGAAAGCCCGTAAAAGATATTTTCGATTGATACTGCATATATATTGCTTGATAATGTTTTATTTGTAGATTTATTATAAGCTTTAGTAAAACTACGCCTGATTCTTAAAATGGACACCCTATGTCCCCGTTGGAAGTACAGCAAATGAATCTTGTTTGTCAAATATTGTTTAACAAATGTGTAGCTTATCTGTTTAATGAGATTTCATTTAGCTAATTAATAATAAATTAATGTTCATATTAGTGAAATTACTGCTATTGAAGGTCATCGAAGAGCAAAAACAGAAAATAACTTTCCTCCCTTCCAAAGTGCACGTTTTGAAGATTACTTTGCCTCCTTCCCCGTAATACTTTAAAATATTTTTATTATACCTTTAAAATATTTTTATTATGTCTCCCCATTATGGACATTCATGTCCATAATAGGGAGATGTGGTTCTAGTATATGGACCCAACCATTAATCGCAAGCCTTCGGATTTTAATGGGAAGTTTTTTTTTTAATTTGTCATGTTTCATTTTCCTTTTTTATATCGTTCGATAAAATTTCGGAATAAAAATATTAATTTTAATTAAATATAGTTTTATCAAAAATTTAAATTTTTAGTCAGTGCGATGCTCTTCTTAACCCTTTCGCTACGAAGGTTTTTTGCTTCCTCATAATATTTGATAGGAATAACATTATCGAATCCATAGTCGTTCGGGCGTTTCGGGGCGCTTCAGTAAGGAAAGGACTAAAGGGCGAGGCCATGAACAACATCTTTCGCATACCCCTAAGAATGGTCCTGCTTCTAATATTAACATTTACCTGTAGAAAGTTCGGGATTTTGGCTTTTTGCAACGCGTTTATAAAAACAGTGTTAAAATGAATTTATTCAAATCCTAAATACCAAAGATTGCGACGAATAATAAGGCAAGTTGAATGGGGACCAAGCGAAGGAATTTTTTTAAGGTTTGGATCAGTTAATCTGATAGCAAAAGTTATAAAATCGACGTGCCAAACTTTTATATAAAACTTAAAAGTAGCCAGACAATAATATAGAAAAACTATAACTTGTCTTGGTTCTCAACAACAAAAAAAATTGTGAAAATTAATCTGATTAAAAAAAAAAGAATATTCTGCAGTCAAAAATAATACTTATTGAAATTCTTGTCTGACCAATATCAATAGTCCCTCATTACTATTTCACTATTAGCTCCTTTCTTAATTATATTTAATTTGCAATCCAAGAATGTTCTTCTAAGAAACCTTTAAATTATTACTATATTATAATATGAACTTTTAAAAATTAACTAAACAATCATTTTACCATCCCAAAGTGTCATTTATTGAACGTTCATCGTAATCTTCTAAGCAATCATATTCCAACAATGGAGAAACAGTCTCATATTTCCACCATTAAAAAAGAAACATTCTCAAACTCCTATTTACTCTAATCTAAGAATGTTCCTCTAAAAAAACCTCAAATTATTACCATATCACAATATGAACTTTTAAAAGTTAATTAGAAAAATCATTTTACCATCCCAAAGTGTCATTTATTTAAACGTTCATCATAATCTGAAAGCCATCATTTTTTTTCCAACAATGGAGAAACATTCTCATATTTCCACTAATAAAAAAAAGAAACGTTCGCAAACTCCTCTTGAATGACGTCACGACCCGCCTTTAAACTTTGGACCAGTCATCTTCATTCTCTTACGCCCTTAGAAACGCCCACATACTTGAGAGTTACACCCATTCTGCCACCATGAATAGTGGAATGACCATCTTGATTCCACACTTCGATAGCGAAAGAAGCCTTCAAGCGTAGCTTTGCGAGATCGAGAATCGTTTAGTGAGAACCGTTACTTTTTCTTCTTTTATTTTCGACTCTTGGAAGAAAGACTTTATTATGGATTGTTTTCCCGGTTTTTTGGGTGCCAAAGTCGATAAAGAGCCTTCTGAATATACTATGGAGAGAAATTTGATAGGTAAGTGATGTTAATGTTAATATTTTTTTATGATATGCGGTGACTTATAGTTTCTACTAAGTTGCAAATGATTTTTTTTGCCGACAATGAGTCTTATTTGAATGCACAATTTAAATTAAATGTAGCCCCTTTTGTGGTAAATGAATGGGAAAAGTGTAATATAATTTTTCCATCATTTAAAGAAATTTGGATGACTTGATTCTTTTTTTTTTAAATTTTGTTAAAAGAGAAATTTTTGAAAAAATATTTTTAGTCATTATTAAAAGCCGTAATGTGTTGTTTGTTTTAGTTTTGATAAATCAATTTAGAAATTAATATATACAGTTTTCAAAACTTAAACATTGAATCATGGAATCGAGTCTCATCAATTTGAATGGAAACTTCATTTTTGAAACATGCCTTTTTTACTTCAAATAAAATTTATTTTTCTTAAGAAATACATATATTATCGAAAACTGTAGTATGTTTTTCATGTAGTAATTTTTTTTACTAAATAAAAATTATTTAAAAAAGGTTTCACGGCAATGTAAAAAAAATCTTCCCCAATTAAAGGGAAACTTGATCCTTTACAAGCAACTTAAAAATCTTAATGTGCAGTGGGTGACTTATATAATTTGTTTATTCAAATTTTATTTTAACTTTTGTCATGATTGTTTCCCAAGGATCAAGTTGCCCAATCAGATTGGGATCTTGTGTTCAATTTTCCTCAATTTTCATGTGTTGGACAAATATTGATTAAATTAAAAGTAAACATTTTGTAAAATAATGTTATAACATATTTAGAAGTAAAGTGAAGACTGTTGTATAATATGCTCGAAACTATGACTGATTTATTTGTTTGAAAAAAAAATAATGTTAAGTACTGACTCCAAAAAAATGTTTGATGTCACTAAAAGAGTAATCCCCCAAAAAGTAAAATGTAATGGTTGAATTTTTTTGCTAGTATACTTGTTGATGAAGAGTCTCTTTATGCGTCATCAGTGTTGTAAACTACACAAATTTTTCTGCATAGTTTATGTGGATTATTAGTTGGGGATGAAGACTCGCATAGAAAATGTTTGATGTAACTAAAAGAGTAATCTCACAAAAATAAAATGTTATGGTTGAATTTTTTTGCTAGTATACTTGTTGATGAAGAATCTCTTTATGCGTCATTAGTGTTGTAAACCACACACATTTCGCTGCATAGTTTATGTGGATTATTACTTGGGGATGAAGACTCGAATAGGAAATGTTGGATGTCACTAAAAGAGTAATCCCCCAAAAAGTAAAATGTAATGGTTGAATTTTTTTGCTAGTATACTTGTTGATGAAGAATCTCTTTATGCGTCATTAGTGTTGTAAACTACACAAATTTCGCTGCATAGTTTATGTGGATTATTACTTGGGGATGAAGACTCGAATAGGAAATGTTTGATGTCACTAAAAGAGTAATCCCACAAAAATAAAATCTAATGGTTGAATTTTTTTGCTAGCATGCTTGTTGATGAAGAATCTCTTTATGCGTCATTAGTGTTGTAAACTACACAAATTTCGCTGCATAGTTTATGTGGATTATTACTTGGGGAAGAAGACTCGCATAGGATCAAGTGACCCGAGTATCACATATAGATTTTTAAAGTAATCCCAAACCGATCGTATATATTTTAAGCCAGATATTCATTTTATATTTAGTTTTAAAGACTATTAATTAAACCTGCAAAAAAGAAAATTAATGAAAATGATTATGTTTGGTGTTTTAAAATTTAGAACTTGCGTATCCGATATTTTTTTCTATAAGTTGTGTAAAGGGTGTGAAAGCGGTTCTAGGTAACATTAACAGTTACAAAAACCTTCTTTTTTATCATTTACAAAAACCAGTAAATTTTTCAGTGTTGGTATTTGCATAAATACCTCTGATGTAATCCTGCAGCATCTCTGTAGTTTTATTTGCATTATTTTTAAAAGTCTGCAATTTTGTTTTTAATTTTAAATATTTTATTTAAGGAAATTATGAAGTGAAAAAATGTGCTTAATGTTTTTATGATTTAAAAAAAAAACTGCCTGAAACATTTTAATATTCGTCGTTATTTATTCCTGTTTATCAGTTAACAAATATTCAATACTTTCAAATTCATCTTAATTAATGCAGTTGTAAAAAGTGAGTATGAAATTTAAAACATATTTATTTAAACCAAAATTTTGATCAGTGTATTAGAAGTTACCTTTTGATATAACTACTTATGTGCGCACTATGTGGAAATATATTCGTAAATGTGCAATTTAAATACTTTCCATTCAATGATTGGTAAATAAATTTGAAACCGTAAAACGCTGGTTTTACACTTAAAAGATTGCTTCCGCAATGCTTTAAAGAAGTTTGACTCTTAATTGTATGAAAATATGAAGGATTATTTGTAGTATCCCGTTAGTTTGTTAGGTAAGTCGTTCATCTCAAAGTCTTTTTTTTTTCTTATCAGAATGAGGTTCTGACGTGTATAGTATATGTTACTTTCGGTTACTAATAAAAATGGATAAGACATTTTGTTTTACAA
This sequence comes from Hylyphantes graminicola, assembly GCA_023701765.1. Lineage (NCBI taxonomy): Eukaryota > Metazoa > Arthropoda > Arachnida > Araneae > Linyphiidae > Hylyphantes > Hylyphantes graminicola. The sequence continues at coordinate 45,633,408 of CM043122.1, read as the reverse complement.
TTTTTGACATTTTGTTTCTGCGATTTTTTCTTTATTAATTTAAAGTCAAAAGTAAATAAGGATATGTTTAACGTTTTTTTTGTGTTTTTATTGTCGTGCCTTATCAAACTGCGAGGCCCTGTGCCAAGTGGCAAGTGCTTAAAACGTCCCAGAAACGAAATTTCATTTCGTTGCGAAAACGTAACAAAGAAACGTAATTAAGTCGGAAGTGTTCCTCGTTAGTAATACTAATTCAACTAATTTTGAAACACAAACCGGTTACAAATTTTTTACGTTTTCTTTATTGCAACGAACTTTTTTCCGATCTGACACACAAAGAATGTCGACCGACATCTAGGCAACAATCATGAAAAAAAAATCTTCAATATGCAACGCTCCATAACAAACGGATTTGCTACGATATTTTTAACTTTTTTACGAAACGAAAATGCAACGATTTCAACCAGTTTGCAACGTTTTAAATCCATTCTATGCGTGGATACACTAAAATGTGAATTTTTTTAGTCCTTCCAAGCGGCAGTCGAAGCGATGTGAATGGTCGGTGAAGCGAGAATCGTCAACATCCAATTGATGCCGAACCAACCAACGGTCCATATCCAAATGCCGGACATGCATACAACCGCTACTTTGTGTCTATAGTAATATGGACGTGCGACGTGAACGTTGATACATTGTTCCTTTATTAAAATGTCTACAGGGTTCCCACGGGTCCTTGAAAGTCCTTAAGAAGTCCTTGATTTTTATTTTTCAATTTCAAGGACCCTTTAATACTCCTTGATTTTTACCAAAAATCATTGACAAGTCCTTGATTTTGATTTTTGATAAAAAGTACCCCTTAGTACTCCTTTATTTTGACAAACAATTGTTTTTGAAAAGTCTCAGTTTCTCAGTTTGTGACCCTCACATTTTCGAGAAGTCATTTCTTAAAACATTGCTAAAGTTGGCTCTAAACGACGCACATATAGCACTTCGGCATTCGGTACAAAATATTGCTTATATATAAACATTTATATTTTTGTCAAATAGCTCTGTGTTTTCCTCTGATATAGTTCTGATATTATGACATGGCGTCGGCCGTATTTCGAATGCCATTTTATTTTAACGCTTGGGCGATTTATAATAGGTGTAGTAATCGACGCATTATAATTAAGGGTCCTTGAAAAAAAAATGGGAGTCATTGAAAAGTCCTTAAAAACTCCTTGATTTTTTATTTTGAAATATTTGATTTTTAAGAGTGGGAACCCTGGTCTAAAGCCACGTCTTGTAGACGAAATACTCATATCGGATTGATTCTGTTAGTCTAGTCCTAATAAACTCTTTGATACACGCCAAAGGACATCGTTTAGATAGTTGGGATTTTCCGACAACGTTATTTAATGCTATTACATTTATGGTTTGTTTTAGAAGTTATAATTTTGACAATGTAATTAAAGCGAATTTAATACCTAGTTTAGACATTATTATAATTTCGACAACAACCGTTATTTAACCATTGCAATGATGCGTTTACATGAGAAATTCACCAAAGATGAATTTAACATCTGAATTTGGAAACAAAAAAGGTTCTCTGAATAAGGGACTTTTATCTACTCTGTTATCTTATTACACATGATATATCATATGAGCGTTCAAATATTGCATTTAAAAGTTAAATATGTGTTATTAAGGGTTTTGATTTCTCAGATTTAATGGAAGTTTTAACTTTTTAAGCTATCATGTCAACAACGTTATTTAAACGGCATTTATACACGTTATGAATTCAATAATTTATTCAATCGACATGACGTCTTTAAAATTTTATCATTACGACAGCGTTTTTAAGACCATATTTTCAACGAATAGCTCTTTTATTCCTTAAGTCGTAAATGTGGCTGCATAATTGCAATTTCAGTTCATTACTCTATAAATTCTTCAGTTCATTGGATGATATTGTGAAGTAAAGTTAATTTTTAAAAGTAGAGGTGAGCAGAATATTGCATTGCAATCCAATTTTAGTGCTAGAAAATATGGAGGATTATTTGCAGTATTCCGTTAGTTTGTTAGGTAAGTCGTTCATCTGAAAGTCCTTTTTTCTCAGAATGAGGTTCTGACGTGTGCAGTTATTTTCGATTGCTAACAAAAATGGATAAAACACTTTGTTTGACCCTAATTGTATGAAAAATGTAAAGTATTTATGTTTCGATTTTGTGAAAAATAAGCTTTTGTTAAGTGAATTAATTTCTAAAATTTTCTCTTTATTAATTTATAGTCAAAAGTATATACGGATATGTTAATTTTTTTTATTTGTATTTTTATAGTCGTGTCTTCTCAAATTGCGATGCAAAGTAGCAATATTTTTTCAAGCGTCCCAAAAATGAAATTTCATTTCGTTGCGAAAACGTATTGAATAAACGTAATTAAGTCGGAAATGGGCCTCGTTAATATTAATACAACTTATTTTTAAACATAAACTGGTTACAAAATTGTTACGTTTTATTTCGTTTGGAAGATTTTCACGATTGGTCTTTGTGATTCTCAATTCCATTAACCTCTTCAGTCCCATGTAAAGCAAAATCCATGTATAAAAAATATGCCAGATTTAAAAGTAGCTTTACAATTACGAATCTCGGATTAGCATTGTATTTCAGGACAATGACATGGTTCAGTAGAATTTTTCCATCGAAAGGGACAGCATTAGTTTGTGAGAAATTTTCCGACGCTTATTGAAATTATACAGCGCGTCCCAAAAGTTTATGGACTGCTGCGTTTTTTAAATTTTATAATAGGAAAATGCTTTGCAAGAACTTTTTTATTTCCAATTATTTAAAATATCAATACAATATCAGTACTGTACACAAATAAAATAACAACATCACAGATTTCGTGAAAATGTAAAAAATATAAATTTGGCTGTCCCAAAAGTTTATAGACAATACCCTTTTTCCATTTAATTTTGCACTATTGTTAAAATTTTCAAACCGTTCTTCATTATCACTTGAAAAACTTGATTAGGCATACTTAAGACAAAAGTTTGGAGAATTTCGGGTTTCAAATTGAACCAACTTTGTTCAATTTTCATCTTTAGATATGGAACTCTTCCAAATTGGCAGCCATTTGCATAAACGTCCCTCGAAAGTATTTCCCATGGGTTCTCCATGGGGTTCAGGTCAGGACTTAAAGCTGGCCACATCATAACTGTAAAATTGTGGCGTCTAAACCACTGCATAGTGGTGTTAGACACATGAATGGAGCTGTTGTCTTGTTGATATTTCCATTCATTTCCCCCTAGCAACTCCCCAAAAGGAAGTAAGTGGGTTTCAAGAGTTCCTTGATAATTAAAGAATATTGTCACCCTTTCAAAAAAGGAATATCAGTTGTTCCGCTGAAGAAGAGGGTTCCCCACACCATTACTGAACCATCTCCTTGTTGCCTGCTTGAAAAGGACCTTCATTCCTTCTGAAGATCGTGCCAATAGTACTTCCGTCCATCGCGGCCATCTAAATTAAACTTTTTCTCGTCACTGAAAACCAAACTTAGCCATTCGTCTTTGTAATATATGTAATTTCTTGCCCACTTAACTGGAGCATCCTTATGGCATTTTGTAAGCTTTGGCGTGCGTCGCGTTTTATGATATTTTAAAAACTTACTTGCTTTTAGCCTTCGGCAGACTGTAGACTTTGATACTGAAGCTGTAATTTCTTTAGCTGTAGGTCGTACAGACAAATTTTCGGTCGAAACAAGTTTCCCAATTTCTCTGTCTTGCCTCTTTGTTGTCTTTTTTGGTCTTCCAGGACGAAATATTGGTTCGAAATTGTAACGTTTCACTAGGATTTGATAAATTCCAGTTTTGCTATGCTTAATTCTTTTAGAAATGTCTACAACTCTCATCCCACGAGCTTTTAAATGATGAATTTGTGAAATTTCATTTTTCGTAAATTGCACGTTGGCTGGCATCTTTGCAATTAATCAAAAAAGGAACAACCCACTAGGTTTTATCTCAGGAAGCTATTACGTCACGTGTACAAATAATAGAATATGCAAATTTATATTTTTATTAATAAAAACAGCTTGTAAGACCTTTTGTCCATAAACTTTTGGGACAGCATTTTTTCGTTTTTATTTTTTAAAAATAAATTTATGATCTCTCAGAGTTGTTTGAGCGTTTTATTATTTGAAATGCCCTCTTAGACATTTGCATAAATTATTTTGTCATTCACACTCGCTTATTAATCCCTGAAAGTTGGAAAAAACAGCTGTCTATAAACTTTTGGGACGCGCTGTAATGATACTTTATGGATTGCAATATGAATAACAGATCCAAAAGCATTTTTTTAAATAAAATATGCTAAGTATCTGTTAGCATAATATGTTTTTACATCAATTTTAATTCCACTACAAAGCTAGAAAATGACGTAAAAATTGGCAGCCATGTTTTATGATTTTACTATAAACGTAGAATAATGTGCATTACTTAGAGATGAACGTTATCATTATTTAAAAGTCTTACACTTTTTTCTTAGTTTCAGCGTACATATTAAATAAATCAAATATATTTTTGTTTTTGAATAAATATAATTTGCTTCTCCTAATGATTTCTTAATGGAAACAATACTTATATATGATGCTATTTTAGATAGTTTGTTAAGCTAACCAATCTCAAATTCCACGAAACCGTTTAAAAAAACTACGTCATTATTCATTTATTATTTATGTGAAAATAATTTAAACTGCCTACTTTTCTTCAACAGCTGAAAGTTGTTCTGCATATTAACGAGCATATTCTGTGTTAATTTAAAAGTTAGCTGTAATTTTAAAGTTAGCTAAAAACCCGAATATCATAGGGGGTCATATTTTCTTTTGTGTTTTCAAGGTGTTTTTTTTTAAGATGACGTTTGCTGTAATTTTAGATTTTTTGAAGTTATTTATTTCTTAAACTTATTGACCAAAATTAACTAAGTATTGGCTAATTTCATTTGTGACAGACAAGACATAAGACAACTTTCTTGACCCTTTTTAAGTATTAAATGTTATTTGAGTGGTAAAAATTTCCATGGAGGGGATGCAAATAAAGATCTTGATTAAAAAAACCCACAAATTTTCAGTCAAGAGCAAATACTTTTAATTAATTGGATTAAAACATGCTGTGACAGACATGACAAAATTATACACAGATTTTGAGTGACCGTGTATTATTACCATTTGCTCTTAAATGGTATGCATGTCAAGTCAAGAAATTTTTGGGAATCAATATAAGATTCTGATATGCCAACCAGAAAGAAAAAATTAAGAAATTTATAAATAGCAAAATATTATAAAATATTTATTAGCGTGACAGACAAGACAAGGTTTTGTGACAGACATGACACGAGTATAATTTTCTATAAACTTAAGTATTTATTCTCCTTTTTTAAAAACAACATGGAGATTACCTTATGATATTACATAGATGTATTACATTATGTGACTCATAATAAAACTTTAAAAAAGATACTTAAAATTTATTAAATCCCGTGTAATATATTGGTGTGGAAGCAGTAATATTTTCTAGTATTTGCTCCTTCTCATATCAGACTACATGATATGTGGATTCAAAACTGAACATCCATATTTTGCACATTGCAAACTGTGAGCTGCAAAATTTTGCAAAAGGTAGTTTTCAATACCTTCAATACCTTCAATCTGTATTGAAATTGAAAAGAGTACCCATTTTTTACTCTGAAGTCAGACTATAAAACATTTTGTCAAGTGTACATGATAAGAAACAATGCGAGTTTCTTGTACTAGGAATTGTTTTAATTTCTTTCCATGGTAGATGAAGGTTTGCTTTAATTTTTTGTATTATTATTATTATTATTATTTTTTTTTTTGGGGGGGGGGATAGATACAAGACATTAAATCCGGTATTAATTTTCTCACAGCTCTAGCAAACTCACATAGTGTTCTACGTTTTGTTCTTCTGGATTGAGTAATGAGTAGCCTCGGACTTGACACTCAATAGTCCCACCAATGCCTTCAATACATCCTTTTCCATGTGATGAGGCTGAGAAATGCCAGACTGTAGAAAGCTTACTATGTCTTTGAAAATATAATATATTTTTGTTAAAAAAAATGTTGACCAGAATCGCCGTAAATTTTCGTAATGACGAAATTGCTGATCACAATAACAGCATAATCACTATTAAAATAATATACCATAGCAGTGTTCATGACATAGGAAGTATTCTGCCAAAGCATATACTGAATATTACCCTGCTTAATATGGTAATAGTTTTCGCTGAAGTCAGTTTGTATCGAAAATTTCCCGTTTGGCCAATTTGCCTTAAATTAGTGAAAACTATAGATTCCATATGTTTCACACGGCACAAGAAGTATAGAAGTTATTTTTCAATAATGTTAAAATATCATTTAAAATTCTTTCTTTTGTTCTTTTGCATCTTCCTCTTATTATTATATAATATAGTATAGATGGCAACAGCATATCTTTATAACTCAACTCAATAAAATGCTTTATTTACTGCTTTGTCAATGAATACATACACATATGTCATAGTGACCATGAAAAGATTAATTATGTGAATTATGGCAATGAAAAAATAAACGTGACAGACATGACAAAGTATATTTCACTCAAAGTTTAAATTTCTTTTTCAAATTTTTCACGAACCGTTTGTTTTGAGATATAAAAATAGAAAATAAAGAGTCAATAATTTTTACCCAGCAGATTTTGTTTAAAATAAAAAAAAAATCCATGTTTTTCGTGACAGACATGACATGTCGACTAACACGGGGTCTACAACGACTCTACGGGGGTATGTCGACTAAGTTCGGGGGAAACAGCAAAATAAATAAGAGGTTTTCAATAATTTTTTTTGGTTATTAAGTAATAAATTGATCTATTCTTTAAAAAAATAGTTTTGTTTTCAAAAATATAATTGTATTTAACCCTGTAATGCATGATTTTTTTCACCTCGAAAAAATATATTGTATCTATAATACATGGGATAAATACTGAAAAAAAAATCAACTGCATTTGAATTTAAATAATTTCAATTTTTAAAATTTTTGCCATATGGTAAAACCAACTACAAAATTCCTATTTCGATAAGAATGATTAGAAAACTACTAGTTATATTTTAAAATGCCCCCCTTGAACTATATTTTCAAAACAATTTATTTGCATTTAGTACTAATATTATTATACCTTGAATACTGCCAAATACGTAATTTCACAACAGTTAATAACTTCACTCTTTAATTTTGAATACACTTTTACTACTGTCATCTATGAGGGTTAGTAGTAACTAAAACTTCAAAAAGGAATGTAATAGATGGAAAAAAATCACTGATTTGTCTAGAGGGAGCTCTACTTTAATAGAATAAAGTGGATTTTGTTATACATGTTGCCATATGACAACAGTATGTATTAGAGGGTTAAATACTTTAAAGGACATAAAACTAAGGGTAAAAATAAAATATTTTTAGTTTCAAAGTTAGTCTCACAATTATTCTCTATAAAAAATTATTGGTGCATTCACACTATCATATACTTGTTATTTTCATAAAATGTGATTCCTTTTCCATCCCGTGGAACAAAAAAATGATACAGCAACCCCTCGGCGCGGTTCCCGGGAGACAAGCAAAATCCTTGATATAACCGAATGCGCGATATAACGCGAGCGACTTGATAATATTATACTTTTGATGTATTTATGCTCAAAACAAGGGTTTTGAACTAAAGCACAGCAAGTATTTAAAAGATAAAACTAAATCTCTTAAAATAGATATAAAAATTTAGAAATGACTTATTATTAATTACTATAATCATTACACATTATTGCACAGGTATAATATTTCATCCATTTTCTAGTTAAAAAATTCATCTAAAGTTAGAATCGACTTTAAGGAAGGTGTATATTGATTTAAAAAAAACGGGGGCTGGGGAGAGCTCCCGTTTTTTTTAAAGAAGGAGGAGAAGGATAGGGAGAGATGATACAAGACGAGATACATCCGAATGCGCGTTGAAAAGAAGCGCGATATAGCGAGGGGTTACAGTAGTTTAGTTGGAATAATTTAAAATATGATGTCCATGGCGCATTTTCGTGAAATCAACCTTTTAAGGAACTTAATTTCATTAAAGGTCATTATCACCTGGATCCCTTTATATTTGCTTGAAACTTCCCCTCTTGTATAACTATACGCTGCTACTCTTTTTAGAAGTTGACTAAGTACTGTTAATGATAACAACAATTTGATTGACTAAATTCTGGTGTGATTGCTCTCATTCCCCCCTTTTTTTTTGAACAAGCCAATTTGGTGCAATATGACACATTGTTATTATTCACGATCTACTTTACATCGTTATTATTCACGATCACCGGGGAATATTTAAGTTTCTGGATGTTTTTAGGCTACTACGACTACATCTATTTGGTCAACCCTGCGGCGCAATGGTTAAGGTGTTAGCCTTTAGAGCTTCTGGGTCCGGGTTCGAATCCCGTTCAGGCATGGATGTTTGTGTTTGTCGAGTATATGTGGAGTACGTGCTCGTTAAATCTGTTTGGTTCGAAAGTCCTGTGGGCGGTCTTTGCGCATTTTATCACGGGTACAGGTCCCTGGAGACTATTTCCCTCCCATTCAGGGACATGTCTAAATTGAGGAGGTATCACGCGATAGATGGCAGCATCTGTAGCGCATATATGTGTGTGTTGTGTCTGTCTTACTTGACGAAGGTTTATAAGCGGGTCTCTGACTAAGCACACAAGCCTGAAAATATATGTCAGCCATCCATTTCTTATAGATTGTAGAGCGACACATATTGCTTCAGAATAGTACGAGTTCACCTTCAGCTTCTTCTTTCGTTACTATGAATGAAGACAATTTGAATCTAGGGCGGAACTTTTTTCCATTGTGTGTTCATACGATAGAAATAATTTGTTTTTGGGTATATAAAGCTTAATTTACAAAGGTTGTAGCAAGCTTTTCTACGAGGCATTGTTGGAATATTTGCCCTGTGAAATTTTGGAAAACTGCCCCGTCGTCATATTTTGACTTTAATAGTACCTTGACTTGTTGAATTTTAAATTATTTTGAGAACGAACACGTAAGAGGTTACGTAGAGACAGAAGCTACCTTTTAGTATACTCAATGATAAAACTGTAAATTTAATTAAATTACGTTTGATTTAGGTTTGAATGCAAGCATGAAAATTCACTTAACGTTGAAAAATCACAAAAACAGCTCTAACGACCAGGGCGTGATCTAGGAAATTTCAGACTATAGTCACAACTTATTTTGGGGATCCCTTTACGGAAATATTTGTGTATGATTTCCAGTAATGATGATGCTATATGACCTATGTATCAAATTTTTGCTACAGTTTTATAGGCTTCCTTATAAGCATTGATCAAAACAATCCCGTTAGGTCAATTTCTTAGTCAAAATTGAGCAAAAAACATACGGAGCATCAGAATCTTTTTTTAGTTAACTGATATTTTGGCTATTTACAGCATTTAGCATAATATAAACTGAAATTTAGGGGGGCCCTTAAAATTTGGGAAGAACAACTAACGGCAATATTACAACACCAACTGTGCAAAAATTATTGTGGGTGACATAAAACGGGTTGCCTCATAAACCAAACAGCCATTTGGCGCCTCCTAACGGCTCAAAGCCTTTATCTTCTCCGTAGAGCAGATTTTCTTTAGGTTTTTTCATGGTGACTTAGAAATCTTCAGATTTTCACGTTTACAGAAAATATTAGCTATTTGAGTGATTAAAAAACATATTTCTTAATAACTTATTCTTTAAAAATATCACAAACTTAAATTATATATTTTGATAAAGAAGTATAAAGCTATTGGTCGAGGTTTTGTTAATAATTGGTAAAAATCTCTCTCTCTCTTTGTGTGTGCGTGTAACACCACAAATAAATAATATATTTAGAAAAAATATTATTTTAGAATTCCGATGAGATTTATCTTACAATATACATGCTATTTTAGTGCTAGATTTGAAATTTCATGGTGAGAAGTCATCGTTTTATGAAGAAATAAAGTTAAATCATGTTTATATAAATGTTATTAAGTTATTTTTGCAAGACAGTTATAGTTTTCTTTTTCTTAAAACTTATCAAATTTGTTTAAGTTTGTTTAGCGTCAACAAAATACATTTCTGATTTTCCACTCTTTGGAGTATGAATAATTTGATGGGAACAGCTCATAATCAGAAATAAACAATGATTAACACATTTATTTTAAAACACCACCATTTATATTAAGAAGGGTTTTATAGTTTTTCGTCAAGTCAGTGTGTAACCTATATATATTTCTTTCAGTTCATAAATTAGCATACTTTTTCTATAATGTAAGGTAGGTGCTTTGCGAATAAATCAATTAGGTTTTGACAAAGAAGGGTTAAAACTATTTTTTTCCTTCTCCACTAAAAAATTTAATTGTCAAAGTTTTTTTTCAGTGATTCAATGAAAATTAAAAATCTTACGTATATAAAAAGCTGTTAAATTACACTGGTCAACAGTGAAAATGCGAATGAGATTAGAGTACCCAATTCTGAATGATTTCGACGTGCTAAACACGAATATCACCTTAAAAAATGAAAGTTAGCTCTTGTTTTTGAGTTACGGTCGTTTTTTCATTGCATAGGATACAGCGAAATGCAGGAGCGCGCCAAACGCAAAATTAATTAAAGTCAAATTTGTTTACAGAAAACCTCCAAATTTGAGGCTTATACAGATTTTATTTTATATTATCATCCTGGGAGTGGGAGGAAATGATAACTTTCAAGGTTTTTACAGCCATATTAGCAGCTAAATAACCCTTCTAAGCAACGTAATTGTTCTCATCTCAAGAGGTGTAGAATAAAAAGCAATAAATTCCTTGTATTTTGCACTTGGTTGTTTTAAAAGCTGTAGAATATCAAAAATTAGTATTAGTAATAAATCTATAACTGTAATGCCTTGTAAATGCATTAATAGAGCTAATAACTTCTGTTATATTTGCGGCAAAGTGCAATATTTTGAACACAAAAAGGGTCATCACTGCAAAAGTAAAGAAAGCTTATCATTTGTATTTTGGTTTCAAGATGGGAGACTAGGAATAATTTCTGGACTCCTCACTTATATAGTTAAACTTGTGTAGCAAATTTGTCACTTTGACTTCATCTGGGACAACAGATAGTGCCGTGTGCTATATAGTATTTAATAAAAAAAAAAGGAATGTCATTTTCTGATTAAAAGGGAACCAACAAATCAGATTAATGACTTATTTCTGCATCATCTCATCAGTTAAATTAGGTGTTATTTAGTAAAAGCTAAATGTTAAATAGCCTAACATTCCTTCAACTATGTGTCCGGTCCAACACGACACTACTTACTAAAAAGTCTCCAATATTTTTTTATAGTTTTAACGAGGATAATAGCCATGCGTCTGCTAAATATGCAACAGCTTCTAAAAACAACCATGAAGAAATGTGAGGAATTTATTGCTCTTTTTTTCTGCACCTTTTAAAGTGAGAACAATTATGTTGCCTATTGGGGTATTAAGCTGCGAATGTGTGTAAAAATTCTTGTAAATTATCATCTCTTAAAAACCCCATGTTGATAATATTAAATTAAACCTGTATGAGCAAAAATTAGGAGGGTTTCTGTAAACAAAATGGACTTTATTAAATTTTGTGCTTGGTGCGCCCATGCATTTCGCCGTATCCTATGCAATGAAGAAAACGACCGTAACTCAAAAACAAGAGCTAACTTCTATTTTTTAAGGTGATATTCGAGTTTAGCACGTTGAAATCATTCAGAATTGGGTACTTTCATCTGATTCGCAGAAATTTTTTCAAATTTTGTTGTCCAGTGTTATTATGAATGCATTCAGAAAAGCAAAATCAACTAGATCCTTAGGTCCGGAAATATTAAAGTGAAATAAAGAAGGATTTGTGAAACATTTCCTGCTTCCAACTATAATTTATGCCCCTAAAAATGGAAGATGTCAGAACGAAGTTATATTTCTGCTGCTTATTTTCATTGATGTCGAAATCATGCAAATGAAATTTATTTTTGTACCATAGCAGAACCTGATTTGATGCAGGATGCAGGGTGTGTGATCAGGACCCCCATATTTTTTTTTTAAAATAAGACTTTTAAGATAAAACACTACTAAAAAATGAGAGAATGTAGTAAAATATTAGTTTACAACGAATTTTACGTTTGTATTCAAGCTTATAGTAATATTACGTTTCTTTTAGTTCAAATATACACTAATAATATTCAATATTTTTATTATGTATTACAGATGGCCACCAAATTTTCTATTGACCAGGGCCTCAAAGGGTGTAAATAGAACCCTTTACTATGGTAGAGAAATGCACATGTTCAATCGTACTAGTTATATGCATTTCTAATTAATGTTTAAATGTAAATTACTGTTTCTTTCATTTGTTATTTTCTTGAATTAGCAAATATATTAATTGCTGTACCGCTTTGTTTGAGTTTCTCGAAATTCAATCCACTATGAATTTAAAGCTTTTTTTATATATACGGTCCATTACGTTTATGGATTAACTAAAAAAAGTCTATAAAACGATTAAAAGAAGTGATATTTTGAAATATCTAAAAGGAGACACATGAATGTGTTGCAATCTGTTTTTTATAAGAAATACTTTATTTATTCGTTTAGCAATTTAATTGGGAGGGTCCTTTAAGAACGTGATGCCTTTTTTACGATTCTTTGAACCCCCATCAAAACTGGTTGCATTTTGTGATATTTGGCAGAACGCATATGAGATTTTCAAAATTTGTATTATTTTTTCATTTATTTTTTGGTGAATTTTTAGTGGTTTTTAAAAGCTTCATCATTTTGAAATATGGTTCGGAATGCCCCGATATAAATATTTATGTTGATGGTACGGTATGGTATGGTAGGCACATATATATTCCAGCTTGTGTGCTTGTTCAGAGAACCTTTCGTCAAGTGGGACAGACCCAGAAAGAGTTTTTACAAGCACAAGAGACACACAAAGAAATGACAACACAAACACATAGACAAATAACAAACATTTATTGACGGTCACAAACATCCATGCCTGACCGGGATTCGAACTCGATCCCAGCAGCTCCAAAGGCTAGTATCCTAACGATTGCGCCACCGGGGCGGCATATTTATGTTGATTTTTATAGCGGGGAAAAATTACGTGATATTTTATGATGATACCCCCCCACCCCCCACACACACTTGAGTTTCGGTGATATTCGGCTCGACCCTCGCCTTCCTTACCAATTATAACAGTAGAAGTAGAAGGCGCAGAAGCGCAACGAATTTAACCCCTTCAGTCCCAGTGATGCCATTTGGCATCATGTTTCTGATCATAATTTGAAGAAAAATAATCGGGCTGACATCTATTGGGATTAACAAAAAAAAATATATGTTTTTTGAGAAAGTTTGAAGAATCGAAATATGTGCTTTTTGATATCATAAATGGCTATAGACGATCAGAAAAAAAATCTAAAATGAAGATACAAAATTGTCATTGGGACTGACAGAGTTAAAGTGAATACTTCGATAAGCATATTGACAAATGACAGTGATTGCGCACTCTAGAAGGGAAGGGCGTAGGCTATATAGCCCATTACCCCGCTCGCCAGAAGAGACAGTCACAAGAGACACACAAAGAAGGACGCCACAAACACATAGACAAATAACAACATTTATTGACAAACACAAACATCCATGCCTATACCGGGATTCGAGCCCGAGCCCAGCAGCTCCAAAGGCTAGTGCACTAACCATTGTGCCACTCTCCCTTCTAGAGGGCGCAATCACTGTCATTTGTCATTCATCGCTGAGTATTCTAAAAGTTGATTCCTCTCTCTACTTAAACATGCATTTGTTTTTAGAATAACTTAAACCTCTAATCTTCAAGGCACTATCACTGTCAAATATTAGCGACGGGGCAGGTTTTCCAAAATTCCACGGGGCAAGAATTCCATTAACAATACTATTTCAAAATAGCAGGGTTGGAAAAAAACCCTTTTTTTTTTGGTTTAAACCAGGTTTTTTTCAAAAACTTTTCCGGTATTTAACTATTTTGTGTATTTGCGGGACTCTAATGATGTTTATATTAATTTCAAACTTTATTTTATGGTTTACTTAAAAATTAGGTTCCCATATATTTTTTAAATTTGATATTTTATTAATATAAAACTAATTTTTGGGCATAATGTACTCAGATTATTTCAATTTCCACATAGTCATAAATAACAATTATTAATAACAAGATCATAAATAATAAGATTAATATCATAAATAACAAGTTAAAATTTGTAATGGATGGCAATTAAACCATTCATAGTATTATAACCTTAATTGAAATAACTAAAGTAATAATTCCAAAATTTTAAACAAAAAATTTGCAGCTTTTTTTAATCCCAGGCTTATTTTCAATTTAGACTGCACTAGCCAAATGAGGAAAAATTGAGCTCAACGTTAGCTGTTGTTGCCTTAGCAGTCAGAATGAGACTAAAAACGTTACTGTTAAATTTTTTTACATCAACTGCTTTACCAATATATTGCAGACACCTCTTTTACATAATCACTCTCAAAAAGAAAATTTCTGAAAGTCGCTACAAGCTCTAGCAGAATATTTCATAACAAGAGTAACACCGAAGAGTTATTAGGGAATCTGTGCTTTGCATATTCTAATGCTTCTGCTAAAAAATTTGGAAAAAACCACCTTTGGTTTTTTTTGAAAAAAAAAACCATTTGGTTTAAACCTTCACTGTAAAAAATTTGGCTTGAATTTACTAACGATTACTTAGTAACTTTACAGGAAAACACCATTTACTAGAAAATCATCTGTAACCTAAAGAAACTACTGTAGCAATACTAAGAAATACTAAGTAAATTGATGTAACGCTTACAGCGCCACCTGGCTATCTTTTTGAGATATGCGTTTTCCCTTGTTGCATTGTTTTGTTTCTCGAAATTTGTTCGATCGGCCATCGGATTTAGCAAAAACTAACCGGTGATCGCATCCGTAAATTGAAAATGTACGAGACTAAGAGATAAAAGTCTGATTCGATATCGGTCAAAGGTGAAAATTCAATCAATGTACGTTTCATCGAAAAATTATGACTAATCAATATCACAACGATGAGAAACCGAAAAACGTGGGTTTTTTTTTTATTTTAGCACATACATACAAATTGCGTTAAATTATTTCTAAAACTTCATATCCGAAAGCTTTATATCGATCAAGATTTTAACCTCATTATTTACAAGCAAAGAATCTACATGTCCCGATAACCGCGTGGACAAACGTGCTACTTCTCGTTGCAAGACGACCGAGCGGATCTTGAGGTTGCGAGATCTGTCCTCCGACCTGCTCCAGAAAAGTCGAAATAATACCTGACTAACAGAAAATTAGTGGCGCCCTCTTGATTAACATTTTTGAAACTGCTAGTTACTAAGGATTTCCTAGTAAAGATACTACATAAGTGGATGTATTGATTACTAGAATATATCTTGTAACGTTTACTGAAGTTTTTATAGTATGCTTGCAATTTAAATGGTTGTATTGGATACTAAGCTTTAATTAGTAATATATACACATATTTCTTATGTAACATTACTGAAAAAACTTATGGAAGCTGAGTTTCCTAGAGAATTCTTAGTAACCTTACAGATTTTTTTTTAGAGTGTTGGTTTAAACCATGCCAACCCTGCAAAATAGTGTCTGCTCTGAGCACCAAAATGCTCTAAAATGAGTGTCCGCAAAATCTAAATGTCCGCTCTAAGCACGGCACCTTCTATTTTTGATTAAGCTAATTTTGCAATTTTCTCTTGAAATCGGTAAATTACGAAGCATTTATTTTGGCGGGTTAGAAACTTATTTTTGCCAACATTTTGGCAAATGTGCATCAAGACATAAAATATAAAACAATACTCACGATTGATGGGCTCTTTTTAAATAACTAAGGTTTGAAAAAGGGGTATGATCTTAGAAATGCTGAATAAAATTGAAATTTTGTTGTTAGTTAAATGAATGGGGGGAATTGCCCCCAATTGTCACCTTTAGTTTTAACAGTGTACTATTGTTTTTAGCCTCCCATCTTTCAGAATATTGGTCTAAGTTCAAAGTTTGTATTCAGTGTGTCAGATTTAATTTTTTAGCGCATTCACTTACCTCTTGCAACCTGGAGTCATTAACACGATAATTAGTTCCGAAATTGACCTGGTCCGATAGAAGAAGATTCATACATCAGTTTTCAGCCTTTGATTACAGGTATCAGTGATTTATTTCTATAAAAAATGAAGTTGAAAGAGGGTCAATACGATATTAGAGTTCTTAAAAAAATTATTAATTTTTTTTCAAATTTTTTTAAAAAGTTCTTTTAATAGTTAATTTTAAAGGCATTTTGCATAAAAATAATGTAAAAATAATCTTTTAACTACAAATAAGTGACACGGCCTTTTTTGTTACTTTTATAGTGCAAAATTTTTTATTTTTAGAGATTAAGGCGTGTTTTTAAGTAGCTATTAAACATAATTTTTAAAAAAAGTAATTTGAAAAACATACTTTTTAGCATATATTTGTATGAAAAGTATGTTTAGATTACAAGAATATACGTGTAGGATTTTTCTCGGGTCTTAAGAGGTTAAATGAATAGAATAGTTTCAAAACCCACTTTTTTCATGAGTATTATAACCCCTGGCAAAAAGTATCCGATCACTGAAACCATTGACCACCATACGTTAACGAAAAACGTTTATTTTTCGCAAATTGGAGGTATTTTTCAAATTAAAGTCTTTTATTACAAAAGTTAGCTTATTTTGTGTTATAATCAAAGATAATAAAATAAATTGCAGTTAACTTTATCGATGCAAAAAATAAATTAAATAGAGTCTTCAAAGAAAAAATTTTTCCGATCATTACTTTGTGGGGGAAAAAGTATTCGATCAAGTCACTTTAAGGGGTCGGATGGGTGTTTGGGTCAAAAATGTCGATTTTCTGTTTTTCCTTTTTTTTTTTAAATGTGCTCATCTTTAGCTTTAATCTTTATCATCTTTAGCAAAATCATCGATTTCTGTTTAGTGGTTTTATTTTTATAAGCATTTTTGAGAAACTCTTAGAATCAGTTCTTATGTGAACATTAGCTTTTTTTAAGGAATCACCTGAAATAAAAGGTTTCTCAACAGTTGGGAACATTCTTTTCAGGAAATGAGATATCATTTCCTGAGAAAAATGTTCATTAAAAAAATCATACATTATGATTTTTTAAAATTTTGTTTCTTACATATAGCTCTTTGATTTATACTGAGAAAATCTAAATATCTCTGCTCAACAAAAAACTTATATAACTTTAAATCTGATTTTGTAATACATATTTTTTTTTTAAAAAAATCACTATCAAAGTATTATTTAATTCTTTGAAATATCTTCAGTTTAAATTAAATGGCTAAATGTAAGGAGCAAAATATAAAAAAAATCATGATAAAAAAATCATTTCATATAGTTCCTGAGAATTTTTTTCTCCCAAATTTAGGCAATTTAACATGGGCGTGATACCCAAGCTTTCTTTGATAGCTAGGTGTAGTTCTTCCATATTTGTTGGTCTTCTCTTGTCAATTTTTTTTCAAAACATTTCAAAAAATTTCGATTGGATTGAGATTCGGACTATTTGCAGGCTAATCAATAGTCTTTATTGAAGAATTTCCATTTCGATTTAAGACATTCTTGACCTGTTCTCTTCGATGACATGATTGCGTTATCATCTTGAAAAATGAAATCGGAGGAGTCACCAAACCTCTCTTCGATTTAAGGAACAATTTTTTCCCTAAAATGTCAATATAAACTTTAGAATTATTTGTTCGCTACACTATACACTTTTTACGACTCCTTCGGAAGTCATGCAACTCTACACCATCAATAAACGCTGATACTTAGTTTTAGTTTTGAGACAATCTTTTATGAACTTTTCATCAGCTCTAATCCACACAAAGATTCCAAAGCCATCTCCAGTTCCTAGGCAGATACGAGATTCGTCACTAAAAATAACATTCTTCCAATCATCAGAAGACAAGCTTTAATGTTGCTTACACCATTGCAGACGACTTTTCTTATGTTTTTCTTAGTCATATAGGGTTTTGTTTTGGCTTTGCAGAAGTGAAATCTTGGCGACCGCTTCAAGGAAGATTTTTGACATCATTAGAGAGCGAAAATTTTTGTAAACAGTACTTTGGGCAAAAGTCTGAGCAACCTTTTTTTGAGATATTCCGTTTTTTAAGCGTTTTACAATTAAAAGTTTTAGGTCTTTAGACAATTCTTTCTTTCGATCCATGCTTCCGCTGATGCGAAAATTTTGAACCGTCAAACTACTATACAACCATTTATACTGTTTACTAAGATTTTGTATGCTTGCGCCGAGCAAAAAATCTGCATCGTTGCATTTGCTTGCGATTGAATATCCCCCCCCCCACAAAGGGATAATTGGAAACTTTTTTCCTTCACGATTCAATGTATTTTCTCTTGACAATTTTTAACTATAGTTTTATTTTCTGTTTATATTTAGTATTTTTTTACTAATTTAGCCATATTTCACAAAACACCCTCAATGATTTGAAAAAAAAAGGTGATCGGATACTTTTTGCCAGGGGATGTACTAAGTTACAATGTTTGGTCCATTCGTTGGCTACTTCGCCCAATTGAATTTATAATTATCTCTAATGAACAAACCGAATCCTATAACTTAGTTATACTTTGGAGAAAGATTTGAAATTTGATTCTTCAAATCTCTTTTGTATAATTTTTTAGTAAATTGTTAAAAATTTAGATTTAATATTAAGCTTTTTGTGTTTAGATGACTGTAATTTATCTTCTAGGTGATTCAGGATACTATATGTCGTTCTTCTTTTGTTCATACTAAGTTTGATTTCTTCTATCCCGCGATTCATGTCACAACTAGCATACTTGAATCGACGGTATATGTTTTACATCTTGCATTGAGTCATAACTATACAGATCAACAAAGAGAAAGTTGGGATTACCAATCGCATATTCCATCGATGACTTTTCGGTCGCGCTGAGAGAGAGAACTTCCGCATTATATAACAAATTACCACGAACACCTTGCAAACAAAAAAACACCTCTGAACTAAAATCAATCAATTTCATTTTGTGTACTATCTGTCATCATGATGCAACTTTCGTTCTATCACTATTTAATTGAAGAAAATCACAGATTCGGCTTTTTTTTTAAATTTCTTTCTGAATTTGCAAGGGACAACTTTGGGGTGATAAGGACCATGCATCGCTAGGCGTGAACTTATTTGAAGAAGTCATATTTTTTTCTTTTTAACGTGTTTATTTTTCTTGAGCATGCGTACCATTTCACGCTTGAGCATGTAGAAAATAACTTCGGTCCAGCCTTTCACGAAGTTTAAATACTGAAAAACAGGGTGAACGCCCCTGTCGGGACCACTATTGGTGTGGAGAGATAAGCAAATCGGCCGAAGTGTAAACTTGTTCTTGTTTTCACTGTATGAGATTGAAATTTAAATTTTTAACTAAAAATTTAATTTCAAAATTTTTTTTAAGTATATTTCTGTTGTACATGGTTGTAAATAGCTCCGTGGTGCTTTTAAATTTTAAAATTGAAAAAAAAATGCTTAAAACTATAATATAAAAATTTCAAAATTATGTGTGTTGCTGGAAAACCTGACAGTTAGGTGACGGATAGATTACGCGTCTGGTATGGTATCTTATGGTATGGTATGGTACATATATATTCCAGCTTGTATGTTTGTTCAGAGAACAGTTTATAAGCTTTCGTCAAGTGGGACCGACACAGAAAGAATATTAACAGTCACAAAGAAAGGAATAACACATAGACAAATAACAACATTTATTGACGGTCACAAACATCCATGCCTGACCGAGATTCGAACCCGACCCCAGCAGCGCCAAAAGCTAGCGTCCTAACGATTGCGCCACTGGGGCGGATTACGCGTCTTTATCTCTCAGAAATGTTAACACATAATTTTTAAGGGATGCCAATCCCATAGAGATAACGCATTAGTTTTGAAATCGAAACTTCTGCAAAAGTATTGCCTTGTCATGCAAGATTTTTTTTTACAAGGTATGTTCTATATACCAACAAAATAAAACAGATTTGATGGTCCAAAATATCATGAAAGTGGCTGTTGGCATCACCTAAAACTGGTAACTTGCAAATTTATTGTTTTTTTTTATTTTATCCGCGCCAGGTGTCGCTGTTCTTTTTACTTTTAAATTAAAAAAAAATGTTTAAAATATAAACTGCGACACCTGGCGCGGATAAAATGAAACAATAAATTTGCATGTTACCAGTCTTAGGTGATGCCCACAATGGAGACACTGTTTTTTTTAACGTTGTCAATTATTTATTAAAATACTGAATGTAACTCTCCGTTCAAATTTGTTTTACTTTGTTGTTGTGGCGATATGTTGCAATTAGTGAAAAAATGCAAACATGACAAAGCAATACTTTCGCAGATGTTGGTATTTCAAAACTATTGCACTATTTCTATGGAAATGATCAATTATTATTAACAGTCTCAAATAATCGAAAAAATAAACAATTTAATGTGATATTTTTCTAACTATAGAGTTATGTTCCTGTGTATACTAAAAACAAATTTAAAAATATTATTTAACTTTTTAATGCAATTTAAAAGGTCGGGGGCCAAGGGATAATTGTTTTGAAAATCACCAAAAAAATTCTCTGTTAGTTAACAGAATACAACGTATGCAACAAAATGAATTTTGGACCCATGTAAATTCTTATTTTTTTAATTTGAACTCCTACCATAAATTACTCTATATTTTATACTATGTCAATTTCGTCGCTCACAAATTTGTTTTCAATCCGGGACCTCAAAGCGTTTAATGGTTTATATTTGAAATACAATTCATTAAAACAAGTTCTACATTTTGTTATTAATTTTCCTGTAGATTTACAACTTCATATCCATTGTTTTTAACTTCTGCTCCAGCTAATTATCTCGCTTTAAGTTCTGCTTACTCAACAGTTTTGAGGCTGAGGCTTTGAAAAACAAAGTATGTTTTCAACTTCCTGGACCGACGTTGTTAACGGATTCTACTGCTGATGTTACAGAATTCTTAATTAGCCGATGATTTCATCTATTGAAGAAATTGACCGCACCATTCTCACATTCTATTTTCGTCCTGCAGACTTCGAGACTACGCGGACAGATATATGAGATGTAACAGAAGAAAAATTCTTGATTTATTATTATGTAGGGTTAGATTTTTTCAATCTTTAGGTTATGTCAGTTCCCCATTTTAAATATTTCAACAATTTCTGGCGATAATTGTAACTTTTAATTATCTTTAGTTAAGTAACAATTGACTTTCAAATAAGTTTAATTATTTTTTTGTAATATTCTTCATCATTTTTTAAAAAGTTTTTTCATTGTAGACCCATTGAAGGCAAAAAAACCCCAATAGTAATCAAGTAGCACTAGTTCGACGTTAATTCAAACAAACAAAAAAAAAGTAACAAAATTATCAAATTAAATGATCTAAGGATGACTTGGATGGCTTGATCCTTTTTATAAATTTTTTATTTTTATTTTGTAAAAAAATATCTTTTGATAAACTTTTCTGCATAAAAACTCTGAAGTTTCGCTTCTATTTAAAAAGCAACAATTTCATTAAATATTTATTGTTCGAACTGTAAAGTAAATCAATTTAACAAACGATAAGTAATATTAATTGAATTCGAAAAAGTTAATGAAAACGGGTAGTTATGACGACTAAAATGTGTTAATTACAAAGGCTACAGAGGACGTTATTTTTTCGCATAAAAATCTGGTAATTTTTAATTTTAGACTTAATAATACCATAAAAAGATAATAATACTATAAGTTCCTCTTCCATATTTACAGCAAAAAAAAATATACATCATTATTTTTCGAGCTTCAAACAAATCTGGCAAACGATTAAGACTATTAAATAAATCAGGGAAAAGAAATTAATGAAAATGGTTTAATTTTGATGTTTAAAAGTTTAAATTAGAACTAAATTAAGGCCGTGTTTCGCGATTTTCTTTCTAAAGTGCATAAATTGTGTGTGAAAGTGAAGTACCAGTTACTGCTTCTAAGTAACAGTAACTGGTACAAAAACCTATTTAATTTCATCTTTATAGCATTTCAGAAAAAGCTATTGTTATTACGAGAAAAATTCAAAATGTTCGTTATTTAATTAAAATGTGTATACATTTATTTATATCTGTATGTGTGTGGGTATATGTCTTCTTACCTTATTTAAAGCAGAAAAAAATTGGTACTTACGTTTTTATTCTGGAAACTCATGTCTCATTTTAAAATCGTAACTGGATGAGATTTTTTTTAAAAAAAAGTTTATGATTCACCCATCGTAGAATAAAAAAAAAAAGAATAATCAAGGAGAAATCGCAATAAAAAAAGATTCAAACACCGTTTATCCAAACCCCATATTTTATTGCAGAAAAAATTGCTACTCTAACCTTGTCCATCATCCGCCCATCTTACTATCCGAATGACAGACTCTTTGTAAAGCTCACTTTAAAGACATTCCTTACAAACAAAGGCTGCTTCAGAGCAACTAAGGCCAAGTCCATTCTGACTTAGCCCATTTCTGTTTCGAAGCACTTAACTCACTGGCATGGGCAAATTAGAAATGTTTTAGGGCAAAAATATACCCAAGTCAGAATCGGATGTATACCAATGGGTGTGCCTAAACGGCTCTTAAATATTGATGTGGGTTATTGTATGGTATGCTTCAAGAAGCGCAGGTGAGCTTTGTGTTAAAAGTATGGTCCTAGGTATGGCATTACCAGTAGTAAAGTAATGAGTGGTTATGGAGGTTAAGAGTAGTATTGCTTTTTTAACACTTCTGGGAACAGTTTTTGGGATTCCTGTAACTAAAAGAACCCACCCGTAACGTATTGTAGGGCGAAGTCACTGGTTAGACAAACATTTTTGGAGGGAATCGGTTAGACAAAATTTTAACTGATTTTTTTATTAAAATTAGTTTTATACTTTTTTTTAATACTATTTTACTCGAGCTATAAAGAAACACTAAAAAAATTAATTTGTAAAACTGTCTCTGGTGGTTAAAGAAAAACTATACATTTTTAAATAATCCTGGGAAAGATCCTAATTTTTTTCTCTCTCTCATGGTTAACAAAATATATATTCCTAATTTACCCCGGGTTGTTATTAACTTGGTCCATGGTTAGTTTCAAATTAAATTTATTCATATTAATTTTTTTTTGTTAAAAATGCAATTAAAATATAACGTATTTTCTAAATATAACCTTGAAAATTAAAATGATGTCGAGAATGTAGTCCTTATTAATATGGAAACAGCCTTAAAATAACATTTAAAATTTTGTATTTTCTAAAAAAGTTGTGTGGCAAAAAATGAATATTTTTGTGAATGATCAAACTTCAATAGTTATTTCTAATATTGTGATATTACTTTGAAATGCTTCCAGCTGCCAATTCTAGCATCAGGAGGAAAATTACACAGCCTTTTATAAGGAAAAAATAAGGAATGGAGTGAGATTTACCCATCCCTTCATAGTAATTCTAAAGTCCAAAACATTTCAACCAAAAATAAGTAGAATACGAGTTACAATTTTTTCAACGTAATTACGGAACCAAATGCACCTGGTCAGAGGTATTTTTCCACTTTCTATTTTACTGGCTTTTTACTCCATGCTTGGCCATATTATCCCCTTTTCTTTCATTGGATGACTCAGTTTCAAAGAAATATAGTCAACAAACGGTATTCTTAGATAACCTGCATTATATGGGTCATTGCCAATCTAATTAGATTGGGTAGAAAATCAGGGCAAATCAATGTGCTATTATCATTTACTTTTCCAGAATAATTCATGATCAATTTTGTTAGTCTATTTTTAACGAGTAATTACACAATTGATAATTAGTGTGCCCATTAAATAGACAATAGTCTTCACAGAGTGGACATTCATTATTATGTTTAATTACGGTTTTATAGTTAAAGAAACTGTAGTTTTTAGTGACTTGAAACAAATACACACAAACAAGGTTTATTATTCAAAAGAAACCTAATTTAAGTTATTATTTCATTCAAACAGTGTGACCACTTCAGAGACAATCGTGTTTACTTCTTTACCAGAGAATCTTCAGGTGGTGGGGACATCGACAGTGTAGACAAAATGTCAATTTTGGTTTTTAGAACAAAAGGCTAAGCTGATAGAAATACACAGAGTGTGGTATGGTATGGTATAAGTACATATAGATTCCAGCTTGTGTGCTTGTTCAGAGAACTGCTTAAAAGCTTTAGTCAAGTGGGACAGACACAGAAAGAATTTTTACAGTCACAAAGAAAGGAATATCACATAGACAAATAACAACATTTATTGACGGTCACAAACATCCATGCCTGACCGGAATTCGAGCCCTACCCCAGCAGCTCCAAAGGCTTGCGTCCTAACGATTGCGCCACCGTGGCGACACAGAGTGTGAAAATAGAAAACATAATTGATGACTGCAATAGGCTAATTCCATGTAACTGTAGTGTAAGTCACGATTTAAGAGGCGATTTAAAATTAAAAAAATAAACTGAATTAAATAAAGCACATTACATTATTTAGTTATAATTAGTGTAGATAAACTATTCCATATTTTTTTTTCATTTAATGTTAAAAGTTGTAGGGTCAAGTGGGGTAAGTGTGATAGGGTTTCTGCATTTTTCATTAAGAAAATTCGTTCTCTGCTTCAAGTAAATTCCAAATCCTAAAATTGGTAGTGAATTATTATAAGAAACATACATATGTAGAAAAAAAATTATATGTTTGAATTCCAATTTTAAGTGCACAAAATTTGCATTTCAAAACCATTACTGCTTTATCACACTTACCCCACATAGGAAAACCCACATAAAAAGAAGACAGTTGCACTTAAATTCAAAAGCTCAAAACTTTCTTTAAACAAAAAATAAGGTCAATATTTCTTTTTAGTTTAATTATAAGTGGTCTAATGTTATATATTGCAAACTTTCAGATTTTTAGAATGATTTCCAAAGTTGCAAGAGCTGTTTATCACACTTACCCCCAATCACACTTACCCCACTTGACCCTAGTGATAATGTCTTTTTACAAACGTGACGTTGTGACTTATACTACAGAAAGGAAAATTTTGCATGAAATTACCCAATAGTAATGAAAAGCTTTAAAAAAATAGTTACATAAATAATTCCATCCACGGAATGGACAGGTGATATGGCCAAATGAAGATGTCACAGACAAACTTTGTTACAACAACACTGAAATAATCAAACAGTTTTCCCCAATTAAATCATAAGAAAGATGGATTGATTATCTTCCTTTAAACTTCGTCTGATAGCCGGCGTCCTTTAGTTTTATTTAGAGCATTAAAAACAGACATAAACTTATTGGACATATTTCATGAGGGATAATTAATAAAATTAATTAAACAATAATATTAAATTTTACTCCTTATAATTCTAATTTTTAAATTGTTTATAATATACGTTTTATATAATAATATAGTTTTTTTTAAAAATAAAAACCAAAACAATGCAAGTATTTCTTAAGGAAGGCGAATACCCAAAACTCCCCAAAATTCTAAAATTTTTACTATTACTTTAATCTTCTCCAAATTTGGCATAGTGATTTCAAATATAATGAACAATACTATTTAGGGATTTTTTTATTTAAATATAATTTATTTATTGTGAACGAAGTTTTTCAACCAAAAAAAGGAGGTTTACGCTAACAAGTCTACCACATTGAATTTTCTTCCTATAAACATTAATTATGTGTTAAATTCTTCGTATTGAACTGATACATGCAATGACCCTCTATAGTTACATATAAATTACAAGAAAATAAGTTATTAAGAAAAATGTTATGAATTACCTTAAAAAAATTGATTTTTTTCAATTAACTTACACTTGGACATTTAAAAAAAAAACTAGTATATTTACTCCTGGTGTTAGAGGTTTATAGCACAGATATATATTGAAATAGTATCTGTAAAAAATGTCAGGTAAATTAATGTAAAACTTTTTATACTAGAAGTGTTAGCGTAAACTCCTTTTTTTTAGTTGGAAAACCCCGTTTAAAATAAATCAATTATATTTAAATAAAAAAATGCATAAAAAGCATTGTTCATTATATTTTAAATCACCATGCCAAATTTTGGGTATTCGCCTACCCTAAAGCACTTAATGAATGTAATACTACATATTATGTTGGATGGATATTTGTGTTGTCCTGAGTAGATGCGGAGAACGTGATCGTTAACCCTGAATGCTTGTATTTTGTTTTTCATCCCGAAAAAATATATTTGTATCTTTAATACTCACACGATATATTATGGTAAAAATACTGAAAAAAAATTAATTGCTTTGGAATTTAAATAATTTCAATTTTTTAAATTTCTGCCATATGGCAAAAAACAACAACAAAATTCCAATTTTGATAAGAATGATTAGAAAACTACTAAATATATTTTAAAATAACCCTCTTGAACTATAATTGTTTTTCAAAACAATTTATGTGTATTTAGTACAAATATTATTGTACTTTGAATACTGCCAAAGACGTATAATTTCACAACAGTTAATAACTTCACTCTTTAATTTTATACACTTTTACTACTGTTATCTACGAGGGTAATTAGTAACTAAAACTTCAAAAAGGAATGTATTAGATGAAAATAACACAGATTTGTCGAGGGGGAGATCTACTTTAATAGAATAAAGTGGATTATGTCACTTGTTGCCATATGACAACAGTATGCATTAGAGGGTTAAATATGTGGGTCCGAAAGTAATGTGGGCGGTCATAGCGTAGTACCATGGGTGCAGGTTGTCGGGCGAAAAAGGCCCATCCCCTCCAGCGACGTGCCTAAATTGATGAGGTGCCATATAAATTGATGAGGTGCCATATACTCAGAGCAGAGGTCCGACTTTCAACCCTCATGTGTGCTCAAAACCTTGTGCCAATGGAAGCTACTATAAGCCCTCTGCCTTACAAGCTATAGCCTGGAGGTATACGCCAACAACAACAACTTGTGGTCTGATTGCGATGAGGGTGAAGGGTACAGTAAAAGAATCTAATTGTTTCACTTGCCCTATAAATTTCACGCACCAGGAAGTTAAATTGTTTGTTGGAATGATTATTTAAATCAAACCAAAAACTTACGTAAATTATAGCATTTATGAACTAACTAAAAATTATCATATTTGTTTTAGTGATTACATTTTCAACTGTTAAGTCATTTTCATAAATATTTCTTTCGTTCGGAAAACTATTTGGATAGTTTTTGTAATTAAATAGCTGAATAACAAACTAAACTTTACTGAAAAACGGTGATAACCTAGCACAATAGCTAAGTACAGCTTAAGGGCGAATTAAACCCGATTGACCTCGGTTGTCCAAACCAAACTGCCTCTTTGTTAATCCAAACTAAAAAAAATCTAAGCGACGTTTCTCGGGCTGCATTGAATATTCTTTTGCAAAATTATTTTTTGAAATTTTAAAAAATATATGTATTCGAACCAATTTAAAAAAGTTACATTGTAGAGACCTGTAAGTCAGCTACATTTCTCTCTGTATTACGACAGATAAAAAACCGTTTATAATAGCCGGAAAAATGTGGTATAGAATTTTTTTTCTCCATTGGATGAACACAGGGACAAATGGTTTGGAGACCCTCGGTCAACTGGGCTTATTGGCCCTTAAAGGTTACGGTCAATTGCGCTTGAAATCACTGAAACTTGGAAACGTTTGAAAAATAAATAAATGCTCAAATCGAATGCAAAAGTGATGAAGTATCACATTCAATTTTATGTTGACATCGAAAAGTGCGTCACCAAATCAATCATGATTTATCCAAGAAACCACCACTTTTGAGAACAATGAAATTGAATGCTTGCTTAATGTAGCGCGTTTAACACAACTCAACGCTTTTCGATGGCCTCAGCCTATGATTGGAGACAAAACTCCGTTACAGATCTACGAATACTACGGACAGTTAGCATTTTCTCTAAATCAGTCTCCAAATCGGCGACATAATCGTTAGATCTATTAGAACATTTGTCGTATTTGGATCAATTTTGTAACGGGGAAATATTATTTATTGTGTTTGGTTTTCACTTTGAAATATACAATTAAAAGTGTTGGATTTTATGGATGTGATGTATCGCATTAAATTTAGAGGTAAGTGAATACTAATCGTGTAAATGTAGATTAGATTTATTTGTTTATAGAAATATTAATTTGTTTACTATAATAAATCTAAAGCAGCTTAAAACACTACTGGAAGGAATATAACTCAAAAGTCTTCGGCTTCCTAAAATTCATTATAAATTCAAGTGATCATATACCGTAAGATGGAGGGGACTTTGATCAATGGGATGAAAATGGTCTCTAAAACAGTTCAAAATTTGTTGTGTGTGTAAATTATCACAAAAACTGAAGATTACGGAAAAGAAAAGATATTTTTGACCGAAATTTTTTTTTTTAAAATAGTTATTATAGCCTGCCTAATAACGAAAGTCACCTTACTTTTCGTTTTCCAAGTTTCTTTTTTGAAAAATAACTTTTGCTTCTATTGATTGGAAATGCAGTTTAATATTAATTACTTTTGCATTAAAAAAATCACGAGGTTATGAATTATATCCGATTTAATACGCTTCAACACATTTGATTTCAATTTCCTACATACAGCATATTTATAAATAGCCCTTTATAAACTTTCAAATTCATTGATCTATTGTCTGACTATAACGGTCCTTTGATAAAATTAAATATGCGCGTAAGCGATTACGTAATCCGACAAATTTAATCTGTTAGAAATTTAATTGTTTTAATTACTTTATGGAATGCTTTAAAAATAGACAACAATTTAAACAATTATTAGGTGTTGTATCTAAATTAAGATTTCGAGCCATTCTAAATATAGTTACGTCAACTCTGTTAGTGATAAGTATAATGGAATTGAAACGTTATTTCTCCTTTTCAGTAATCATAGATTTTTGAAGATATTATTGAATATTTAGGTTTTAACTTATCATTTGCTAAATTATAAACCTAAGCATTAACTGAAGCATTGTCAATTTGAACTTTTAGTTCTTTTTACAAATACAGTGGTGGTCATAATTATAAGGACAATGGAAAAACAGCTAGATCTTTTCGACACATCACGGTTGAATTATGCAAATTTTATGTCTGCTAGCCAATAGTAAATTAAGCATTTTAAATAAGATTCTTTACAAATATACATTAAATTCATAATTTTAAAATACGTTATAAAATTTAAGATACAGCGAAATTGGACAAAATTATAAGGACAATTGTATTTCTGTAAGTTTAATACAAAAATTAGCATAAAATTCGCAAAGTTTCGGCTTGTACACGTCATTCCATCGAGTTATAAAGATTTTGCGAGTGTTTGAAATTTTCATTACACTTATTTTCAACCATGCCACTAGGTACGAAGCTTTCAGTGTTTGAAAAAGGAAAATTAATCGCTTATTAAAATTCTGGACTTACTGAACGTGGAATAGCATTGAAATTGAATAGATCAAAGACTGTAATATATAATTTTTTTGAAAAATCCTGGAAATTATGGAAAACGAAAACATCCAGGTAGGCCATTTTCTGTGTCTTTGAGAGATAAAAGACGAATTATAAGTAGATCTTGCTCAAAAAAGCAAACATCGACGGAAATAAAGCGTGAACTGGACTTGAACTACAGTGATCGAACCGTTCGCCTTGCTTTACAAAATGCTAAACAGGTTCGATACGGAAAACTGAAGTCACGACCCCCTCTTACAAAAACCCAAAAGAGACTCAGGATGGAGTTTGCAAAAAAGTGCATTTCTATGGGTGACAAATGGGATGATGTTATCTTTTCTGATGAAAAGAAGTTTAACCTAGACGCTCCTGATGGTTTTAAGTATTTTTGGTATGATCTTTGCAAAGAAAAAGAAATCTTTTCCAAGCGTTCATATGGTGGCGGCTCGGTAATGGTCTGGGCAGGTTACGCAGCCTCTGGAACTACAGAAATAGTATTTATTCAAGGGAAAAATGAACTCAAATAGTTATGATGATATGCTGGGTGACAATTTTTTGCCACAAGCACCGTTGATAACCAGTGGTGACCATTTATTCCAGCAGGAAAATGCATCCATACACGTGTCCGCAGCTTCAAAATCATGGTTTTACGCTAATTCTGTAAAACTATTGACTGATTGGCCACCTAAAAGTCCCGATCTGAACCCAATCGAGAATTTGTGGGGTATTTTGGCGTACGAAGCTTACAAAAATGGCACTCAATATCATAACAAACGAGAACTGATGTCATCAATTGAAAAGGCATGGGAAAATATCCCTGTGAGCACCCTAAAGAAGCTAACTAGCTGTATGATGTCAAGATTAATTAAAGTAATTGAAAATAAGGGTGAACTTATTAATCATTAATTGTTTGGACTGGAAATTTTTAAATGTCCTTATAATTTTGTCCAGTTTCCTAACAATGCAATTTTTGTTTATTATTTTTATAAACTAAAATTTTCTATTTTAAGTTTTTTTTATTGTTCTTAAATGATTTATAGCATAAAGAAGTATTTTATGTCTAAATACATTTTCATTTAATTCGGAAATAAAAATGTTCTGTTCAATTTTCAGTTGTCCTTATAATTTTGACCACCACTGTAGAATAATTAAGAAGCACAGTAGACATTTTCAACTTTTCCATTTGCGTTCCTAATTGATGTACTAAAGATTAAAAAATATCTACACACTTTTGTTTCGTTAAAAGAAAGTAAGAGAGTTTTTTTTTAAAGTGATATGTAGTAACAAATGTCAACAAGCTAACTTTAAATTTGATCAATTCCTAAAGTTATAAATATAGTATCCCCACTACTGTCCAAGCTCTTTCAAACTAAATAATGATCATCCTCGCGAAGCCATAAATATTCCTTGTTCTAATGTCTCTAATGAGGGACTGCGAAGCTTGATCGTTCGCAGATTTGAGCTGCGGCAACTACTTGACGCTTGGTGAGCTGAATAAGACGGCAAAAGATGTATAGTAAAAACAGGAGCTCGGCGGTTCTGTCTCTCGTCTGTGATAAAGAGGGATTGTCAGTCCAATAGAGCTAATGCATTACTTTTTGAATCACAATTTTCACATATGTATTGCTTTGCCATGTTATCCCTTTTTCTTCATGTGTGGGAATCAACATAACATCGAAATGAAACAAATTTGATACGAAAATGTTGTCTTGATATTTAATTATATATCTTCGAAGTTTTAAAATGACCGAAATATACAGCAGATGGGGGTACAGATATTTTATGGATAGTATGCAGATATTTTAATACTTTTACAATTAATAATTAAATAGCCTGATGTTATTTTCTTATCATTTTGTTTTAAATTGATGTTATGATGATTCTCATATACCTGGTGAAACTAAGATAACTGGCAAAGTGATTCTTTTGCAGAAGTTGTGATTTCAAAACTAATCCATCAGCTGTATGAAGCTGACAGTCCCTCTTAAAAAGGCTAAGCCGGCAGTTTTACCGCTTCCATTTTTGCTAGTAAGAAATCTATTTTAGTTAAGGAATTTGATGTCTTGTTCTCAATCTAGACGATTAATAACCTTGCATTTTTTACGTTTTGTACCCCATTAACCATTGATGACGACTTTGTGTTTTGTGAATATCATTAACTCCTTCCTTTCCGAATGAAAATGTCAATTTAGGTTTTATAAATGAACTTGCAACTTAATACATCAGTCCTACAAAAATTGTTCTAGATTATGGTCATCATTGTTTTTATATTTGGTTTGATTAGATAACTCATTTTCTCGTGGCAAATTTTCAATCCAATCGCCGTGAATGGGAATCGCTTTATATAAAGCTCTTACTTTTCCATGCTTTTCAATCACAGACCAATTTATTACTCTTGCTCATAAATTAATTTTTCTTAAAATGTTCATTTATTTTACATTTCTCAGTTTTAAACGCCGAATAATCTTCGTTAACGACCACATCAAAATCTGCGGTCTCCAAATTTACCCTATAAAATCTTCCTGTTTTTTTTTAAAACCCTAGCTAGCGTATATTTTTTTTCAAAACACCCACTCTCAGAAATAACACTTTCAGTTTTGACGATTCATGAATCCTCAAGCCTCATTTCGTTAATTTTGAGGATTGTTTCGTCAAACTATCACGTGACTTTTGAGTAAACGCGAGTCCTCACTTTTACGATCGTGATTTGACGATTCTGTATCATGATTTTGAGGAAAATGAATCTCATTGTTGTACTCACATGCTCAAAAATGACGAAATATTTCTTTAGATTAGACGACATTCAAATCCTCATAAAAATGACGATTCAAATTTCCTCACTTTGAGGAAATGAAAACTCGGAGCATTTGCCAGTAAAGGAATCGTCAAAATTATGGAAAATTTCGTCGTTTTTGAACATTCATTTTTTAGAGTGCCATAGATGTTAAACAATAATCCACTGAGAGTATGTATGCATACGCATGTGTGAAAACGGCCCACCAAAGGGTAACACATATATTTCCGTTTTTGCTTCTCGGGCGCTGCCAAGATCAAAAGCAGCCATCTGTTTAGAGTCAAATGTGTCAGTTTACATAGTGAAACAGAAGCATAAGAAAGTTACACTGAAATACAAATTGCATCAATTTCCAGGCTTTGAAACAAAATAATATATTTTTGAAAGAGAAAAACGAACGGTTTAAATGACTATAGTAGGAGCTTCAGTCAATAGACCGAGTTTTTGTGATAACAAAGACTGTTTTTGCCTTTTCTTTATTAGTTAAAAAAAATCTGTAAAAATTCGAAGTGTTTGATATACCTTATGTATACTTTTTGGTTTTTGTCTGCAGATTTTAGTAAATAAAAAAAATTGCAAAATGGATTTTGATTGTGATCTGTGTGCATCAGTCGTAGTAAACTACAATTTATTTAAAAATTCATATAAACAATTTGCTCATGAAGATTGACAGTTTACAAAATATGTTTTGGATTTACTAAATGTTTTTTAAACATTATGAGTTGATGAGTAAATATTTAGATTTTTTTTGTTACTAACTGAATATTGCAATTATACCGTGCCATTTGCTAATAAATCAGGTAAGAATGCTGTATCAGATTATGTTACCATTTCATATAAAATATTTAAAACGGCTTTTGACCGTAAAACCGTATAAAAATTAATAAAAGTTAATTCATAATAAAATAATAAAAAAATAAGAAACGTTTAACTTTACTTATCATAGGGATTATTAAACTTGTTAATTAATAAGAACAGCGAATGCTTTGGGAAGTATAATTCTTTCATGAAAATGCTCTTTAACTGCAATTAGTTCACTAGAATTTGCTATTTTTTCACTTTCTTAGCCATAGCCTATTTCAAAATAGCCTAAGTAGGCTGATGCCTAATTGTCTATGAATTCTCTAAAAGTCTTTAATTTTTGTAGGTGTGATTATTTTCGATTTTATTCTTAATTCAGTGTTTATTTTCGTAGTTAAAAAGGTTAATGACTCCCCACACAAAGATATAATATATTGTAGAAATACATAATTTTCCTTATATATATTAAGATAAAATAAAAGTTGCACACTATCATTAATATACACTACAAGCATTGCATTTCCGTCATTCAAGGATGCTAGCTAATTTATAAAAACCAATCTAATTAGAACCCTCGTATTTCTAAAATAAACTTATGATTTGTATGCTTTGAAACTCAATAATGCTTTTCGGGTATTTTTAATTTATAGCATTTCTAGAGAAAACGTGATTGGAGCCTATCTAAAAATATTCATATGACGCACATGATGCACTAGGTAAAGATCGATCAATTTTTCTAAAGACTTAGCTATAGAAATATTATATTAAGTATAAATATAAAATAAAAATACTTAATTTTGCTACTTATATTCTGGATACTGCTACTGATGTATTAATTGTTCTATTTATATACCATATTTTGTTCCAAATGAAACCACGCATTGCGCCCCAAAGAATAAATTGGCTAGAAAGTCTGACGTAAGTTCGCAATATCTTAAACAAAACCGAGATAAAAATATTTGTCTTATTAAAAGCCGATAGTGTAAAAAATTATTACCTACTTTAACTAATTGTATCGAATTCTTTCCATGAAAACTAGAATGACGAGTTTTGGTATTTGAAATGCAATTGATCCATATTTGGTTCACAATTTAGACATTTTACTGTCATTTTAATAAAAAAAAATCGTCTTAATGGGGTTCTGATGTTTCACTTATGGACTGACAGCTAAAATTGTATTCACCTAAAAATAATTTTTATTGGAATAAGCTTCAAGCAATGATATAAATAATTATACAACTATAATTCATTTGTCTAAAATTAAAAAATGCATTTGCTTTAACTATTTATATAATTTCAATTTATTTATGCAAAATTTTTAAAAATGTCGCTGTTCCCAGTTGATGCTAGTTTTAATATGGTATTAGCTTTAAATGTTGGCTTATGGTTTACTTTTTAATATTTGTATGTGTTACGAACAGTATAATTCAAAGATACATTTATAAAAGAAAACGACTGTTAATCAAATGTTGGGAACACCTTATAAGAAACTCTGTTTTGAAGTCGTTCATTAAAAAGAATGCAACAATTTCATTTTGAATTGTAATACTGCAAAGTTACACATTGTTTAAAAAAAATACCTAAACATTATTCACAGACACCTTATTAAACTTAAATTTTGTTAGTTAAGGATTTATTTCATTTGGGCTAAGAAAGTTAACCCGTTAAAGATTCATTTGATAATTCCATCAATAGAATTAGAGAAGTTAGATTAGTAGAAAGTTAACTTAAAGTATTTAAAATTTGTCTTAAATGTGAATTTGTTTGTCTTGCATAAATTACTCAGCATTCTGGTGATCTTCATTTGACTTATTTCTTATTTATTAATGAACTAAAGCAGCTATTTTGGAATAGAAAATTTTCTTGCCAAACGTCTTTAATTGCCATGTAAGACTTGTCATATGAGGAAAAACTTAATCAAATCGACATCGTCAGAAGTGAAGTGTAATGAGTTAAGAAACTCATACACTGCTCAAAAAAATTAGGGGGGGGGGGGGGGGGCGCATGGTTTAAACCCTTTCACTCTTCCAATGATTACATTTGGAATCATCAGCTTGCGATTTTTTCTCACTACGTTTTGCTCGCACTTATTTCTCGTTTGATGGAAGAATCATGTCCTTTGAAATATAAAATAATGTTTGGTTTAATTAATTGTAAATATAAAAAACATATTAAAATAAAACTCCCTATAAAAACAATTTTATTAAATAAATTGACTCTAAATTCTTCATGTTTGCATTTTTAATCGCTTAAAAATTGCTTTAAACTTTTTTTCAACAAAAATGTTTTGAAAAAATTATTGTTATAACTTATTCAAAAGTTATGATTCCAATCCCCCCACTCCCCGTTAATTTTAGTTACAAAGTTAAGAATTTCCCCCTGTTTTTTACCATTTCATTCTGATTGCACAATGAATCTATTTCAGAAATTTTAGATTTTTCAAAATAATAATAATAATAATAATAATAAGTTGTGACTGAAAGTGTTTACAAAAGTACGCAAAGTGCTTCCCGAATTGTTTTGGGCAGTGTATATTCCAGCCTGCAAGTCCAGTTCAAAACATTAAAAAAGATATCTATTCAAATATATCCTTATTGAGAGATCCAATTAGTTAAAAGTTAAAGAGCACTCGAAAAGGGAGAAGGCGAACATCTGGCAACATCTTAGCTTTGCAACTACCCATTTGCCACGCACCCGAGATGTAAACAAACTGTGAATTATCACCTTAAATGGTCCATCAGTGTCTCCCGCTTTTTCGCGTCGTTTTATTTCATATGCATTATAAATCTTATGTAATAGGATATGCTTGAGC
This sequence comes from Hylyphantes graminicola, assembly GCA_023701765.1. Classification (NCBI taxonomy): domain Eukaryota; kingdom Metazoa; phylum Arthropoda; class Arachnida; order Araneae; family Linyphiidae; genus Hylyphantes; species Hylyphantes graminicola. Next base: position 45,597,375 of record CM043122.1, on the reverse strand, counting down.
AGTTTAAGTGGTTCAGGTGCTCTGTATGTATCTTTTTAACACCCGGTCAAACCCGGTAACAGCGACCTCTGATGATCATATTGGCGTCTGTACTTTTAATCTTGTTCCTCATTTGGCGTTTCCATGTATTTTTTATATTTATAGTTAGTCCTCTGCCTTTTAATAGACCAGTTCTGTTCGGTGGTTGTAATAAATAAATAAATGAAACGAATTATCGCTTATAACGTCTACATGATTTCGTTTTGACTATCTTCGTTACATTTTAGCAGGCTAGCAAATTTCTTCAAAAGTTTACAAAAATAATTCTATTACGCCATCGCTAACGTTAAGAAAATGGCTTACTGAATTCAACCTATCAAATATCAAAATGAGCTTCCAACTGCATTGCATACGCTATATTTTTGAGCTATTAAAACGGGTAGAATAGTGGTTTGATCCAGATAGGCTTCACAAGTTCAATGTAAAAAGTTATTTTGTTCTGTTCTACTTAGTTTAATTAGACGGCTGATTCAATTAACCAGTGATCCCGAAAAGCGGCTGCTAATGTATACAGTCCTGCACAAAAGTTTAGGCACAGAAGAAATTCATGAAAAAATCGTCAATGTTACTATTTTCAGTGGTTTCTTTTTTAAATATATATTCTTTAGGCAGCATGAAAAATAATAGGGTGAAAATTTTTGCCAAAAAATAAAATAAATTTGACTTCCATCAACAAATTAAAAATATCATTACTTTCCTTGCCACAAAAGTATAGGCACAAGTTTCAGTTTTATGCAAATTCTTTACATGAAGTGATTGCGTCATCAAAGGGGAGGGGTTTTAAGTTGCTTTAAAAGGTTGAAGGTAATTTTCAATGGTTAGAACCATTCTGAAGTCAATAGAATTTTCGTAGGAAGAGATTTTAAGGATATGGAGATTAAAATTCAGGGCTAAATCTGTTTCTGATATTTCTACTGAATTAAAGCGTTCGGAAACGAGGTATTTATCGAGTGTTAGCACGTTGCGATCAATATCTACCAAAATTTTGGTCATTAAGACCTCGAATCACCATAAAACGAGAGGAGAAACAAATAAGAAAATGGGCTTCAGACAAACATTGCTCTTCAAATCAAATTAAAATCCCAATTGTGGCTAACTTTTCACGTAAACCTATCATTATTACACCATTAGGTGAATCAATGAATCTGGATACTTGTTAAAATCTAAGCTGAAGCGCAAACCTAGCTTGCTATCTCATCATAAAGATGCAAGACTCCAATGGATAGCTGTAACACATGTGTTGTATAGTCCATTGCAGTCTTGCATTTTAATGATGAGATAGCAAGCTAGGTTTATGCTTCAGATTGGATTTTATCAAGTATAAAGATTCATTGATTCACCTAATGATAGATTTACGTGAAAAGTTAGCCACAATTGGGATTTTAATTAGATTTGAAGAGCAATGCTTGTCTGAAGCCAATTTTCTTATTTGTTAGTCCTCTCGTTTGCTGGTGATTCGAGGTCTACCAGACCGAGATTTTGGTAGATATTGATCGCAACGTGCTAACATTCTATAAATAATTCGTTTCGAACGCTTTAATTCAGTAGAAATATCAGAAACAGATTTAGCTCTGAATTTTAATCTCCATATCCTTAAAATCTCTTCCTACGAAAATTCTATTGACTTCAGAATGGTTCTAAGCATCGAAAATTACCTTCAACCTTTTAAAGCAACTTAAAACCCCTCAACTTTGATGACGCAATCACTTCATGTAAAGAATTTGCATAAAACTGAAACTTGTGCCTATACTTTTGTGGCAAGGAAAGTAATGATATTTTTAATTTGTTGATGGAAGTCAAATTTATTTTATTTTTTGGCAAAAATTTTCACCCTATTATTTTTCATGCTGCCTAAAGAATATATATTTAAAAAAGAAACCACTGAAAATAGTAACATTGACGATTTTTTCATGAATTGCGTCTGTGCCTAAACTTTTGTGCAGGACTGTATCAAAGAAAAGGCATTGAAGTAAAAACACTCAACAAATTCTTTTTCACCACCGATTCTTGGATCTAGGAAAGTTTTTATATTGAACTTAGCTTATTGATCTTCTTGCGTAAACAGAAAATGTTACTATTCAGCTCGGAATTGTGTTTCAGTTCGGAGCCGAATTGTGTTTTAATTCGGAGCCAAATGAAGTACATTTTATCTTAAATAAGACAGGCGTTACCTTTGTTGTACTCGACAAGACAAAACAAATCGTTTGAATCGGGAATATGTTTTGGTGACTCTCAAGATTTTAGATTCTTAATTAAAAACAATGTGTTATTCTATGCGTTCCATCTGATTTGTGAAAACCGCTTCCAAATGTTCACTCTCGGTTTTAGAATGGTTGTTCCTTTTTTGCATCGTGAGTTTTGTTAAAAGTTTATACATTATTTTCGATGGAAACTTTAAATTGTGTAAAGATGAGATTTTAGAATGAAGATTCGTTAGAAAGTTGTTTCTATAAATAAATTTAAATTCAAAACTAGTTTATTTTAATCGAGATTGTAAAACTATTAACTTAATCTGAGTTTTATTTATAGTTTCATTCAGGGCCGTGTGGTGATATGATGCAAAGAGGCGGCATTTTCGGGTGTGATAAATTCCCACCGTTTTAATTAAAAAAAAAGCACAAAAACTTTGCTCAGTAGGCTTTTAAAAGAAGAAAAAAAATCAAATAACATTTACTGAAATTGTTTAAAACCAATATTTCTTACTCTTCCGAAAGAGAAAAAAATACAAAAAGCTAATTCTAATGAATGTACTTATGTTTTTTTATGATGATTATTTTTTTTCACTAAACAAAACTATTAAAGCATATGACTAAAAATAATTAAAGCCATTTGTTACAATATCAGTTGGCAGTTGTAAGTTAATGTTAAAGAAAATGCAAACTTTAATTGCAGTATTAGACTTTCATTACGGTTGGAATTTAAATGAAGTTCTGATAATATTATTTAATAAATAAGAAAAGGTAAACTATTTCCAGATTAATATCAACAATTTTATATGGTATTAATACCGTATGTTGAATGATTGATATTCTTTTAATTAGGACTGTTTTATTATTTATAGGATTAAGTGAAACATTTGAAGTTGCTGAGCTTAGTTTTAGTAAAGGGTGGCATTTTAAAAACTTGCATTACATAAAAATTATTTACCTCACGTCCTTGGTTTCATTATCATTCTAAACTGTTGTAAAATAGTTGAGTTTTTTTAGCAATAATTTTTGAAATACTTAAAAATGATTCTAAATATAGCAGAAATTGATATTTCGAAATTCTTTTAAAAATTACATGCGCCGCAGTTGCCCCGTATTTGCGAGTACGTTACTGAATATTTTTACAGTGATAAATAGGTTTATATTTTGCTTGTGCTTAATTGCTTATTCATCACATTGTTTTAAACAAATAATTTGTTTTATCTGTTCTAGAAAAAAAAAAGCTCAGACAAATTTCTTTTGCGAAAACATGATAGTTTCTTTTTTTGTATGTATATAATTTAATATTATTGTTAAAATTATTATTGTTAAAAAATAATATTGTTAAAATTACTATTATTGTTAATTAAATATTACTGTTAACACTGCAGGTGGCAAATCGGTGCCGTTTGAGACCCGGGGTGAAAAGGCGGTACCAATTGGCAATTCAACGTTTTGAATCGTCTTTGGGGTGCCAATATCTCCAAACGTTTCACCCGTAGCGTGATTTGTAAACTTGCGCACAAGTGACGTCTGTAACGTGCCTTCTGACGTGTTTACAAGTGACCGCGCTGTATGAACCGTATAAACATTCTTATTTACATTAAAGTGAGTACAACTCAATTTAAATCTTAATTCATCGTAAATATATTTAACCACTTTAAACTCAAAAACACATTTTCTAAAACAAAATTATCTGTATTTTCAGAAGCCGTTAATTAGCAAAAGTAGGTATGTGTATCTTAGGGCGCGGTAGCTCAGTCGTGTGAAGCGTCGTGCTCGCATCCTCGGCGGTGCTCACAATTCTGATGCTTGCTGGGTCGGCTCTTGTATTCGGTCTAAAGACCGCCGTGTTGAATAATTGTGGCTGGGGAAAGTTAAATATGTCGTGGTCACAAAGTCATCCATGTTCCCATACCAGATCAATACCTCTGGGTGTACCAGATCAGGGGGTTATCGGCCTTTGATCTGAATCAAAATTCCGATATGTGAGTGAGTCTGGATGTGAGTATTATTTAATAATATATTTTTTTTATCAGTTAATTCTGTTTTGTTATTATTCTTAATGTACAGATTTATAGAGGATTTAAGGGCATAAGTTTTAAAATCCTTGGTCGCTATTGATATTTGCTGTGGCACCTCCGGGCTCTATGAATTAGGGGTGCCTTTATTTTCCCCTGGGGTGCCATCCTTTTGCCGGCGGGGTCACCCTGTACTGGGAGTGCTATCCTTTCACCCTAGTTTAGGGTGCCTCTCGGCACCTGTTGGGGTGTAGCTGGAGGAACGTGCCATTTCACCCCTAGAGGTGCTAAATATCACCACCAGTTTTGAAAATGTAGGCAAGGTAGTTTTTTTTTACCCAATGTGTGATGGCAAAGAAACACTGCCGGAAAACTCCCCGTATCATACAAACTTTACAATCTTGCAAGCTTTTAAAAGGTGGCAAGTTTATAAAAGGTACTAAACATAAAAGAAAAACCATATACTCATTAAGGAATTCTATTAAAAATAAACATAACGCATTAATTACTATATTTACGTAACTCAAATTATGCATTATGGTATGGACAAACGTTTTGCGATACGTTTTTCAAAGAGTAAAGAGGCAGAGGGAAAAGCGCGATTGGTCCATTAGTTTGAAACTCTTGTAGGGTAATATTTACATACAAAATGATCTGAATACAATTTAACCAAAATACACTTTTCATTCCGATAAAATTGCCAAATTTTCTGAAATAGAGAAAAGAAATCATGTTTTAAACATATTTTCTGGATGGATTCACTTATTAATTATGGAACTCTTTTCATACACGGAAGGATCTTCTCCATAGCATATTTCTATTTACCCAACTTAGGTTGGCAAGGAGTGTAAACACCGCCACCTCTAATGATTGGGCGAAAAATGTTTTCGGTCAGGGTCTCGCTTTTTCAGAATGGTATAGCCCTTGGTCAAAATTATTTGCAAACTTCATATAAAGATAAAGAAATATTACCTGTTGATTAGTTGGGCTCATACTTTTACAAATTCAACAGAAAAGTTCTATAACTACTACATGATATTATGAGCTTATATTTTTCTGAGGAAGTTGTTTTTGATTTGTTGTTTGAATACCTTAAAATAGTGTTTCTTTTTTTCTATTTTTCCGATTTCAAATATTCTTGGTGATTTGGTAATCTACAATTACTTGAAAACTCACTGAAGACTGGTAGCAGCCTTGTGGCCTCCCCCAGCTATATGGAGAAACATTACTCAAAACTTATAGAGTAACGTTATATAATTGATCAATATACTCTTATATTTTGCAGTGCAACGTAACTTCATAAATTAGGTGTAAAGATACTAGTTTAATACGCTACACCAAATTTATACAATGCTGTTTTCAAATTGAATGTTAGTCTGAGCAGCATTAAAAGTGTTTATGTATGTGCAGTCTGATTAGATTATTATTATATTATTATTATATATTAGATTACTATTATATATTAGATTATTATATATTAGATTATTATTATATATTAGATTATTATTATAGATTATTATATTAGTATAAGTAGTCTGATTGATTAACTTTTCGACTATGAAGTCATCATTAAATTTTAATGAATCATGCTATATTTACGTTGTTTTAGTTAGAAAAAACTATGGAAAAAATTTAAAGAAGACCATTTGAAATTTTTTTATTGCTGTAGATAGTTGAATAACAAATTAAACTGTACTGGAAATGCGGTACGTTTGGTCAACCTATGCATTCGACTTATGAAAATGAATAGTAAGAAAGATAAATGTATCGAAGTAATGTTAACAAAGCACCACTCCTGTGTAAAAATATTTTTAACTGTGTTACATGAAGAACAGGTCTCGTAACTTGGTTTGCCTCGCCTCTGTTTAGGGAACCCCCCTCTGTGTTCTAATTTACTAGAAACAATGTCTAAACTAAACAGATTATTGAACTGGATATTTATTATTTTCAAAGAAAATTGAATATATATGCAACAAGAAGTTACAATACAACATACGATATTTCTCGTCAAATGTTTTCGTGGTGCTGGATCACTTTCGTAGAATTGTTCAAATTATGAAAAAAGAAGGAATAATGTCCTATACGTAAAAAACCAACCCGTTTTCTATGTTTATCGACTGCAGCCTTGAATTGTTAAAAAAGACCACGTTTAATCATTTTGTGGTTTTCTGAAGTTTCCGAGAAAACCTCCAGTTACTAAAAAAAGAAGTAAATTGAATGGGCCTAAATGAGAGGTACTGATGCAAGAGCTGCTTTGGATGACCTTACGTGAATATTGATCTGAAATGTTTTCGGCGACTTCCAAATGAAATCATTAGAGAATTTAGAAGGGATTCGAAAGTTATTTTTATAAGGTAACTTTGTTACAGTTACGTTTAGTTGGTTGGCTGGGTTTGTATAGCTGTTTAATTGCTTCGCTCGAGGCGTTCTTATACCATATATTGTCCGTATTATTTCTCGAGTATGCATCTAACTTATATTGGCTTTACACAGTCTATAATAATAAACCGCTTAGAGGAGAGTGCACAGTAAATATGCTGCCGAATCCCGATGCTGAGAGCTAAGTCTCGCCTAAAAGTCGCGTTTAGTACATACTAATATCCCTCGTGTAGCTCTAATGCTACGTTATTTTAACTTAACTCAACAGATATTTTCTGCATTACTGGGTACGATACGTTTCAAAAATGGCCCACTTGACCGATATACGCCCGAGTAGACGTCATAACGACTAGGAGCTCTGACCACTACACCATAGCGGAGACGTATGGCTCTTCTACATTTCAAATTTTCTTTTCTTAATCAAACAGAAAAAAACTACGTTCTTAACAAGTGAAATCTGAATCTGTGGTTAAGGATTTAATTAGTTTAAACACTTTACAGAATAGATATTATGTGTCTTTTGACATAACGAGGAGTGATTTTGCAGTACATTTCTGATGTTTAACCCTCTATTGCACACTGTTACCATTTGGTAACAAGTAACACAATCCACTTTATTCTATTAAATTCGAGCTCCTCCTAGACAAATCTGTGTTTTTTTCCATCCTTTTTTCCATCCTTTACATTTCATTTTAAAGTTTTAGTTACTAATAATCCTCATAGATGACAGTAGTAAAAGTGTATTCAAAATTAAAGAGTGAGGTTATTAACTTTTGTGAAATTACGTTTTTGGCAGTATTCAAAGAATAATAATATTAGTACTAAATACTAATAAATTGGTTTGAAAAATTAATCATAGTTAAAAGGAGTTATTTTGAAATATTTTTAGTAGTTTTCTAGTCATTATTATCAAAATTGGAATTTTGCAGTTGGTTTTTGTCGTATGGAAAAAATTAAAAAAAAATTGAAATTATTTAAATTCTAATGCAGTTAAATTTTTTTTTTAGTATTTTTCCCACAATGTGAAAGTATTAAAGGTACATATATATTTTTTTGGGATGAAAATAAAAATTCATGCATTAGAGGGTAAATATGAAAAAAAAACCTAATAATTTGGAAACAACAAAAATATTCCTATAATAGATTTCTTTACAGTGTAGGGCGTGAACGAAGCTAAAATATGGCAAAATATTATTTCGAGAGGAAAACATCATCACTACCAAAAGTTGAATTAACTTATTACTTATTATTAACTTAACTTATTATTGAATAAACTTATTACCATTTAATCCTTTAAGACCGGCGGTCAGATGGCGCTGATTTAAAATTATGACCCTTAATTTGGTGTTTTTGCTAAAAAAATTTGTTAAACAGCATCAATGCCAGCAAGTCCTTAAAAGCAAAGTCATTTTTTTATACAAATAACGAATGGTAAATTTGTCGAGAAGGAGCTCTACTTTAGTAGAATAAAGTTGATTATGTAAATTGCTGCCATATGGCAACAATATGCCCCTAGAGGGTTAAAATGAATGTATTTTATAATTTAGATTATTTATGTGCATTTAATAATATTAAAAAAATACGACTAAATTAAATATATATTGTAAGGTTTTATTATCAGACTTCTGATTCGTCAAAAGCTCTATTCCCGATTCGCTAAAATAATATATTTTTTTTTCATTTTTTTAATAGACCTATCCTTATATAATTATAAAACGTTATTTTGAAACAAAGGGACGCCACAAAAATTTTAGGGCATAAGACGAACATTTTTTACCTTTCACCCGATAATTTACTGACGTCCCCTAACTAATTTTGGATCATCATGGTAACGTTTGGCTACTGCCCAGTGGTCACGCTTAGAGATTCTTCCCATGAGGAAATAAACTTTTAAAAATACAAATGGTTTAAACCATGGTTGGATAACGCGAAACACTTGAGTTGGTAAATGAAATCCTAGTTTTCTTTTTAGTCTTTACTTACAGTGATGTAAAATATCGGGGTATTTATAAATAAATTAAATACCCCCAAACACCTAGGCGTTTATAAAATTATTGGTATTTTTTCCCATGTTTTAAGGTATTTATAATATGATATATAGTTGGGTGAAAATTGGGAAATTATTAGACAGAAAGTAATTGAAAAAACATTAACAAAATTTTCTTTTATATGGTAAATATTAATTTTTAAATATTCTTTTGTCCCAAAATTTATTCAATTTTTCTATGAAAAAAGCTTGTGTCGAACAATTATACTTTTATCTAATAGCTATCCCTTTAAGGCCCATAAAAATGTCAAAATTGTAATTTTTTGTAATTTTTACCAATAAGTTTAAATATATTTTCAAAGTTTATAAATTTAGTTTAAGAAAAAAGGACATATCGCACCGCTCGCGGAAAAGAGACCTATCGCGAAAAAGACAATTCTTCAGGAGAGCCGTTTAAAGTTTTAGTAAAAATTCAAATTATCACAAAATCTTTCCAAATGAACCTAGATCAATAATAATTGGAAGGGATATCCGTTTTATGGGCATCAAAAGGTATGCATAGCCATTTTTTACTTTAAATTTGCCTTTGCTGAGATATTTTTAGAGAGAGAGGCCTTTCTTTCGCGAACAAATTTGAACGATTTAGTATGCGAAAGAAAGGCCTATCTAAAAATATCTCTGAAACGACAAATTTAAAGTAAAAAAATGACTATGCATATATTTTGATACTCATAAAAAGGATATCCATGCCAAATATTTTTGATCTAGGTTTATTTGGAACGATTTTGTGATAATTTGAATTTTTACCAAAACTTTAAACGGTTCTTCTAAAGAACGGTCCTGAAAAATTTGCTGCTAAATTTATTCTAAATATTAAGGAAACATACTTTTGAGAAATACTCATTTACTTTATGTATTTTTATAATATAACTAGGGGGCTCCGCCCCCTGCTCGCTATCGCTCGCCAACCCCCCGGAATTGCTGCGCAATTCCATTGACCGCTTCGCGGCCGGTAGGGATTTTCGCCCTTGCTTGCTTCCGCTCGACAACCCCCTAAAATTGCTACGCAATTTCTCTTTGTTTGCTCCGCAAAAAATTTTTTTAGACTAATTAGTGGGTACTGTAAATGCAGGAATACTCATCTATACAATCTGCATTGAATAAAACATGCTTCCTGCTCATTAAACATAAATTATTCATTACCAGTTAAGGACGATTTGATTGGTCGATGCGATGACGTCAAACTCTTAAGCTTATTTAGTTACCACGATTGGCTCAGTGCGTTTTATCTTCACAAAAAACATTTAAAGAACTGAATTTGTGATTCATTCACTGTTTACTAATTCAATATTTTTAATTTCATACTGCAAAAATTAATTCGAATAATCGGGAAGATATATTAGTTAAAAGGTCCCGACCAGCGGGGAGAGTGCGCCAGACGAAAAAGGGAAGATGCATCGGCTTCGGCTGTTTTTACCATAGAGTTAAGAAGTAGGAACAAAGGGGTCGATCTAAAGACATTTAAATAGGAAGGACTGCGCATTAAAAAAATCAAATAGGTCTTTTTGAAGTATTGTTTTTTCCTTTGTTTCACATGGAATATACCCAGCTTTCTAAAACTCATCAATATATTTCAAATTCAACAAATGTTCGACTTTTTAACCCTTTCAGTCCCAAAAATTTACTACACTACAGAAGCATCTGATATTCACAAAATAAGCTTATTTTAGGTCAATATAAGAGTTCCATAAGAAAAAAATTCACTTTAATTTTTTATATGGTTTTTGAAATGATGCCAAAATTGTGTTACTGTGGAAAAACAAAATAAAAATATATATTACCTAAAAACCCTTCGAGTTATATATTTTAAGGTATCTGACCATATTATTAAAAAAAATAGTAATTATTTTAACTGAAATAGTTTAAATTGTGTTTTAAATATGTGGAACTGGAGTGAACTTTCAAAAATCAGGTGAAACGCTTCTTAGCTTTTTTCTAAATAAATAAAAAATAGTAGTTCTGACTTCTATTGAGATTAATATAAAATATTGTCTTATAGAACAAAGTGTGAAGAATCGAATGATGTGTGTTAGGATGTCATAACGTTACATAAACATTTGGAAAAAAAATTTGAAAGTGATGATTCCAAACGGCATCACTGGGACTGAAAGGGTTAAATATAAATAACTCAAAAACTACGATTGCAAAACAGTTTTTTTTTACCAAATTGTACCAAAAATATTCTACTTCTAAGCTGCCAATTTCCAGACCATTAATTTAATTGACTTGGTTTTCCATCCCTAAGCTGCTTTACTATTGAAGCGCAGTCCATTCTATTTAATGTCTTTGGGTCTATCAATTCAAATTTATTGAAGCAAGGTTGTCAGGTTTTTCGAGCTACTGCTCATAACAAACCGGCACTGAGGTAGCCCAAGATGCACCGCTTTAGCAGATTTTTTCAGCTACCGCCCAAAAGATTAATTATAATTAGAATTCTAACAACGTCGACTTAATCATGAATATGATTCTTCAGTATAAAAGAGCTTTTAGAATGAATTCCCTCGATAGAAAGTATAGTTTATAAAGAACGCAATTACTAAAAGTATGCAGAACTATAAAAATTTTACTTGTGAAGGGGTGTGTGACAAATCCTTTTTTTATACCTCTCTTTACAATTAGGAATTGCACAAGCATTTGGCATATTGCACAAAACGTTACTGAATTAAGACATTCACGATTGTTTACATGCTCAGAGATTAAAAGAATGTAATTAAATATTTATTATAAAAGCCAGAAGAAAAAAATCAGAAATTTGCGCAAAAGATCGTCTGCAAAAACATTAAAAAAAACACCAAGCGACTGTGATTGTTAGAAACCCACGTGACTTGGAAATAGCTGCAAGTCGCTACTTCGGCTGGCCAGCTGATATTCAGGTCTGGCGACAATTTCGAATAGTTCGTAACGCAACGGTAACGTTAAGTTGCCATATGTAGCAACCTTTCACCTTTTGGCGATTTGTGATGTTTAGGACATAATGCTAATTTGCAAAGGGTTTTTGAGAAAAAAAGAGTTTCCGTCGGTTTTTCCCTAAAAAACCGGTTTCCGGTTCAGACCGGCCTTATAAAAAACTTTTTTTTGTGTCAAAACCGGGGCCAAAATACCGGTTTAAAAAAACGGTTTCAGTTTTCCATCAATAAGCTGCTTTGCTATTGAAGCGCAGTCCATTCTATTTAATGTCTTTGGGTCTATCAATTCAAATTTATTGAAGCAAGGTTGTCAGGTTTTTCGAGCTACTGCTCATAACAAACCGGCACTGAGGTAGCCCAAGGTGCAACGCTTTAGCAGTTTTTCCTGCTACCGCACATAACATAGTAGTCGAAACTATGGAAACTGTCACTGAGTATCCCAAGATGCACAGCTCCAGCCTGCCTCTTTTCTGCGCTACTGCACACATACGTATAGACCGCTCTTTCCTAACTCTATGGTTTTTACGGGTAGGGGGGGGGGGTATTTTACATATATATTCCGACTTGTGTGCTTGCTCAGTGAGTTGCTTATAAGTCTTCGTCAAGTAAGACAGACACAGAAAGACTTTTTACTGTCACAAAGAGAGGAAATACACCCAGGGCGAAGGCGGGAATCAAACTCGCGCCCGTTACAGCACGCAGACTGCTGGCCTGCGATGCTTACCACTCGGCCATCCGGGCCCAGAGACATAACATAGAGTGGACTGCGCATTAATAGTAAAGCAGCTTAGGGATGGAAAACCCAAACCGGTTTTCAAAAAACCGGTGGTCCCGGTTTTGAATGAAAACCGGTTTTTTTGTATGATTCCCTTTGGAACCGAAAACCGGTTTTTTAGGGAAAAACTGATGGAAAATGGAAAACCGGTTTTTTCTGGAAAACCGCCATCCCTTGCAGATTAGCATTATGTCCTAAACATCATAAATCGCCAAGAGGGGAAAGGTTGCTACATTTGGCAACTTAACGCTACCGTTTCGTTACGAACTATTCCAAATTGTCGCCAGACCTGAATATCAGCTAGCAAACCGAAGTGGGGACTACCATCAATACCCAAGTCACGTGGGTTTCTACCAATCACGGCAACTTGAATTTTTTTAAATGTTTTTGCAGACGATTTTTTGAGCATTGTTGGTATTTTTCTCTTTTGGCTTATAAATAAATATTTAATTACATTCTTTTAATCTCTGAGCATGAATCGTGAATGTTGTACTCTTAATTCAGTAACGTTTTGTGCAAGATGCCAAATGCTTGTGAATTCCTAATTGTAAAGAGGGGTATAAAAAAGGATTAGTCACACTTCACGGGTAAAATTTATTTAGTTCTGCATACTTTTAGTAATTGTGTGTTCTTCATAAACTATAATTTCTATCGAGGGAATTTATTCTAAAAGCTCTTTTATACTGAAGAATCATATCCATGATTAAATCAACGTTGTTAGAACTCTAATTATAATAAATATTTTGGGCCAAGTCTATTAAATTAATGGTCTGAACATAGACAGCTTAGAAGTAGAATTATTTTTTACAATTTGGTCAAAACGAAACCTGTTTTTGCAATCGTGTTTGAGTTATTTATATTTAAAAAGTAGAACATTTGCTGAATTTGGAATACATTGATGTGTTTTAGAAAGTTGATTTATTCCAGGTGAAATAAAGGAAGAAGCAATATTTCAAAAAAAATTGATTTTTTTTTTAAATCGGACCGTTAGAACGAAAGTTATAGAGACGGCAGAAAATTTTCACCATGTCAATTACCAACTTATATTACAGCAACACTCTACATAAACCTACTAATGTTCTTTTAAATAAATTTTTAATAAAGAGTCCACATTCAATTGTTCAAGTAATCTTAAATAGACTCACAAAATCAAAGAAATAATCTGATATCTATTAAGGGGATCTTAAAATACTAGCGATTCATCCTTGCTCCTTTCCAAGCTTCTTTATCATAACATTAGATTGTCGGCCTCTGTGTTCAGGTCGTTGTGGAAAAACTCGCCAAATGGTAAACTCGCCATAGATGCGAGCCAAACGCGACACAGTCATGTGACTGTGTAAGTTAGATGTTTAGGACACTTTAGGTTTGCCAATGCGCAGTCCACTCTATGTTATGTCTCTGTCCGGGCCCCATTATGGTTTTTACGATCCGTGGCCGGAATCTCAAGACCGATGCCAATAGTTGAAACATAAGCTAGCTTCCGTGGGACTGCCCTAGGGCATCACGTAGCTCTAGCGCTAAGAAACTTTCTCGACCAAAGACACGGAATGCAACCTGAAGCAGCCCTGGCACAAAACAGCACACCGGCCACACTTACTTTCCGCGTTTCTGACGTTTCTGATTGGCTGAAGCCGTGTAAGTCACGTGGCTTTCAAGCGTACGACAATTACAATTTTATATTATATAGAGATAACATATTGATCACAACAATAAGATTTTTTTTTTGAAAATAAATTTAACAAAAAGCTTGATTAACCAATTTAATGAAGTTTGTAATAAGGTTTATCGCTTATCATGTAATTACGATATTATTTTAAAGTCATGTTTGTTTTTATAATTTAATATATTCAATGATTGAAATCACAATAGTTTGTGTACATAAAAATAGTTATGAAACGAATCACTTTTCCAAAATCAGGACTTACAAGATAATGATATCCACATATTTCTACAAAAACCTTTCAATCTAAATTTTTACTATGTTAATGTATCATGTTTAAAATTAAAACAAAAAATGAATTTTGAAGCATTAACAAAATTTTAAAATCAGTTTAAAACTCATAAAAATACATAAAAAGTCTTAAATTTTTGAGGTAAGTTATAGGGATACCTCATACCTTAAACAACATACAATTAAATTCAATAACTTTATATCGCAAACTGTCAATTTGTAGCAATTGAGTTTAGATCTATAGTAAAATGCCGACGACGAAAACGATTTAAAACTGTTTATCGTTTGCTAAAATATTAACTTGAAAAAAATATATATATTGTCATATCATTTTGTAATCCATACATATTATATGTTTTTTTTTGTATAACCACAAAACAGAGCTTTTGAAATGGTTTTTCTTAAATGAGAGATTATTTTAAATAAATAAACAAATAAAATACCGACTTCAACCTTTCTATTTAACACTTCAAAATTAACTGCAAACATATTGCGAAAAATCGCCAGGTGCGAAAGGTCTTTCTTTCTAGCTCATTTTCATCTAAAAACGCGGAAAGATACCTATCTATTAATTGTAGACGAATTAACCCTCTAATGCATGTTACCCTTTGGTAACAAGTTACATAATCCACTTTATTCTATTAAAGTAGACCTCCCTCTCGACAAATCTGTGTTTTTTCATCTATTATATTCCATTTTGAAGTTTTAGTTAATAATAACCCTCATAAATGACAGTAGTAAAAGTGTATTCAAAATTAAAAAGTGAAGTTTCTAACTGTTGTGAATTTACGTGTTTGGCAGTATTCAAAGTAATAATATTAGTACTAAATACAAATAAATAGCTTTGAAAAAAATATTATAGTTCAAGAGGGTTATTTTAAACTATATTTAGTAGTTTTCTAATCATTCTTTTCAAATTTGTTAGTTTGTAGTTGGTTTTTACATGTGTTGCCGTTTGGTAACATCATGCATTAAGCACAACTTTTGTTTGCTTATGTGTGTGTGTATCTCTGTAAAGGATTCACAAGAGTTCAGTGTTTAAAATGGTTGGTACCACTTTGTTTTAAGAGTAAAAATAACTGTTTTATGTCGTATCATTCTGCCATTTAAAAAATTATGTTTAAAAATGATTTTTTGTATATTTTTATTCACAAATACCTACTATTTGTACTAAACCTGCTATTACCTACCATATTTACCTACTACCGAGATATTTGCTCGCCCGGTACACCCTGGATACACCGAATTCGGTGCTTTGTTTCCAAAATATCGTCGAAAGGTTACAGTTATACCATTCTTGGTGCATGTTAACACCGATTTTTTTTTAAAGTTTAAGTAAAAACCATTTTGAGTGAATGATAATACCTATTTTGGTGCTGATACCACAAGTCGGGTATATTTACACCTTATTTAGCATTTCATAAACCCAAAGCAAGCGTAATAATACTCCCATGTTTTTACAGTGTAGTTACACAAAAGGGGAAGTTTTATGAAGTTTTAAGAAGGAAGTTGAAAAGGATCCATATGATAATGACCATTAATGACATTGGTTAAAATAGTTTGGTATAATAATCAGGCTGTTTTTTTAAATGCCTATATTCTGTCTATACTCATTTGAGCTGTTTTAGTTTACAATAAATCTACGTAAAATAATTGCAAGATGTTTTTGAATCTGTTAAATATTTAAACTTGCCCTATCACTTTTTGGCAGTGTGGGAAAACTTATCCCGCATACGGAGCACGTTTTCCAGCTCAACATGCTTTCATTTAAGTGCTTGTTGCCAAAAAGTATATTTATTTTTTGGGAAAATAGCAATTTTAATTTGTAGATAAGCATGTGAGGAAGACAATAACATTTTCTTTACTTCAAAATAAATAAATGTAAAAAAATATACAATCAAAAAGAAGAAAACATGGAAAATTAGTCCTGGTTTCCCCTAATATTTAATATCGTATGAGTATTCTACATAAAAAATACATTAAATTTATTACTTTGCATACTTTTGATTTAATGCATATTTATTAAACTTTTAGTCATTCTCTCAGGGTCATTCCTTCACGTCAAATGACAGTTATGTTACATGTAGGTTGCTCTAAATTATAATTGCTTATATATCAAATTTAAGATACGCATTAGTTTAAATTTCAATGTATTGTTATTCACAGAAGTTTCCATTTTTAAGTACAAGGATGCAGTCGTGGTTGCAAAAATGTCATTCCGTGACACAAAGAAGTTAGTCAAAAATGAAATAATAAAATACTTTAAAAAATTCAGCTTTTTTATTATCTTTTAAATAATCAACAGTAATATATAAACTAAAAACACATTTTCGTTTGAAACTAGCTTCGTGGTAATTGTTTTACTTCTCAAATTAATTTTACAATTCAAAATATCATTACGTCACATATGGAATTGCCCTTTAAGCGATATATCATATTCGAACTTAAGCATTTTTCAGTTTTGGTTTCATTTGTGTGCCTTTTCAGAAAGGGAAGTAACAGGAGATATTTGTACTTGCAAGAAGATTTGCCAAAAGATATACAAAAACATTCCTTTTTATTATTGATAACTTGATAGGTTTTTCATTGACATTTAAACTAAGGAAGTGTATAGATAATTCGACTAAATTCCATGAATTGTTATGACTATTAGTTATTATAGTTTGTCAGTTGTCTTAAGTTCGTTTATTTGCTAATGATGTGAATTAAAATTAAAAAAATATATATATGGATTAGTTGACCAATTTATTATGACTTTTTACACTTCTCCTGCACTCCTTTAGGGTACTTATACTTTAGAAGGATACTTTAGGGCAATTACGTATTATTACAATACTTAGTTATAAGTTAAAATTTCGTAGAGTTCATAATATTTTTTTTAAAAAACTCCCTCCCCCCCTTTAAGTGCCAGGTGCTTCTCCCCTTCTTTTAAGAGTTATTGGTATTACTTTAAATAATTAAAAAAAGTATTTGACACATGCATTTAAAATAGTTCTTAAGTATTTTTCTTTCTTCTGAATTCGTAGTTATATTTATTAAAATATTTTCATATGTCCTTAAAAGTTGCATAGCAATAGAAGCATATAGGAAATTATCACAACAATTTATAAATAAAGTTTCTATAAAACTGTTCAATAGTACTTATGTTTCAAATATATGTATTTTACTAATAATGTTTTATAAAATCAATTGGTTTGTCACAGGCTTCTGGCCTGGGTAATTTATAAATTTAAATATATATTTTTGGAACAATACTTACAATGAATTTGTGTTTCGAATATATGTGCACAAGTATTTGTAAATTTATTTAATTCGAAAATAATAATTTATGCATAGAAATAATTTCAAATGATAAATGTCCTAATTCTGGGTACTTACCCATTTAAAATTTAGTTACTGAATACATTTACAAAAAAAACTTTTATGATGCACATTTAAATATGGGACTGGAATTTGCAAATTTGGTAGTAAATTTCAATATAACTTTCTTGCCAGCTTTAATTGGCATTATTTCAAAACATCAATTGTCAGCCTTAACACAGTGAACGAAACATATTCGATAAAATAAATTGTAAGAGAGTAAAAATAAGAAAAAATTTCTAATTTAAGAACTGAGCAAAATTTCTAGGTAGGTTAGTAACTTAAAATTACGAATGTTTTATCGTCAAACTTGAGGTTCATTGTATCGAAAGGACTTTTTTTTATTTCTATAAAAAATTATTTTTTACACACTCAATAGTTGTGCTGGAAAGTGTACCCAAAAGCTAAAAATCGTCGTTTTAAAATAATGACACATGAAGCTGGAAACAAAGTTATATTGAAATTAACTACCAAATTTATGAACTCCAACCACATACTCAAATGCGTATTACATAAAAATTTTCGTAACTATTAATTTAAGTGATTGAAAGTTAAGACCCTTCCAGATGGCGCTGATTTAAGGTTACGATACGAGACTAAAATGTTAAGAGTTTTACCGGAAAAGTTGCCTTAAACAGCATCAATGCCATACTCCTAAAAAAAAAAAAATACAACGATTTTTTTAAAATTCTGTTTTCGTGTAATTTAATTTTTCACGTCTAAAATTATTCCGGGCTATGAAGGAGGTTAAATAATATGTTCCACAAGTGGAACGTTTGCGTATAAAAGGTTAACTCTTGTATTACATAACTACAATAATTATATATCGAATTTGACAGAAACTCAAGTTTCTTTTCTTGCAGCCTTACTTCGGTTTTTTTACGTTGAACTTTTATGAAATTATATGCAGTTAAGTGGGAATGAGCCCGCTAGACAACGGGTCTCCAAACCAAAGTGCCTCCGTGTTAATCCAATGGAGAAAAAATATTTTCTAAGCCACATTTATTTGACTGTATTGAAAATTTTTACAAACGTTTTTTTTTATGTGATAAATGTAGCTGACTAACAGTTCCCGACACTCTCACTTTTTGAAATTGATTCGAATATATTTAAAATTTTCAATTAATAATTTTACACAAAATATTCGAAGCAATTTCAAAAGTGGGATTATAGAGACCTGTTAGTTATTTACATTTATCATATAAAAAAAAAACGTTTGTAAAATATATGTTAGACAGCCGGAGAAAAATGCCTAAGATCCCCCCCCCCCCACCCCGATTGGATTAACATTGAAGCACTTTGTTTTGAGACCCGCGGCCTACTTGGCTCATTGGCCCATGAAATATATACTTAAGATGAAGAACAAAATCAAATAGATCAATATTGACGAAATGTAGATTTCATGACTTTTATGTTGGCTGCATTCTGTCACCCCGAGTAGCCTAATATATCAAATGTTACGATACTATAAATCTAGCAGTGTCTCTGGCATGTTCTAAGTTACTTCCGCATGTTTGAAGATTGACAAAAAATACTTTTATTAAACACACTTTTTAAATAAAGAGAATGTGTAGGAAATAGGTTTAGAACGAGCGTAGTATTTTTGTAGTTTAACAAATATAAAATTAAGCTATGTTGATTAATAACTTTGGTTCTTCTGTAGTTAAATTGTTTATTAATTACCGTTAGATGATAAATAATTGTTAATTGAAACTTAGTTAAGAAAATTCAAAAACTAAAGCAATTTATTTAATAACAAATTATAAAAACTAAGAAGCAACCGAAAACATCTTCTCTAGCCGGATTTGTATAACTCAGTTCCAGGAACAGGAATTTCAAGTAGGTGTAGAAGTAGATACATATATATCCAGTTTGCGAGCTTGATTAGAGATCCGCTCTTTATAAGCCTTCGTCAAGTAAGACAGGCACAGAAAGAATACTGTCACAGAGAAAGGAAGTACACCCATGGCGAAGGCGGAAATCTAACCCGCACCCGTTAAGGCCATATCACACGAGCGAGTTTCAGCAACGGCAACCGGCAACGCAACCTCTGCTCCAAACATGATTGGTGGAAATTGCCGCGTGCTATGACGTAGGCGTTGCCCCTAAGTTGAGCAACTCTGTCGATTCAACACGACGGAGTTGACCAACCTTTGCAGCAACAACCAATCAGATGAATCGGTGGCTGTCGCTACACTGACGTCACGGTTCTGTTTTGGTTGAAGCCAAATCTTCAAGTCAAATTTCGCCAAGTTGTTGTTTATTTGTTTAACAAGCACGATATTTTGATTTTCAATCTGAAGTTAAGTACAATAAACTAATTGACACAAAGAGGAATTAAAACTCTTCATTTGACATTTCTTCTTATTTTTTCGATAAAAAATGTTGAAAAGTCATTTTTTTTTAACGAAACTGTTACTTTGAGCCAATTCCACACAAGATTGATTTATATATCTTAGGGGGAAAAATCATTTAGCACAGCGCTGAGTTCGATTTTAAGCGTAAGAAATTAGCGATTTTTATAGATTTCCTTTCGTAAATGAATTAATTTTATGTATAATTTTCTATATGTAAAGTAGATGGGTAAAATTTCCCCTTTTCTTCTAAATATGAAGGCTAAACTTTATACCGGCTGTAATTTAAAATTTGCAAAAAAAAAAAAAAAAAAAAAAACACTTGCAATTTTTAGCAAAATTCCAACAATTTATATCCTTCAAAATATCTCTCTACGCAAGTCTTAATTTAACAATCTAAATGGGAAAATTAAAGTTTTCAACTTCTCTCAGTGTTTGTTTTGTTTACAGAATAAGGATTTTAATAGAATGTAATCATCAAAGAATTCTGATATATATAGTGACAATTTCAGTTTGGGGGGACTTGTAAATTCTTTTTAAAAGTTAGCAATCCTTATCAAATTTTAACATTGTTTTTTACATACTTTTCACAATTTTTTTTCATTTTAATGTCACCACTAAATTATATGTAAAAGAAAAGAATTAGCGTTCCATAACGAAACCCAAAGACTAATTTTATTTTAAGTAACATATACATCAATGGATCATTTTCATCATTAAACAATAGTGTGAAAGAAAAAAATAATAATTCTTAGATAAATCATGCACATGCGATAAAATAAAACTCAAATCAATAATAAGGTCCGATTTTTAATAAATTGTCGCCAACTGTAGAGATACCGTTTTAGTTATGACAATCGGAAAAGAGAAATCTTCCCCTACTCTGGCAACCCCTAAACGAGTTTTGGGGGGCCGAAATTGGGGGAAGGAAGTTGCGTTGCCGGTTGCCGTTGCTGAAAAATCGGTCGTGTGATACGGCCTTTACAGCGCGCAGATTGCTGGCTTAATGGTCCAAACCACTCGGCCATCCGGTCCCCAATTTCAAGTAAAAACAACCCCTTTTACAAAATCTGAAAATCAAATGTTTCATTAACTAAACTAGAGTGAAACCTTCAAAATAAACCTTTTCAAAGAAGCTCATTTTGGCTTCTTAATGAATTGAATGGCTGCTTGATTTCGTATTACTTGTTTCCTTGGAAAAGATACAAATCAACATGTTTTTAGATATTTTAAAATACTAAGATTACAAGCTCTCTGGTGAATTTGGCCTTTTAAAAAGAACATTACCTAACGGGAGCTCTGTTTCCAAGAAATGTTTCAGCGAGGCTTACGAAACAATCTATAAAGACAGTTAATATGAAATAATTTTTTTTTTGTGAACTTTTAAATGCGAAGTGCGTACTGACTTTTAAATAAGTTAAACTGATATAATTATTAGTTTTGAGGAAAACAAAGTAATCGACTACTAAAATTTAACTTAAAAAAAAGTCTTTAAAATTAATGTTTTATTTAAAATGATATTTGCGTCACGTTACTAACAATATGCATTTTATGCGATTCTGAATTTAAAATCGTGTTTAAAATTAGCATTATTCTTTAAATGTCTCCTGTATTTAAACATTATAAAAACCAATTAACAGACAATATATAAACCAAACAATTTTACAAACGACAAGTAATAATAATTTAATTTGAGAAAGAAAGTTAATGAAATATTAACTTTCTTTCGCAAATTAAATTATTATTATTTGTCGTTTGTTAAGTATCAACAGTTTAAATAGGGAATAAAAATGAAATGTTTCTGTTTATTTAATGTTCTGTTTATTAAAATATTTAAATGTATATTATATGCTTAGTTTTTTTTAAAAATTTAAAGTATACTTTTAATTTAAATTTTAAAGAAAATTTAGGAAATTGCCTTGCTTGATTTTTTGCTTCAATGTGACGTATCCCAATTGTTTGTAAGACTCGTGGTTCATTCTGTGAAAGTCGTTGACGGACAGGCGGACATGGCCTTTATAAAAGCTTCCACTTTTTACGTTAGCTAAAATGACTCTCTGTTCCGGGGAATTTACCGCATTTGAAAAATGGGCTAATTTATTGAAAGCTGTCTGCCTTTCGAAAAAAAAATGTACAACTGGGGGAAAAAACCTCTCCACTACTTGATACTGGCAACTATTGATAAAGGGATCCAATGGCAGCACCAAGGTTTTTTTTTAAATAAATTTTTTTATCACTTTCAAAATACCCCAGATCCAAAAAAAATAATAATAATTGGAATTATTTGTGTGTTAGGAAAAAAACGTTCATTGTTTTATACTGATTCAGCTGGTGTTTATTTCGGTTTTATTTATTATTTTGAATTCAGACCAAATGACGCATGTTCAAAGTATTTTCACACTTCACACAAGTAAACAGCCTGTGCTTCGTATGTGATTTTTAAGTACTTTCCCACCACAATCAAGATGATGCACTTGCTGTTTTGCTATGTCCTCAATACGACAATAAAATGACAAGAAATTGCGCGAATGGAAATGCATACGAAATTTGTACCATTCGAGGTAGGTGCGCACATGCCTTACCAAATTGTATATGCATTTCCATGCGCAATTTCTTGCCATTTGTATTGTCGTAGTGTGGACATAGCATTTGGACAATCCACGTTTAGGGTTGGACGTTAATTAGTATGTGTTTTGAAGTTTTTCGGGTATCAAACGTCCACATCAGGACTTTAAAATAAAAATACGAATTTTGTTGTTTGGTGGAAGAGTTAGCCAAATATCGCGAAATATAACCTTGGGGGAAGAGGACGTTAAAAAAGCCTCAAAAAAGCTTCCGGCAATTTATGGACACCCCCTAAGTAATTTTATGAAATTCCATATATTGAAATAGATGTGTGAATTCATGCATATCGATATTCTCGAATGTGCCTGTTATTGTAGATGACGAACAATCACAGACTCTAAATAAATTATAAAAACAAATTCGTGGTAGATTTCGAATTTCTGTGGGAAAATGCTTTATTTTTATTTCTGTAATTCTAAAATTGGGAAGAGAACTTGTAGTTAGGGATGAGTCAGTCTGAAATGATTTTTATTTTCATTTCTTTAATTCTAAAATTGTTAAGGGAAGTTGTTGTAAGAGATGAGTCAGTCTAATAGTTAGAACAGGCAGCAGACTGACGCAGAAATTTGTGTGTGTGGTATTTGTGAAAAAATGGTGGATTCTCATAGTCCAAACAAGAACTCGGAGTATGTTGCGATCTGCCTTGATTGTTTTAAGCGCTTGAGAAGAAAAAGTAAGTTTACCTTTTAGTTTTGTGTAAGCTTTTGTTTACCTTTTAGTTTTGTGTAAGGTAGCTTTACCTTATCGCATATTTATAGTTTTGCCCTTAAAATTACCTTCATTTGGAAGTGTTTAAAGTCCCCGATCTTCCAATAATATACCTCACTGATTGTCAACGTACACTCCTTGCCAACCTAAGTTTGGTAAATAGAAATATGCTATGGAGAAGATCCTTCCGCGCATGTAAAGAGTTCCATACATTATTAGTGAATCCATCCAGAAAATATGTTTAAAACATTAAATTCGTTTAAAGTCTTATAAACATAAATATCATTTGAGAAAATTTGGCAATTTTATCAGAATTAAAAGTGTATTTTTGTTAAATTGTATTCAGATCATTTTGTATGTAAATATTACCTTACAAGAGTTTCTAACTAACGGACCAATCGGGCTTTTCCCTCTGCCTGTTCACTCTTTGTTTTTACCCAAGTTAGGTTGGCACGGAATGTAGTAGTTTTGTCCTGAAATGTAAATTGTATTTAGCATTAGGAATAGTGTATAGTAAGAGAAAGCAGGGTTAGTACAGAAACTATACCTCAGGTGCTTGTCTCTTTTAACATTTGGTCCTAAAAATTACCTTTATTTTAGCATAAGGTGTGCAGTATGAGAGAGAGAGAGAGAGAGAGAGTTTAGTTTTAACCATTTTGTGATCCTGACCTTGACATAATTTTGTTTAAGTAAAGTTATTTGATGTAATTCACGGTTTAATTGTTTTACTTTTTTTCATATTTAATACTTCAGTTTCATTTTTTTTAGTTTTCATTGTTATTATTTTTCATTATTCTCTGTGTTACTTGTGTGTGTGTCTGTTTAAATTACATAATATTTTTCGGTTTCGCCTGTACGGGATCTCCATGCTTTCCCTCGGCGTACGTTTGATTTAGGGTCACATGGGGGAATTATGGATCACTCTCTTTCCGGGGTAAATAATGATCACTAAGTTTTAAGGATTAAAAATGGTTTTTAGGAAAAAAAAATTATGCCAAGTCATCCTTATACATTCTATTTTCTTATATCAAGTTCAAAAACAATGTAACTCTGCAGCAAAAAATAGAAAAAAAAAATACTTTTGACACTACTATAAAAACATCTTTCAAAAAAGATTGTCTTTGAAAAACATAATTTTTTTTAAGATCCATACTGGAGAAACATATTTGAACTGACTATTTTGTTGGTGCTATTTTTCAATAGGAAAAGGTCTAAGCTTTTCAATCCGATAAAAAAAATTCATAATAATTTTTTTAATGATTTTAAAGGTATATCGATTTATCCCCCAGTTTACTGGGGTAATTCTTGATCACTGGGGTAATTCTGGATCAGTGATATTTTTTTTAATTTTTCATGTGTTTTTAGCTAAGTGGTATATGTCATTTTGAAGCATAAAATCAGATTAGGCTGTATTCCAAATTTCATTAGAAAATTCAAATTAGAAGTTTATTTAAAATTTTAATAACAAAAATTTTAATCTTCATTGAAATAGCATGAAAATTCTATTTTTATTCAATATTTTCACTGTTGCCATTGCTTTAAACTTACGAGAAAATTTATTTAAAATAAAAACATTTGAAAGAATATTTATTCGTACCATATAATTCAGTTTGGATTGCTGTAATAAAGTCCATTGAAATTTTTTTTTGTCAAAATAGAGTTCTTTTGATGGTTCATTATATATGTATGAAGAAAGATGCATAGGGAATTCTAACTTGGCATTAAAAAAATATGCCAAGTTTCGCTTTCATTACCTTTATAAGCAAAAACAATCTTTTTATGTGCTAAAAATGATATAATTTGGAATATTTATTTACTTTTGACACGCATTACTATTAAAAAATGGGTGATCCATATTTACCCCATGTGTGATCCATAATTGCCCAAACCCGGGGTAATTCCTGATCACTCAATAATTAAAATAAAACTAATAATAATTAAGTTTTAGGTAAAGTGATTATTTAAATAAATTCTAAATTATTTAAGCTTACTCCATGCAAAATTAAATCTTTCTATCTTTCATATTTTAGAAAAAAATAGGATGTTGTGATTTTTCGATCCATAATTCCCCCATATGACCCTATTTTGTTTTTATTGTTCTTTTGATAATAAAAGTTAATATTATTATTATTATTATTATTGTTGTTGTTGTTGTTATTATTATTATTATTGTTATTATTATTGTTATTGTTGTTATTATCATTATTATTATTATTATTATTGTTGTTATTGTTGTTGTTATTGTTATTGTAATTGTTATTATTATTATTATTGTTATTGTTGTTATTATCATTATTATTATTGTTGTTATTGTTGTTGTTATTGTTATTGTAATTGTTATTGTTATTATTATTATTAAAGTTCGCCGATCGTCCAGGTTAAGCCATTAAGGAGGGGTCGGATGGATGTTTAGGTCAAAATGTCGATTTTTCTGTTTTTCCTTCTTTTTTTAAATTCTGCTTATCTTTAGCTTTAATTTAAGACCAAGATTATCCATTTCTGTTAGTTGGTTTCCTTTTTATAAGCATTTTTTAAAAACTCTTAATATCAGTTCTTACCTAAACTTTTTTTTGCGTTTTCTGAAATATACGGTTTTTCAAAAGTTAGGAAAATTTTTCTCTGGAACTATAAAAGATATCAACATATTTTATTTTGCGTTTTCTGAAATATAAGGTTTTTCAAAAGTTAGGAATTTTTTTTCTCAGGATATATACCAGGTACCTTACAACAGACTGTTTGAAAAATAACATCAGTTGCTTTAGGTGGGCGAATACCCAAAATTCCCCAAAATCCTAAAATTTTTACTATTGCTCAAAATATTTTCCAAATTTGGCATATTGATTTTAAATATAATGAACTATGCTATTTAGGCAATTTTTTTTTAATTTAAATGTAATTTATTCATTTTAAACGGTGTTTTTCAACTAAAAAAAAGGTTTTCGCTAACAAATCTACCACATTCAATGTTCCTCCTTTAACATTAATTATGTGTTAAATTCTCCTTTTTGAACTGATACATGCAATTACCCTCTAGAGTTACATACAAATTACAAGAGAAGTTAAAAAGTTTTTAAGAAAAATGTTATGAATTAACTAAGAAAAAAATATTTTTTTTTCGATTAACTTACACTTGGACATTAAAAAAAACTATTTTATTTACACCATATGTTAGAGACTCATGGCGCAGATGTATATTGAAATAGCATCTGTAAAAAATTTCAGGTAAATTAATGTAAAACTTTTTATACTAGAAGTGTTAGCGTAAACCCTTTAGTTGAAAAACACCATTTAAAATAAATCAATTATATTTAAATAAAAAAAGTTGCCGAAAAAGCATTGTTCATTATATTTGAAATAAATTTGGAAAAGATTAAAGTAATAGTAAAAATTTTAGAATTTTGGGTATCCGCCTACCTTAAGTTCCGGACATAAGCTTGACAGCCAAAATTCCGACAACCCCGAAATCCCAACAAATCAATAAAATTAATGCAGTTATGCTTAATAAAGGGCAATTAAAGTGCTAATTTTTGCATTAATATTTTCATTCGGGAAGAGGGATTTTTCTTTTATTGCTATATGTAACCTAAAATACTTTTGGTTCGATAAATGTGTGTTATACTTGAACTGCATTAATTAATAGGAGTATTTTTAACAGTCCATCGGTTGATATTTAATTTTTAGTGTTTTCGTTCTATAATTTGGGCCTATTTTTCTTTATTGCGTGGTTTGGTTCCGATGAGCACACTTTTTCTTATAATAAGAAATGCAATAAATTAAAGGTGTTTTCCGCGCTGAGTTCAAATATTTAACAGTACACACAATTTTTTAACAACAAACTGTTTATATCTTATTTAAAATAAACATTCTAAATTCGAAAAAAGATGTACAGGAATGAAGGCTGGATGGAACTTCGTCACCTGAAACATGCAAATTCTATTGTTTTCGGTATATTTATAGAATTTTTAACTGCTGCCCAAAATTCAACCTCACCTTTATACTAACTTTCAACCAAACCACTAAAATTATAGTTAAACAAGGCATATAAATTTCATTTTTTTAAAAAGTTCTTTGGAGATTTAAATGGCAAAGCAATTTTTCGCCCTACAAACTTCTTTCACCTTCTCAAGTTTTAGGATGGTATCATACGAAATCAATTAAAAATTTATAATTGATATGGGTTTTCAAAAGTATTTTCATGGCATTTTAAAATTTTCTATGTATTATCCTAAGGACTATTATGCTGTAGGCGGGTAAAATTAAGAGTCCAAAGCAATGAAATTTACAATTTTTAGTGTTCAAAGCAATCAATTTTACAATTTTTGTCCAGAAATAAATATTCTCATACACTTTCGTAAAGGTGGTAGTGTCGCGAATAACTTTTAGCAATAGGGCGGTGATAATTCAAACTATCCTAACCCAATGGCGGTAGTTATATACTGAGTGATTACGACAACAGTCTCTGTCATTATCGTACATACTACAGATTACCTACACACGACATTAGTTACCACTTATACACAAAATATGATGTTTTATTATTTACAACTTTCCATTAGAAACTTATATTTTAATAAAAAATTCATGGTGACTTGATTGCAAGATTAAATTTTTAAATAATAATGTTCTTTTATTAATGAATCGAATTTGCGAAAAATACAACCAATCAAGAAAGCAATTTAGCGAGTTAAAGTTTAAAATTCGAATTCAACTCTGTTTTTGACGTACTAATCTGGTTTTTAAATAATTCAACGTGATAACTTTTGTTCTTACAAAACTTATTTGCTTAATTATTGCAAAATGATTACCTCGCGTAACAAGCAAAGTATAAAACTTTATTTATCATAGTGTATTGCAGAATGACATCAATCAAACAATTTGTCATACAAAATCCTGAAATGTGGCTGAAAGTTAGTCATGTCTGATTTAATGAATAATGATTCCTTTAGAATGATTAATCATTATCTTTTTGGTTCCGAATTGTTAAATACTTATTCATTATTTTATGTCTATTTGAAAAAATTGTAATTCCTCAAATTTTTTAGAAACATTGGCTTTGGTTGATTGGGTTTATTTAGCTGGTTTATTGCTTCGCTCAATTGTTTTAATTGGTTGGTTGGTTGGTTGGTGAACATATATTTTCAAGCTTGTTTGTGGTTGGGCAGAGACCCGCTTATAAATCTTCGTCAAGTAAGACAGACGTAACACACACTCACATACGCGACAGATGCTGCCATCTATCGCGAGCCACCTCCACAATTTAGACATGTCCCTGAAGAGGAGGGAAATAGTCTCCAGGGACCTGTACCCTTGGGAAACTGCGCAATGACCGCCCACAGGACTTTCGGACCCAAAATATTTAAAGAGCACGTACTCCGCTTATGCTCGACAAACACAAACATTCATGCCTTATCGGGATTCGAGCCCGGACCCAGGAGCTCCAAAGGCTAGCATCCTGACCTTTGCGCCGCCGGTGGCCAGACAATAGGTAATTTGGTACATGTAATGTAATCGTTTCCGGCTGCCTATTTCTAGCCTCCTTTAGGAGCTATAACACAGCCAATTACGCGTCATAATTTAGAGCCCTGGTGAGCGGGCACCCAACGGAACTTCTAGAGACATCGTACTCTAACGCCGTCAGGACTTTCGACTCCACAGATTTAACGAGCACGTAATGTTGGTAGGGTAGACTGGGTACGGTTGTGACAGTTTTCATTTGATCGCTTATAAATTCGTTAATATGCCGATTAGCTGGATGAAAGTTGCAGTAATAGTAAAGTACAACATTGGTCTACGTATAAATAAAAAATTGTGTCCCTAAGTACAATAGTTAGCTTGTAAGAGTAAATTAGAAAAAAGAAGAAGTAGTGTCACAACCGACCCCACCCTGTGACAGAGTCAAAAAAGACACCAAAATGGCATCAAATCACTCTTTTTGCATCATCTTTAGAAACTATAAATTCAATATTTATAATAATAACATTTAATTCATCATTTAATTAATAAATTTAGTAATTATAAATTAATTTACAATTATTTATAAAAACTCTTCATATTATCACTATCATCAAAAAAGTTAACTAAATATTTATAATTATACATTGCTGTAACCATGTCAAATACAAAACAAATAAATAAAAATGTGGTTTTAAAAAAAAAATATCTTATCGACATAAAAAAATATACATGTTCTTATATAACACAAATAAATCATTTTGAGTTACACCTGTTTCGTCAACAATGTATATCCTATGGCTCATAGGTGTGTATGTACATAACAATTTGCATATTGTCATAAAAATATTGCACATTTGAAGCTTGTATCGATACAAATGTATCGTAACAAACACACGATTAATTTGGTGGTTTTTTGCCGCTCTTCATTATGAAATCCCACCGTTTCACTTCTATAAAAGCTTCTTCATATTTTCTTAGGTCACACCGTGCCGTTTCTGCCTTCCTCGGGCTTTTTATAGGCATCTAAAAGAAAAATAAATACATTTTATTGTGCTGTCACAACCGTTCCCAGCCTACTCTTTTGCAAAAAAACAATCGCCATGACAATGCAAAATAATTTGCATTCAAAGTAATCACTGGTATTTCATTATTAAAGTCTAACTTATAACGAGGAAAAAATTCATTGCTCTATCTGTACACATATAATAGCAGTTATGAAAAGAAATGGAATAAAAATACTTACTTTTGAGCTTTTTGACGGTGAAAAAATAACCGAGGCCTCTGGTAGGGTTAATGTCGTGCGATGATTGATGGTATACTGTGGAACATATTCAGGCTGGCAAGCTGCTCCTTATCCCTTACACCCAACCCGCTATTCCTTATGGTTTCGCTAATATGGGCGACTGTCACAACCGTACCCAGTCTACCCTACATGTATTTATTCCGGTTTGTGTGCTTGATCAGAGACCCACTTATAAACCTTCGCAAGTGAAACAGACATACCCGGCTTCTATTTTTAACATCTTTTTTCAACACAGCCAAGTAAGCCTCGTAATTTTGGACCACGATTAGGGTAGCTGTTTACCTGAAATTCAGTCAAATTTAAAATTTTTTTTATCTTTAAAGAAAAATTTATTGGCTTCATAAATCACGAAAAAATTTGCTTCTAGTGTGAGGAGAAAAAAAAGTTATCATGGTTTTAGTTAGTATTGACCTGACAAGTTTAGTAGCAACAAATATTTATTAAAAAACGGAAATATATATATTGATTGCAAAAATAAAACAGTAAATATGAATTGAATAATATATTTGTATGTTTAGCAAAGTATTAAAAGAGTTAAATGTTTTCAAGAGTAAGTAATTACCTTCTTAAAATTTCCATCTCAATTATATTTTGTTGGTTATTTCAAAACAGGATTTTTATGATTTTACTTTATCGCAGAACACATTTTCTCCATAACCATTTTTTCAAATTGTTTCAATTTATTTTTTACATGCACTCAAAAAGTAAATAAAGGTTTTGAATATTGATCAATTTCATACCTTGTAATTATTTAATTTTGCATGCATTTGAAATTGAAATACAGCTATTTTTTTCAGCTGAACTTGATTTTCTGACTTTGATTGATAAGAAATTATACTAAAGTTATCAAGCTATGATTATTGGGCTTTGATATCATTTTTATTTCTAGCAAAATATGTTTTTATGAAAGATGCATGGACGATTGTTAAAAATTTAACTATTTCAGGAAGATTTTATATAAAACGATGGGACAATCCAAAAATTGGGTGTGTTAGTCAACGTGGTGTAAAAAAAAAATCAGTAAATAAGAAAAAAAAATTATTCATTTGTAAATGGATTATTAACAAAATAAAGAAAACTTAATAGTAAAGCATATACTTTATCCTTTTTTTGCTGAAATGTAGTCACTGGTATGGACAATGGGATACACCCTGTATACCATCCCACTTTTTTTAACACGCTTTTTTGTTGCTACAAATATACCCTACGCTAAACTACACTACCTAGTTTCCAGGTATTCCAAGTCGATTGTGGGGTAATTCTGATACCGTGAAATAAAAAAAAAGTTACCCTCTTTTCAAGGTAGTATCTGTCCCCACTTGAGTAACAATAACAATAATCTGTTTGTCAAGAAAAAGAATTGGAGTCTTCAAACCCAAAATAAAGACCAATCAAACAAAGACATGGGAAAGGCACCCAACAGAATGATTAGAGCAGAATCAGTGGCCTTCAGAATAACAAGATTCTCTTGTTGTCAACGGGGTGGGGCGCAAAAGTAATGTAAATTTTGGCTTTAAGCGTCTAGACTACTCTGACCTAAATGGCTTTCTCTTTAGTGAACGTGGCTTTTGCACAAAGTAGTTTATTTTATATTGTAGGAAAAGTGAAGTGATGAAACAGAGTTGTTTGTGTGATGAATGCACACGGGGCAGATGCTTACGGTGGTACTCCCACTCATATTAAGGGTGTCCGATACCTCAAAATCGCAAAAAAAATCAATTTTTTTAAAAAAATTAAAATAATGTTTTGATATTTCTTAAAATTTTAGATAAAACTGCTTTAAAAATACGCATTAGTTTTTGAGTTATGAATTTTTGAATAAGACACACTCCACTAAATGTCAACTTTAAGGGGGTATAGGACACAAAATCTTCAAAGAAATCAAAAAAATTATTATTATTATTATCATAAAAAATAACACAAATATTTTAGAATAATTTAAAACAAAAATTTTATTTATATCTGCAGTAGAACGTGAGATGTGTAGTTTTTTGTGTCATGACATCTGTATTGGTCAACCACGTTTATAATCTTTGCTTCCTCGTAATATTAGATAGGAATAACGTTATCGAATCCTTAGGTGTTCGGTCGGTTTGGAGCGCTTCAGTAAGGAAAGGGATAAACTTCAAAGCTGTTTTTCTCCTTGATCGTGTTTTCGATGATTTTTTGACTTTAAATTGATATAATTCAAAATCTACTGCCCATAGAGTATCAAAATTTTCCACTCATATTTTTCAAACATATATCTTTAATTTGTCTTTAGGGATTAGTTGTAAATAGTATATTTTTTTATTTATTAATTTTTATAAAAAAGTGAAACTGTGAAATTATTTTAAAAAAATTCAATAATTTAAAAATAAAAAACTATGGCAAATAAGAAAAATCGGTAAAGACAGTTTGTTAAATACATTTTTCTGTTTATAAAAATGCTAAATATTTGTTTGCCAATAAATAAGTTTTTGACTTATAACAAAAATAAGAGACATCACTTTTTGACAAATTTTATTTTTTTAAAAAATAAATAATGACAATTTAAAACCTTTGACTATCTAAAAGTGTAAGTATATTTAGTATACATTTATGGAAAAAAATTATATTGATATCTGCAATATTAAAAAAAAAAGTTAAAAGTGTCCCATACCCCCTTAAACGCTCATATCTCTGTTCGCGTTTTTTTTTTTTCAATTTTAAGATTATAAAAAATGCATAGGCTTTTTTAATATCATAAGTACATTAATATTTTTTTTCTTTCATAGACAAATGAATATATTTTAAACAGAAGTATGCATTTGGATTTTTGATATATGCCAAACACATTTTTTTTTAATTCTTAAAGTTGAAATGTCCTTTTTTCCCTGAATTTTTTAGGCAAAATTGCTACAAATATTTTTAAAAAAAAGTTGTTCATTTTAATCGAAATATAAATGCATACTTTGGTCTAAATTATCTTTCAAATGTTGTATAAAAACCTGTGTTTAAAAATATTGAAAAATAAAGAAAAGGAGTAGGGATTTGAAAATTGTTAAAAATTTAACTAGAAATGTAATTTTTTTGTAAAAATCCAACGAACTTATATAAAAATTTTAATAGCTGAATTGTGTTTTTAATACATGCTTATCAAGTGAACAAAAATTTGAAAGGTGCAAGTACAAAAATAAAATAAAAATTGTCTGAGGTATCGGACCCCCTTCAGGGGAATAGAGAGGGGAGAGGGACTCCTTTAGAAGATCTATTGAGTGACTCATAAAATTAGTTTTACTACAATCTAACTCTCTTTTAATGAAAACCAAAATGACATAGTAAGATAACAAAAAAAGTACGCTCTTGCATTTTAAAATTTTGGAATGACTGTATACTAGAGCAAAAATTTACAATATAATTTTTTTACGCCACATTGAAAATTCAAAATTGTCTTTACATACACCAGCAGAACGGGACGATCTTAGTGAATTCTTTTAGTCGCCGTCACGGTTCAGTGACGGGGAGAGGGGTTGGCAAAACCATAGTACGCAAAAGCCACGCTTTTTAGGAATTTTTATTTATCTGTGTGCATCAAAACGGGTGGAAAGTCGCGGCCACAGAGTCATGTCTGGGATGAAAGATGTGTTTTGAGAATTTTTAACCTCTTAAGACCCGAGCAAAATCCTCCACGTATGTTCTTAATCTAAACATACTCTTCATACAAATATATGATAAAAAGTAAGCTTTTCCAAGAAATTTAAAAAATATATATGTTTAATAGTTACTAGGGACACACCTAAAATGTTAAAAATAATAAAAAATTGTGCCATAAATGCAACAAAAAAGGCCGTATCACTTATTTGTAGTTAACAGATTATTTTAACGTTGTTTTTAATGCATAATGCCTTTAACCCTTTCGCAACAAAGTATTTTTGTTTCCTCGTAATATGTGATAGGAATGTCAATATCGAATCCTTAGTCGGACGGCCGTCGTGGGCCGTTTCAGTAGTGAAAGGGCTAAAATTAACTACTAAAAGAACTTTTTGAAAACTTGGAAAAAAAATTAAATAACTTTTTAAGAACTCTATTATCTCATTGACCTTCGCGTTCAACTTAATTTTTTTTAAGAAATAAATAACTTATTCCTGTAATCAAATGCAAAAAACTGATATTTGGATCTTTTTCTATCGGACCAGGTCAAATTCACAACTAATCAACGTGTTAATTGTTAGTGGGAAGGTCTTAAAAAATGTCCCCAGATTGGGGACGCCAGGTCGCAAGAGGTTAATAATGGACGTTTTTAACAATGTAACAGTTATGCACCTCAGTGCACCTGTAAAGATTTCAAATGACAGAAATGACCATTGTTAGAGTTATAACATTTTACGTAATGCGATAAGAAAGGAGAGAAAAATTATTGCGTATTTAAATTAAGCAAAAAATAATTATTTAAAATTTGTTACATATATGTTTACAAATTCAAAACCATTTGCAATGCAACAAGAACTGACAAAAATACCTTAGAACTTTTTTAAAGTCTCTGTCACGGCTCAGTGATGGGGTGAGGAGTCGCAAATAATTGTTTAGAAAACCACGCTCAGTTTTTGAAAAGTATTCCAAATATTTCCCTTTTTGCTTTCCTTTAGACATTGTTCTTTTTCTACACGTGTGCATACGTATATATCGTATAGATTTATATTAGTTGGGACATATGCACTCTAAAAATGAATGCTCAAAAAAGACGAAATTTTTCTTTATTTTGACGATTCCGTTTACTGGCAAATGCTCCGAGTTTTCGTTTCCTCAAAGTGAGGAAATTTGAATCGTCATTTTTATGAGGATTTGACTGTCGTCTAATCTAAAGAAATATTTCGTCATTTTTGAGCATGTGAGTCCAACAATGTGATTCAGTTTCCTCAAAATCAAGATACAGAATCGTCAAATCACGATCGTAAAAGTGAGGATTCGCGTTTACTCAAAAGTCACGTGATAGTTTGACGAAACAATCCTCAAAATTATCGAAAAGATGCTTGAGGATTCATGAATCATCAAAAATGAAAGTGTTATTTCTGAGAGTGTAGGGACCAAAATTTGATATTGACCAAATTGTCCGAAAAAAGCGGATGTCCCCAATTACAAAGTGAGCTAATTTAAAATCGGCGAATACCCCAAATTCTAAAATTTTTACTATTACTTTAATCTTTTCCAAATTTGGCATAATAATTTCAAATATACTAAACAATGCTATTTAGGCAATTTTTTTTATTTAAATATAATTGATTTATTTATGTTATTTTAAACGGTATTTTTTCAACTAAAAAAAGGGGTTTACTCTAACACTTCTAGTATAAAAAGTTTTACATTAACCTGAAACTTTTTACAGATACTATTTCAATATATATCTGTGCTATAAGCCTCTAACATCTGGTGTAAATATAGCATTTTTAAAAAAAAAAATGTCCAAGTGTAAATTAATCGAAGAAAATCTTTTTTTTTTAGTTAATTCATAACATTTTTCTTAATAACTTCTCTTCTCGTCATTTGTATTTTGTATGTAACTCTAGAGGGTCATTGCATGTATCAGTTCAAAACGAAGAATTTAACACATAATTAATGTTTATAGGAGGAAAATTTAATTTGGTAGACTTGTTAGCGTAAACCTCTTTTTTTAGTTGAAAAACACATTTTAAAGGAAATAAATTATATTTAAATGAAAAAATGCCTAAATAGCATTGTTCATCATATTTGAAATCACTATGCCAAATTTGGAAAATATTAAGGTAATAGTAAAAATTTCAGAATTTTGGGTATTCGCCTACCTTAAGCATCAAAACACTAAAGATATTTTATAATATGAGTTTAGGTTTTGTTGAATTTACGTAGCATTAGAGCACTACGAGGGCTATGGGTTAAATTTTATGCTATGGGAATATATTTGGGGAAGGTCCATTCGCAATACGTTGATAGTGCATCATAATTAATTAACAAATTGCTGGATTTTCACTTGATAAATTCTACAATTACTTTGTTTTTGCTAAATTGGCAAGCTAACTAATGTCTTTGCTGTTTCCATGTTTCTTTGGAACTGTTGGTATTTACCTTATTTTAATTTTCTTATTTAACTTTTTTCCATTTAACTATTATTCTAATTTTCCATTTAACTATTACCATGAAACATTGTAAAAATGAATGAAATGAGTATGGAGAGTCGTAAGTAAATCGTACACTATTAAAGCAAAATATGAAAACTATTAAAAAAAATGGTTGAAAAATTTATTAACTATAAACTTGTATGACTTTTAATTACTGCAAGTTGGTTTTATAGTTTTTTGTGTGATGCAACGTTAACTAAACCAAAACTCAAAAGAACAAGTGAGAGAATAGCTTCCGTGTAGTTGGCTCTAGAAGACAATATCGACAAATATCACGTGGTTTTATTTACATGGTCAACCTCATTTCGGCAAATGGATTACATAACTATTTAATTTTCTGATATAGTAAGGTGGGGTAAGTGGGCCATTGGGGAAAAGTGGGAAACCCTCCCTTTCAATTTCAGAATTATGGACTTAAAAAAATATATTACAATATTTTTACGTACGGAAAAGTTGCTAGGGGGGAACTATTAAAGATATATCATTAATTTTTTGTTTCAAACACTCAAAAAATCATGTAGATTATCCCACTTGCCCCACCATATCTCTACCAGTTAAGTGAAAAAATATTTTAGGGGGGTGCCCACTTACCCCACCTTGTGGGGCAAGTGGGCCACTCGGACGACCAAAAGAAAAAAAATTAATTTATTATTTGCCAATTTGTTTTAAGGTAGCCATGGGTACAGTAATAACATATGAGAGAATGAACCACAAAAAAATAAGTTGTTAGGCCTATTACATCCAGTGGTATGAGGATCTGAAGTCGAATTATGCCAAAAAAAGGGGTCCCACTTACCCCACCCTACCCTATATATTTGCGATCTATACATCTTTGGATTTAAGGGTTGCATTTCACCCAAAAAATCTCGAATTTTCTACTCGAAATTTACTAATTTTTTTAATCCGCCTTGGCTGGTTTTAAACGGTTAACGGTTTTTAAAGATCTAATTTCGTAAATAAATGTTAAATTTGGTCATTTATACCCTGATTCACCCTGCTGCTAGACCGACTACAAAACCTTTTGCCTCAAACGGTATATAGGGGTTTAATTTTCTGGTTTCGTTCTTTAGAAAATTGACCAATTTAGCGGCTGGATAAGTAAAGAGGTGTCTCATTTATCCTGTATTTGTGTTATTGTAATTAAATATTTTTTTACAACAACTAATACAGTGGAACTTCGATTATCCGTCTCCTTTGTCTCCTAACTGTTTCTTTAACAAGGTCAGTCTGAAAATAATTCTGGACCGATAGAAAAACTTCGCCTACTTTAAACGTTCGAAGTACAGTTCTGGCCATCTTATATTTTCAGTTACTTGGACTTTCAGCGCTCCTCAGTACTTAATGAAACTCGGTAATTAATGAAAAATTATCTATTATTCGAATTTTTTTGATTATCCAGACCTACCTCCGGTCTTACATAAATCGGAAAATTGAAGTTCTACTGTATTTGTAATGTTCTTTTTTCTTTTGCAGAATCTTTGAAAGGAAGCTCATCGCCATTGGACATGACAGCAGTGTCGTATTCCCCTTGCGTTGCTTCAACAGGATTTTCTGATTCAGGTACAAGATTTTGTTTATTCTATCTTTGCATTCCCTTTAAAGATTAGTTTAATTCGACATCAAGTGGTTTTAACTTTTCATTTTTACAAAGTCATGAATGATTCTCTGATAAGTGTATAATTTCCCTTGAACCCCGCATTGGTGACTTATTTTGGTGGCTTATTGACTTATTTTGGTGGTTTATTCTATGACTTATTTTGGTGGGGTTTTTTTTAATCTTAGTATGTAATGCATTTCTATAATTTTATAATGTATAAGGTTTTTATGATTCCATCATTACATCCTTTTGGAGATTCGTTTAATTTATCGTGAAATGGTTTTAACTTTATATTTTTAACAAAGATCTGGGCGATACTCTCATAAGTGTATGATTTCCCTTGAGTTTAAATATATTTGTATTAGAGACTTATTTAGCTGAGTTTTTTTAGTTTTTGTTCTTTGGGGGGGGGGGTATAATACTTTTTCTGTTTTATTAAATTTTTATAAAGTATTTTCAAAGAAAGAACTACATTTTTCTAGAAAACTTACAATTATCACTTATATCCTTTGTCCCCCACCACATGCACTGATCTCCCAAAACATTTTTAAATACGATTATATATTTTTTACAAAACTCAACACTCAAACAAAAAAATAATATTCTATTTTATAATATAAGCTATAATTTTTCTAAATTAAAAATACTTTTACATATTGAATCTGAGTCTATCCCCAAGTATGGTATGGTATGGTATGGTACATATATATTCCAGCTTGTGTGCTTGTTCAGAGAACCGCTTATAAGATTTCGTCAAGTGGGACAGACATCAGAAAGAATTTTTACAGTCACAAGTCACAAAGAAATGAATAACACATCGACAAAATAACAACATTTATTGACGGTCACAAACATCCATGCCTGATGGGGATTCGAACCTGACCCCAGCAGCTCCAAAGGCTAGAATCCTAACGATTGCGGGGCGGCCTATCCCGAAGTATTTATGTCAGACTGGATGCATGACCATCAGGTGACCAGTTCAGATTTTGCAGACATTAGCATAGGAATCAACCTGAGATGCTGATAAAAAAGCACTTAGGTTCGGGGGCCCAGGTGGCCGAGTGGTTTGGATAGCAGACCATTACGCTAGCAGCTTGTGCGCTGTAACGGATGCGGGTTCGATTCCCGCCCTTGCCTCGGGTGTACTTTCCTTTCTCTGTGACAGTAAAAATTCTTTCTGTGTCTGTCTTACTTGCCGAAGGCTTATAAGAAGGTCTATGATCAAGAACACAAGCTGGAATATATATGTACCTACCCTTTCCTACGTAGGTTCTTTCTTTAGCCTTCTTAAAAAGTTGAAAACTTCAAAATGAATAGAAAGTTAAGAATGTCATTTCTGTCGCTTACCAAAATTTATCTTATTATGTTTTATAGATATTTATATTTTGTCAGCAAAACATAGTTACAAATACGCTATTGCATTGCTTTGTTAAAAATATGTAGTTTTCCTAAAGCTATAGTATAATGTGCGCAAAAGAGTATTTCTTACTTTACTTACTCTCCCCTATTGATTTTATTTATGGGACAGTATTATCAAAACAAATTCATGATTAAGGTTTATTCTGGTATTCCGCAGATTATTCTGAACATAATACCTTGTCTACATCTGACAAAAAAATAAATTAACTTTAATTTGTCACTAAATCAATGACTGAAAATACATAGGGGAGAGCAGGGGAATCCCGCCACCTCGGGCAATACCGCCACCCCTTGTATCTCACCAGCGGTGTGTGTGGGAGGGGGACTGTGAGTGCTGACCTGTAGCAAGAAACAAAGTAATTTGTAGTATAGACGCTAATGGCCGTGCGGTGAGTTGGTGTAAAGTTATTTAAAAAATACGGTTTTTAGTGATTTTCATCTAATTTTGGGCCTTCTGAAATTAAGAGATAAGTGACTGTTATCTCTAAGTTAGACAATTCAGTTATATATCATTAAAAAGAGTAATTATTTGGCTATTTTATCACTTGTGAGTTTGGACGCTAGGCTATCTACTTATCTTTAAACAAGCCGTCTATGCCATTTTGTCTTACTGGGGTAATGCCGCCACATTACTCTGGGGTTATGCCGCCACATGCAAAAGGATGGCGGCATAATCCGTAAAATAGAAATTTCATATATTGCCCCTACAACTACTAGTTTTCGTTCCAGATGCCACGTATCTGCAAAAGAATAACTAAACCGGCCAAATAGACCAACGAAACTTTAAAAAAAAAACCCTGCATAGTTAGTTGCAAATGGAAAGTTAATAAAATAGCTGTACCCTGTGCAATTTACCATTCCAAAGTAACCCCAGTGGTGTGGCGGCATTACCCCAGGTACCGGGGTAATCCCGCCACCGTGCAAGCTTTTAGAAAAAACAATTTTATGCAGTTTCTATTAAAGATTTAAATTTTAAAAAAATCACCACAAGATAGGTTATGAACTGTAGTATGCTATGCTCATTACAATTTGCACTAATTGCAACACAATTCTGCATGAAAATTCAATTTCCCTTAAGGTGGCGCCATTCCCCTTCTCTCCCCTACACATGGGAGAATAACTCATACTCATTTCCAACGTAAGATATGTTCATAATTAATCATACTTTATAAAGATTGCACAAATATTTCAATATAAGTATTTTTGAAAATACTTAAAATATTTTTTTAATATTCTTAAGGTGGTATATTTTAAAATAAATATATTTTTAATAAATTTGTTGAGTTTTAATTAAAAAATAGTTTTTTACATTAAAATGGGGTATGACAAATGACAAATGACAGTGATTGCGCCCTCTACAAGGGAGAGTGTAGGCTTTATAGCCCATTACCCAGCACGCCAGAAGAGACAGTCACAAGAGACACACAAAGAAGGACGACACAAACACATCGACAAATAACAACATTTATTGACAAGCACAAACATCCATGCCTTTACCGGGTTTCGAACCCGAGCCCAGCAGCTCTAAAGGCTAGTACGATAACCACTGCGCCGGCGGGCCGGCTAAAATGGGGTAACTTTGCCCAAATATTGCTCTCTAATAACTCCTTACTGATTATCCTTCTAGATTTATCATAAAAAAAACTTTCATTGGCAACACTGTCTTTATCGACTTTACCTATAAGTGTAAAATTAGTCGTTAACTAAAAAGTTAGTGGCTGAATTAATGCTTAGAACGAAGTTACCCCCAACCAATACTTAAAACTTGATCATTCCAAAATAATCACTGTTATTTACGTTTTAACTAATATACTGCGGCTATTATATAACTGGAAATGTCTTCTGTTATCTTTAGTTAAATAATAGGAAAAATATAAGCATGAATTAGTAACCTAGTATATTACGGCAATAAAATAGGAAATTTATGTAAAGAAAGCGGATTAGAAAATCTGCACCAAACATTCGGTTTGTTATATTATTACAATCCCAAAACCATCTTTTTTATTCATCTTCACCAACTTTTTGTTGCGAGTATTTCCACGAAACAGAGAAAGCAAAACAATAGCCGAAATGCAAAGAACTAAACAAAAAAAATTGTTCTCAACGAACAGGAATCTCTAAACTAAGGCTTTTCAGACACCCATATCTAAAATGAGTGTCTTTCAAATACGAAGCCCCGCTCTTTTTATGAAAATAGTTTTATCTCATTATATAAACATATACAGAAATTCAATAAAACATACAGTTTTATCGGTTAAATTGAATTATTGATTTTTATTTTCTGAAAGTGATGGTCCGAATTGATTCAGAGCAGGAGTTACAGTAGAGCATATACCACGCAATTTGTGCAGAACAGTTAGTGCATACTCAAGAAGCAAGAGGACTTTGTGAATACCGTCTTGAACGTCGAAATGTTTTCAATATTTGCTTTGGGTCATAGAATTTACTGTCAAATCATCAAATCAAGTAATTTAGGAGAAATAAATTCAATGTCTTTGTATGGTTGTTCTAAATTACGCTTTTCACACGGAATAAACAAAAAAGTCGGCAACTCACGAACTTGAAATCTTCTAGGTCTAGGTGTAAGAAGCTATTTTGACGTATTTTTGTAATTTTATCTTGAAATTTGAAAAAAAAATTTAGTCTTTTTTTTAATGATATTAAGTGAAGACGATATCCAAACGTGCCAGACATTCCCTAAAATGTACCTTTTCTTGATGTTCTTTATCTTGTAAGACATTCCATAAAATGTTTGTTAATTTTGTGCTACTTTGGAAATCTGAGCAGTCTAATCGGCAAGTTTGGAGATCCCTGCTACTCAGGTGATATTATTTTTTTTAGAAGATGCATCTTTTTCTGAGTTTCTATTTTCTAGCATTTGTCTTATAAACAAACGTGGGACGAAGCGATGCAAATCCAAACCCAAAGTGATCAAACTTAAACTGAAAAAAAAAAGTAAGGTATCAACAACTCATGATGTGAGACGAGTGACTGAATACTGTGCTGACTATTCATCCGTGTACGCTTCTGTTTATAATTGTGGCCGGCCCCATGACAAGATTTAAACTTCGCTTTTGTTTTAGCAGTTGGACCCTTATCTCAAACGAAGCGGGGAATCAAAACTTATCTATCGTTGTTTTTCGTATCATCCTGACCTTTTGGTGCTTTGAAATGAGGACCGAATTCGTTTTTTTTCCTTCTTCTGAAAACAAATACTGTTTTGGTAGCATTCGCGATGAGGAATTCGGTACAGATGCCCCACGGTAGGTTAAAAGATCTAGTTTCTAAACTTCAA
This sequence comes from Hylyphantes graminicola, assembly GCA_023701765.1. Lineage (NCBI taxonomy): Eukaryota > Metazoa > Arthropoda > Arachnida > Araneae > Linyphiidae > Hylyphantes > Hylyphantes graminicola. The sequence goes on along the minus strand of CM043122.1, from coordinate 45,554,843 downwards.
CTTACGAATTCCTTAAAATGTTTAATTTTACTAGAAACTTGCGTTTAAATGTTCAAAAAATCACTTGACCATTAAAAAACTTCAGATATCAGGTTTGAGGCTGCAAGTTAGAATTCTAGGAAAATGAAGCTATGGCTTTCTCCAAACAAAAAAAAAAGCCAGAAACGAAGTACGAACAAAATGACAACAGTTGAAATTAGTTGTGTCATTTAAAATAACACACTATACGCATGATAACGAAAAACTTAGTAGCGTACTAAATCACTAAAAAATGCATTAAAATATTTATAAAAGGAAAGAGCACATATAAACAAAACGGAACATATACATACCATTTATTTTAAAAAATACTAGTAATTTCCTTTAAATAAACCTTCAATCGGGATTAACAATCTTATACTTTCTCAAATACAGCACCGAAATATTTCGTGTTAACCGAATTTCATGTTAACCGTTAGGTATTTTTTTATATTGATTATTATTATAATTTTCTAATGTAATGCACTAACCATAATTTTATACAATTTGTAATTCAATTAAAAAATTTCATTTGAAGTAGTACATACTGTTGAAAATGATTAACTACAAAATGCAAACGAACAAATAGAAAATTCCAACACATGTTAATGAAGTAGGTTACCTTAAAAATGCAACAAGGTAACTTAAGGTGTAGATTTTTTTCTCGTTTGAAAACAAATCTGTTATGGATTTTTGCTTTAAACTACTAATGCAACAATTTTTATATTTCTGCTTTCAATTCATTTTGAATGAAAATCAATTAGTTTAAATGCGAACCAGTTCTAATTTCATGTTTTTTACTTTTGACCTCTGTAGAGAAACGTTTTTCATGATGTAATGGATCGTCCTACACTTCGCGAATCATTCATTGGATTAAAATTGACGAATTAGAAGATATTGCTATCTTCTCATAAGTAGCAGACAATTTATTTTTTAGAATGTTCTTTGTAGTTTTGTTTTAATGTTTCGGCTGATATATTATTCGAAACTTTGAGTTGCTAAGGAAAATAAGTCTAATTCTAAATTTTTTTCTCTGGTTAAGCGGAATTTTGCCTAAAGCTATTTCGCATAATAGATTTTTTAGCTCAAGCTTTTAGTTCATTTTAAACGAGATTTCATGTTAAGCGAGTTTGCGCTAACAAGGTTCGACTATTCATCAAGTAACTTCATCAACTTTAACTTCCAGCCTTTCACTAAATAAATGTCAACAAAAGCATTTGTTGACAAGATAAATTATAATCATAGTGTGGGGTAATTTGTATGCAAAGGGGGAGGGGTAAATTCTAAGGGTAATTAATATACACCCACATTTAATTATGATTAAAATACCTTTTATAAACTCACAATAGATATTAAATTCGCTCCATACTAGAGTATTAGGGGCAAAAAAAACCTTTTTACTTTAAAAATGCGTTGAAGATTAAGTGTTTAAAAATACTGAAAAGTTTTTTTGATAGACAACAATGGAACTTATTCTTATTAAACTCCATACTGTAAACAAAATTATGTTGGAAAATCGAATATTTCTGTTGTTCTAATAAGTATTTTTAGCCTACTTTTCCTTTCTTTAATTCGAAAGAATTAAAAAAACGAAAAAGTAGGTATTGACATGCTGTCGATGTTCGTCCGTCTGTCCGTACCCCCCTTCCAAAATCGGTTCTATTAATCCGTTCTTAAAAATTCTTTTTTTATTAGAAAGGTATAACCTCAGAAACCCAACTTTCATACTTTTTGTCTGTCTGCCCGATAAGACGGACATAAATCTACTATTTGTCTACGAATTTCCCATTGGATTAGCAGTGAAATTCAATTTCGAGTCATTTAAATCGCTGTTGCCAACCCAACAATGGCATGAGAAATTTTATTCATTTAAAAAATAATATTATTTGAGGCAAAATTTATTTTGGTTATAAATCAGTTTAGAATGAAGTCGGGATTGTGATTATTTGATTGTTTATTATTTGTTTACTAAGTAAGTGGCAAGGCATATTTTTTTGCGTATAATCCTGATTAGTTTTAATTTACATTTTTTTAAAGAGTATCTTGGAGTAGTTTTATGGTTTTTGTTCTACGAATAATTAATTATTTATTTACAACTGCAAATAAATCATGCAGACGATAAGTAACATTTATTTTATTTGCAATAGAAAATTAACGAAAATAATTTATTTCGGAACTTTAAATTATAGCTGGATGCTGTGTTTAGTGAAATTTATTCCTAATGTGTAAAAATTTAATGTAGAAACGGTTGTAGATGACACTTACTGTTACGAACCTAGTTGTTTCCCGGTAAGAAATTTAGTAAGTATTTAAGTAACAGAAAAGTAGGCTATTTTAGTTCTTTAAGGTAGGCGAATACCCAAAATTCTAAAAATTTTACTATTACTTTAATCTTTTCCAAATTTGGCATAGTGATTTCAAATATAATGAACAATGCATTTTGGGCATTTTTTTTTATTTAAATATAATTGATTTATTTTAAACGGTGTTTTTCAACTAAAAAAAGGGATTTACGCCAACACCTTCTAGCATAAAAAGTTTTACATTGATTTACCTGAAATTTTTCACAATGCTATTTCAATATATATCTGTGCCATGAACCTCTAACATCTGGTGTAAGTATACAAGCTTTTTTTAAATGTCCAAGTGTAAGTTAATCGAAAAAAATCCCTTTTTTTGTGGTTAATTTATAACATTTTTCTTAATAACTTTTTTTCTTGTAATTTGTATGTAACTCTAGAAGGTCATTGCATGTATCAGTTCAAAACGAAGAATTTAACACATAATAAATATTCATAGGATGAAAATTCAATGTGGTAGACTTGTTGACGTAAACCTCTTTTTTTAGTAGAAAAACACCGTTTAAAATAAATAAATTATATTTTAATAAAAATAAAAGCCTAAATAGTATTATTCATTATATATGAAATCACTATGCCAAATTTGGAAAAGATTAAAGCAATAGTAAAAAATTTAGAATTTTGGGAAATTTTGGGTATTCGCCTACCTTAAGAACTTCTTGTTTTGTTTTCTTAAACTACTGCAGTTTTCGGAAAAAACTGCATCTCGATTTGTCAAAAGAAACATTATCCCTGCATATAAATAAAAAAATTTAGCCACTGATACAAATTGCACTTGTTGAGAATAGATGTTTTTTTTTTTGTTTGATTACGTGAAGAAAATTTATACAAATACGTCCGTGGTCTTGAAGGTATACTGGTCGTAGTACGTAGCTTCTATTCCACCAACTAGAATTCCTATAGTACAGGTTTGGGTTAAATTTTTTTTATTCAATGAAAATATCTTTTATGCACGAATAGTTTCTGTTAAAATATTTTATCCGTAGTATTACAGATATTCTCTGCAACTTTGCTACCAAAAATTTTGTTTAATACAACATAATTTTTCACAGTGCATAATCATGATTATTGATTAACTTCGTAAGGTATCTGGAAACAATAATAATTACAATAATTTATTGGTATGAAATGAAAACGACCATTAAAAGACACCTTAACAGCTAAGGCCCTTGCAGGGGTAGGAAATTTATTAAAACAAAAATTGTGCAAACGAAGAGCAAAAGAAAATAAAAATAAGTTATACAGTAGGTTAGGTTTGAATTATCGTCGCACTAGAGCTACACGAGGGCTATTGGCGACGGGCGTCGTATTTCAGAACCACAGTCAAGTGACGAGCCGGCACCTGAATAAGCACCCAACGCAACCGTTAAGGGCGACATCGTACGCAGCGTTAGGACTTTGAAGGATATTAAGCATGCGCTCCCTTACACGGGGTATTATTCGTCGGACTTTTTTGGCTCCACGGGCCGTTTATAGGTCGGCAGTTATTTTGGCGATGCCCGGACCCGAACCTGGGACCTGTCGCATGCTATGCGAGTGCCTAACCGACTGTGCTCCCCAGCTCCTGTAGATTATACGATACACAAAGAGGAAAATCTGGACAACCAGCCCCCCCCCCCAAAAAAAAAAATTGCAGATTTTATAGCAGTGACTTAAATAAGTTTTCTAAATCAGTGATACAAATATTCATTTCAAATATTTTTTTTAATTTATCTTAAAATGTCTTAGACTGTTAGAATTCTGGATAGGAACTGTTAATAAATTAAAGAATTCAGGATGTAGAAATTTTAAGTTTTTCGAAAAAATACTTTTCTTGGAATATAGGAATCTAAAGCACTATGTTCGAACAAAACAATGACTTTACCTTTCTTCTGCTTTTTCTTATTTTTTATTTGTGTGCTTTAAATATTTAAAAGGCATGCATAAATGAATAAAAACGTAAAAAACGAACGTAAACGAAGTAAAATATTTAGTTGAAATTCCTATTGGTATCATTTTAAGAATTTTTTTTTTATTTACACGGTTATTAAAAAGGTTTGCACTGTATTACAAGCTTTGATATAGAAATCTTTTAAAATAAGCCAAAATTGCCCAACAAATAAAAAGTAATTTAAAAATTTATAACGTAATTTTTTTTAGCTTATTAGGTTAATGTAATTCGGTCACTCCAGGATAGATATAGGTCTTTATACTCTAGGATATATAGGTCTCTCCCTAGATAGCCCCACATAGCTTTGTTACGGAATAAATATACCTATACCACGTTTGATTCGTGAAAAGTTATTGTATCTTTTATAGATCATACTAAAATTGACATTCATTCACTATCATTCATTCACGTTCATTAACTATATTAAAATTTGGATTAATACAATTTTTAGGATAAGTTCATAAATCTATTGACATCGTGAAGAGATAGTTACAGGAGAATATACAAATTCACATCATACACTGCTCAAAACAATTAGGGGAGCACATGTTTGAAACCCTTTCGTTTCCAATGATTCCATTGGGATTCATCAGCTTGTAATTTTTTTCTGACTAAGTTAAATTCGCAACTTATGTATCGTTAGGTACATCATTATATGGAAGAATAACGTATTTTGAAGAATTTAATATTTTTTAAAAATATTAATGAAAATATGAAAAATATGGTAAAATAAATTTCACTTTAAAACAGTTTTAGAAAATAAATTGACCCTAAACTTTTCATGCTTGCATTTTTTAGATGTTTAAAAATATATTTCAACTATTTTTAACAAAAATTTTTTTGAAAAAATCATTGTTATAATTTATTAAAAAGTTATTATTCCATTTTCCCCCTTTAAATTTAAGTATTAAAAACTTAAGATTTTTTCTCCTGTTTTTTACTATTTCATTTCTAATGCATAGTGAACCAATTTAACAAATTTCAGATTTATAGGATAAAAATTAAAAAGTTGGGAGTGAAGTTAAAGTTGGAATTAAAAAGTGCTCCCCTAATTGTTTTGAGCAGTGTATGTTTATTGGCAATATTTTTTTTTTCAAAACAAGTTTTTATGAAAGCTGAAAAAACGGTTATTGAAAATTTAATTATTTACAGTTTAGTTTTATCCGAGGCTATGAATAACACAGCATTAAAAAAATGCGTGTTAGTCAAGGTAGTTATACCATATAGTTAGTTGTTTTTTCAGAAGACATCTTCTCCAATCTTTTTAAAAAAATATTGCACCACTCGTTTAGAGAAAAGCATTTGTCTTTAAAACTATTTTCAGCTTCCACACAGGGTGTAACCCCATTTCACAAGTTTGAGCACGCTGTTTTATGAAACAAAAACTTACCCTACGCAAACTACCTAATTTTTTAGTATTCCAAGTAAATTGTGGGGTAATTCTGATACCGCGAAATAAACAATTACCCCTATCTTTTCAAGATAGAATCTCCTCACTTAAATAGTAATAATCTGATAGCCAAAAGAAGAAAAAAATTGGAGCCTCCAAAATAAAATAAGACAACAACTAAACAAAGACACTTAAAAAAACGTCCAAAAGAAAGGTTTTTGATTTTATGATTCATTCAGCCATTCATAATTTTGTTTACAATACCTACACACTGTAAAATATATATAACCTTACTTGTTGTTATGTCGCCTTCAAAGTTATATTCTTATACAGTTAAACTATAACTAAACTAAACAATCATACTTCTAAAAATATAGTTTGTTTTAAAATACTTGGCAAAGGGAATTGTGTGAGATTTTTTACTGTTGAAGTAGGTGCCCTAAATATATTATAGAGATTTTCCCGCAAGTAAAAAGTTTTCCACAAAAATAAAAAAATTAAAAAAAAAAACTTGCAAGGAGCAATTAATTTTTTTCAAGTGATTTTTCATGTCCATTTTAGTCATATTTGACATTTATTGAAATAATATGCTGAAGCTGCATTGGTCAAGGAAAACATTTTAAAATACAGATTAAAGTAAACTTATATAGATTTAATCCAGATGTTTTTTTTTTCATCTTGTATAAAATTTAGGCTTCTGTTTTTTTTAACACACTAAATGTACATGCAATGAGAAGCTTATGGGGTGAGTTATGATGATTATTAGGTATATATGACCAGTTTTTTAACCTTTCTCCAAAGCAGCCTACTCTTTAATGACTAAATTATCAAAGCAAATGATAGTTTATTTCTACCCCGTATAAGAAACAAATAACCTAGATTTTTTTAATGATGAAACTTGCTTGTCCAAAGCGTTAATTTCTTCTTTCTGAAAATAAATTAATTTCTTTAACAAATATAGAATTTTTAAAAAACATTCTCGATACATTGGCACAAAAATAACAATTCATTGATTTTCCTCCTAACCTTTAAAAGAGTTTTGTAAGAAAACCCTTTCTGTTTGAATAGAAACAATGAATTTTGAAATTCGTCCAAGAATGTCAAATCAACTTCCATTCAGATTACCTAATTATTATCATGTCTCTCTTAGGTGGCGGTGGTGGTTCGAGACCTTACCCGATTGCTTTATATTCATGTACTGGAAGAGAAAGATTCGGCGAAGAAAGTAAGTTGTAGACTATCATAATGCTACATCTATTGTACACTTATGTCCATAATTATTTTAAGATTCTTAAAGCTGAGTATTTTCTATCGCTGGGATAATACGTTAAGTTTGGTATACTTACTCTACAATTTGTGCAAATCGAACCCATTGACGACCCAATTGACCCCATTAGCGACGATTGGGGCAAAAAAAAAATGATACACAAAAATGAGCTTTCTGCTTACATATATCCAACTAAGCAAAGTATAAGTTGAATGACCAAAGAAGCAAAATATAAGACAAATAAAGATAATATTCCTGAACAATTTATGTAGGACAAATAAACTTACAATAAAAACGAATTTAAAATACATACTTAAAGTTGAGGAACGATTTAATTCAGAAATAAAGGTGTTAATGGTATCGGTTAATGAAGATATTAATGGTTTAATGAAGGTTATCGTCTTTGGGTCAGCCTATTTTAAAATAGATTGGACCATAATGGTTCCAATGGTATGGAACAATACAGTTGAAGAGTTTAGTGAAAGATCGTGCTAAGTGATACAGGTGAAAACGAGAAAATTGTCTTTAAGGGGAACCAGGGGCATATGACCCAACTCAAAGTTTTTCGCTTGTAACTTTTGAAAAAAAAAAACTATTTATGACTGTGTAAATGCAGATAATTTATACTTCAACAAGTAGTACACAATATATATATTAGTATTTTTCTGCAGTATTAACTGCAATAGTAGTAAAATATAAATTATTTAAAACTTTAGTTTTGGGTCATGTATCCCAATGCATAGGGATACGTGACCCAACCCAAAAATTTGGTGGTAAGACATAAAATTATCAAAACATTTTACCTAATAACAAAACTAATATCATATTATAAAGTTTATATAGATTTTATAGTATTTTCCGACAAAATTATTACTTTTTATTTTTATCACATTAATTTTGCTTATACTAACGAAATAATGAAATTTTAAAGTAAATTCTGGTCTAAATACAAAACTGGGGCTACTTTTATTTTCAGAGAAAATATAGGTAGTTGAAGAATCGCTACTACTTAATCAATATCAACATGAGATGTAGTATCCATTTCAGGCCATTTAAAACATTTTCCATCGATTCTTTATGCATATTGAATTGTAAGCTCAATAAAAAAAATTCCCTTGTACCTTCCCAACAAACCTTACAAACCGTTAAGAACCCAGTCATTTACTTTTGGGACTTTAAAAAATGTACTTGTCTACTTTTGTGTTGTTTACTTGGGTCACATATCCCCAATTGGCTTGGGTCAATTATCCCTAGTTGCACTTTTTTTTTAAACCCCAAAACAAGTCATTTGCAAATAATTACATTAGCACTATTATGCACGTAACTGTAGCTAATAGCATGAACTAAACAAATAACTAATAAAAAAATCTTTCTTTTAAGCCAAAAAATGCAGGCCAAAAAACCTTACGGCCTCAACAATTTACTTTCAATGCATGAAAACGCATTTCTTCGTAAAATTAAGCACATACGCAATGATTCAGATCATTTTTTTTACCATGTGATCAGCTGGCTGAAATGAAAAGAGTGATGCAACTTTCAACTCACAAAACTTTTTCATTGCTGAAAAAAAGGCATTGGGTCATGAATCCTTATGGCTCAAATGTCCCTAGTTCCCCCTACAATTTTTTGTTTGCATCGAAATCAGTTAAAAACGGTAAAATTTATACTTTAAGTTTATTTTTTTTCTCTAATGGGGCTGCAACATTGGCGGTCAAGCCTTTGCAGACTCGGCACATTCCCCAGAACTGAGAGAATTTTTTTTTGTGGCACCATCTAGGTGACTCTCGCTACCAATTTTGACGCACAGATTGCATGAATCTGAGCTCTCTGTGTATGTTAAAGTATGCCGATATTTAATTTTTCTGAGAGAACCCAGGCCAAATGGGCCCTCCAGGGATCTTTTACATGCCACATAATCATATGACATGCGAGCCCAGAATTTTCCCATCCAGAAAATACGACGACGCAGCCGGGGCTTGAACCCGCGATCTTGGGCTGACGAGGCGGACACGTTTAACCTCTCAGCCACTGAGCCCTAAGTTTATAAAAAAGGTTGGTTGGTTGGTAGACATATATTTTCAGGCTTGTGTGCTCGGTCGCAAGGACCCGCTTATAAACCATCGTCAAGTAGGACAACACAAGACACACACAAACACATATGACAGATGTTGCCATCTGTCGCCACCTCCGCAATTTAGACATGTCCCTGAAGGGGAGGGAAATTTTCTCCAGGGACCTGTACCCATGGGAAACTGCGCAATGACCTCCCACAGGACTTTCGGACCCAACAGATTTTACGAGCACGTACTCCGCATATACTCAACAAACACAAACATCCATGCCTGTACGGGATTCGAACCCGGACCCAGCAGCTTCAGAGACCAAGGCCTTAACCACTACGCCGCTGGATCGGCGTATAAAAAAGGAGAAACTTGCTATATTTAAAGGATAGAATACTATGTTCATTAACTCATAATTTCATTTTTTCCAAAATGTCTCTTGACACGTTCTTCCACAACCTCTTCAATTGGTATGACAGCTCGATCTTTCCAAGTAATATTAGGTAATTGGGTTCTGTAGATCGAAATTCGAATAAAGGCCCGCTTCAGTTTCCTTGTTCCTAAGTCAGTCGAACGTTGGCTTCTGCGGGCCCATCAAAGGTTCTCTGTGGAGGAATTCGGCACCGGGTGATTGCTCCAGATGGCTGGCAAAAGATTTTATTCGGCCATCTGGATACTTGAGAAGTATAGTTATGGGACTTTTAATGGGGTCATTGAATAGTAAACAAAAAGAGACAAAGATTCACAGCTGCAGAGTAGATGTTTTGTTCTATATGCGGTATTTGAACTTCAATACAGGATAAATTGATCTGTGTATGAGAAAGAAGAATTTTAAAGGTGTAGTTGCAAAACTCATATCGTCTAAAGCATGACAATAAGAACATGACAATGAAATTACCATCATCATTGTGCTAAGGTATAAAAACCGAACGCTATATCATAGTTATACTTTGAAGAATCGGGAGAAAAGTACTACACCTTTCATTAGCTTCTTCCTAAGATAAGTTGATGACTTATTGGTACACTGTAAAGCATTGCTACGTGAATTAATCCGTTAACTCGGCGGAATGCCTAGCTACCTTCGGTTTCACGGCGTAACGTTACACTAAACTTACGGAGTAATGTTTAACAAAATTTATGGAGTAACATTATACCTTTTGCGCGTGCAACAATAATTAATAAATTTAGTGTAACCATACTCTGCGACACCCGTGGCAGCACTTGCTGCGACCGATTTTACAGAGTAGACTCCTATGTTTTTGTAACGTTACTCTATAAATTCGGTATAGCCTTGCTCCATGGAGCTGGAGTAACTTTACTCCAAGGTTTGAAAGTGTAGAAAATCTGTAGTTTTGACAAAGCTGTTGCTGACAACGCCACTAATTTTGTATGAAATGGGCGTAATATAAGGTTTATAACGGAGATATTTGTTGAAAGAAAAATAAATTCATTAATGTGCAGCTAGTAAAATGTCAACTCATTTTTTGAATTTTGATAAAAGATCAAATATTAGTTAAAGCTTTGTTAAACCAATGCAGTGAGTTGCCCTTCAACAACTACACCTGAAAAACTTTATTTTGCACTGTTAAATTATTTTAAAATTCAGTGGTGATTGTGGGAAAACCTGAGATCTCTGACCATAAGGGAAATTTGGCATATTCTTTATTTTGCATTAAAAGCTTATGCACTTTTATACATACACCTACTTCAACAGAAAACAAAGAAACTATTATAATTATTTAGATCATCAGAATACTTGTGTGCGCTTGTTTAGTACAGTTAAGCGTTGACAAGCGTATTTTTTTAAACTTGACATTTTTCTCTTTTGCAGCTTGTCAACCAAAATCCACACCGTCTCCTATCCTTGGCGCACCTCACTTTACATCGTTCCCGGAAAATAATGGCACAGGTAATAATAACAAAATTATCACTAATTCTGCTTCTCTGAACCATTTTTATGGCAGGAAATTTGATTTATCACTAATTAGCATGCACTTGATGTTAACTTCGTGGCAGCCATTTCCCATGATTTATAAAACAATCGCATTCCTTCACGAATGCTAAACTAGATCACGTACTAGAACTTTCGCACAAGATGGCGCCTGGCGTTGCGCATATTGAAATGAGTCAAAAGGGAAATGTTCAAAAAATATGACTTGTAGCCAGAAGGTTTAAAGTGAAAATACCCGAATTACGGGGAAAAGTAATAATGAAAAACAATCTTAGTTATATTTCTTAACATTAAAACAACAATTTCTTTCAAAAATGTGACATTCACTGTGTCATATAAGACACATCTGCAAATGTTATTTATAAAAATTACGAATATAATAGGGATTGTTTGAATATTTACAATAAAATAATGATGAGTAAAATAATAATGTTAACTCTAAACAATGATTATATAGTGGAAATAAGTGTCGGGACCTTTTTATCCCTAACCAGAATAGAATTTCAAAAAAGGTCTACCGTTCCTGCATATGTAATTTTCATAGTTACTGTTTAAATTTTTCTTTTTTTTTGTTTTTTAAAACTCCGATTTTTCCAAACAATACACAACCTGTTAAAGATGGTATAGTTAGCTATTGTTTCTTTAACTAAAGAATCTGCATTACATATATTTCAACCATTTCAGGTATGAATTTTCTTTAATTAGAAGTTTCTTTGCCTCATTTAGTCTTATTCTCAGCACCTCTTATAATGTAATCCTTGTTTGTAAATACTTGCTTCTGTTTTTTTTTATCATACATGTTTTTGTTGTTGAATTTTTAGACCCTGAAGTTAAACTTTTAAAGGAATAATCTGATGTTCCATACATTAGCCACCAAACACAAACTTTTTAGAACCGTTATCTGTCTAAGTAGGGGAGATGCGTGTACATGCCTCAGTTTTTTTTTTAATTCCCATAACGGTTGAGTTTGTAACCTGTAGTCAGGTATCAATAGAAAAAGAAATAGGGCAATAGGAGCTTATGCAACGGAGCAATAGAAACAGCAATCTAATAACAGTAATGCAAAAGACGACGCAATATGAGGCATTAGAAAAGCATTGCAATAGAAAAGCTATGAAGTAATAGAAAGAGCAATCTTCTTAATAAGCATGACATCAGACATGACATCAGACTGTATAAGCTTGTTACCCCCACCCTTTCCATACCCATATTCCTACCACTAACCCGAACTCTTTCCCTCGACACGAACTCATTTTCTGCATTTGGGGGCAAGTCGACGTCCCCACTATGGAAAAAGCACCGCAACAGAATAGCATTGGGAAAATAGAAACAGAAATCTAATAAAACAATGCAATAGAACAAACAATGGAGCAATAGAAATGCGTGGAAAAAAGACATGACATAAGGTTGGGTTGCTATCCCCACATGTTTCATATCCATATTCTTACCACCATCCTCACCCTTTCAATCAACAAAAATTCTTTTTCTGGTGGGTGCAAGTCGAAGTCTCCTCTATAGAAATAGCATCGCAATAGAATAGCAATGGGGAAATAGAAATAACAATGTAATAATAATTTTATTGTACATAAACATACGGACAAGAACTTTAAGGAACAATTAAAATAGCAGTAAAGTAGTCAGAACACCAAGTTTCACAAGGACATGCAAACATCTAATGCAACAACAATGCAATAGCACAAACAATGGAGCAATAGAAATGCGAGGATGATTGGCATGATATAAGGTTTAGTTGTCAGACCTTTAGCAGTGAATATGTGTCTCATTGTGGCAGATGCAAAATTCAGAAACTCATTAAAATTAAAAAAGTTTATTTATTAAAAAGAACAGCATTGATCAAAATAAATCAAAGGATAAAGCAAAAACAGTTATCCAAGTCATATCTAGTTACTGGCAGATTCAAACCACCCACACTTTTCGAAAACAAAAACAGACATTCTTCTGTACAATGTTGCAATATACAGTCAAGATGCGACAGATCCAGAGTTGGATATGGGTCATTCTCTGTAAAAGGGACAAATCAATGTCCCGGACACTTTACTCTTTATTTTCAAATTATATATGCAAGTTTGTGGTTTATTAGTGTAAACTCGCCCACAACCTAACTAGTCCCACCTAAAAAATATCAAATAATTATAATTTACTTACAAAAAATTTCTTTTAAATACCCGATTTGTCACTCCCTCACACTGTCCCTACATGCTTTTACAACTTTTAACTACCTAAATATAGCTGTTTTAAATATATAATCCTTTTTGGCGGAACTATTTATGGTTAATTAGTTTATGTAGTTTCCGAAAATGTATCTGGTGTTTTTCTACCATTAGCAGTTTTTTGTAATTTTATGAGTATGTATGTGTCCCTGGGTTATAGAGTCACTCCTACAACACTGCTTTAAAGTTCAATTAAAAACTTACTGGAAGACTAAGAAATCGTATTTATATTGGCATATTATTCCTAAAGGATTGAGGCTTCTAAATCAGCCATCAGTTGTTTTGATCCTTGAGTGATAACGTTTTTACAGTACTTTTAACATTAAAAATATCATGGGAGTCTTTTAGAGTCGTCACTCACTCAATCTCATTTACTGATTATAGATAAGTGCGAGAATTTTTTTTAATAGTCTCAAATTGTGGGCATTTGAATGTAGATTTACATACAATCTCTAAACCTTATACAACATTTTTTGAAAATGATGTTATTTGACTTTTTCTGCGGAATCGTCACTCACTCACACGTCACTAACTCACATATCAGCCTTAAAAGGTCAGTCCACATTGGATAACTTCAACTTGGATCTTTCTTTCCAAGCGCATTCAATACCGATCGGTTGTTTCGTTTCACCTGTAATTTTTTTTTTTAAAAGTCATGCTTAAAATATTTCACGAGGCTCTTATCTTCTTCTACGTTGTGATCAAGAAATAGGGTTAGTTTTAATTATCCTTACACTAGAGCTACACTATTGCTATTGGTATCGGGTATCGTAACTTAGACCCACAGTCACGTTATCATCAAGAGATTTATGACAAAAACTGTAAAATAAAGTGCGGTTGCAATTTTTTCAGTCGCTCTTCTCGATCAGAAGTCGTTTACTTTAATCACGTCATACTCATATTATACCCTTATGTAACACAATTTATTCCATTGAAATTATACTTGACAAAACACCAATATTCAAGTATGGTCGGTGTCGACCTCATCACTTGACCAGGGTTCTAAATTACGATGTCAGTCGCCAATTGGCCCTCATGTAGCCGTAGTGTGGCGGTATTTCAAACCAACCCAACCAAACTTTCCCAATTAAAGAAAAAAACTCGCATTCCTATAGAGATATCTTGTACCCTGTCTACTAAAGGTTTAGTGCACCTTTTTATTCAACCAAACTTAACCCCACATAGATTTAAATCATGCGTTTTTGAACTGAAGCACCATGCGTAACTTTTGGGGCAGGTCAAAAAGGCATGCAATGTTTTCGGTGTTGCATGTGCATCTATATTGTCTGTTGCGCATGCTCAGTATCTAAAGAAGTTTACTTCAATTTTCAAGTATGGAAAAAATATATATTTTTAAAAATAAAGTCATCAAATGGATCTAAACCATTTTTTTTTACTATATATGAATGGAAGCAATACATATAAAGAGAATTATTCAAAAAGAAAAATATTTTTTTATCGAGTTTTTAAAAGTGCAATTTGTCCCATTTACAGAGAATGACCCATATATGCTCAGAACAAATTAGGTCTTTGGATGTGTAATTGAGCTGATACATATAGTTTAAAGTACCACTAAGAACTTTACTTGTACAATCCCCACACCTTTCATACCATACCCACTTTCTTGCCCATTATCCCCACCCCTTCCTTCAATGCCAATTCCTTTTGTGCAGGTGGGTACAAGTCGACCTCTCCGCTCCACTTCTCCTCCTCGTCGTACTTGAGCTACTCGTGCCGCCCGGAGACGCCCGACTCAGGTGAGACGCAATTTAGTCACCCACTCTCCGCCCTAGAGATACTGGAGACGTCGGGAGGTGAGCCATTTCTTTAAGTGTCTTAACCCTAGGGTCTTTGGGACACCGTAAGTGTTAACTTTTTTAGAAGTCAAAACTGCATTTCCTTAGACAATTTACTTTTGTTAGCCTTTTCAGTTCCAACCTTTTTTTTTAACTCTAAATTTCCAAAATTTGTGAAATAGATTCATTATGCATCCAGGCTGAAATGGGGAAATTTGTTAATTTAACTAAAATTTAAGAGGGAAAAAATTTGATAATTAACTTTTGAATGAATTATAGCGATAATTTTTTCAAAACTTCATTTGTTAAGAAAAGTTAAAACCATCTTTTAGACATCTAAGAATACTATCGTGAAGAACTCAATGTCTATTTATTTCTTTAAAAACTTTGAGTGATTTTTTTACCATGTTTTTTATATTTTCATTTAATTAAAATAAACATTATTTAATTCTTCATAAGACATGATTCTCCCATCTAACGATACATAAGTGCGGGCTCAACTTAGTGAGAAAAAATCGCAGGTAGATGATTCCAAATGGAATCGGTGAAGGGGTTTAAACCATGCGCTCCCCTAATTGTTTTGAACAGTGTATTTAAGTTCGGAAATCGAAGCCTAACATACGAGGTTCGACGTGAAACGTGCTCCTTCATCGAAGATAAACTTGAAACTGGAATAGGGCCAGACTGCAGTCGCGTTCTAAGATGACTATTTAAAATGGCTACACACTAAAGGGTAATCCTGTAATATTAAAGAAAATTTCTTAATAACAAATTGCCAGAAAAATATATTCTTAAATGATCAAAGTATGTCGGCACAATTTTCCTCCCCAAAATTACAGAATATATTCGTACATAAGGATATTTTACATTTGTACGTTAAAAAAAGATTAACGATTAAGATAAATGATTAAGATTCAAGATTAACCCATGATCTGTGTACTCTAGTTTTCTGCATACAGCTAGGCTATTACACTATCGAGGCCACGGATGTAGTTTGTATATTAAAAAAAAATTATTTTCTTAGTCAAACAGAAAAAAGCAATCTGTATCAGTGGTTATGAATTTTATACGTTTACTGAGAAAAATTGTCTTTGACTATCAAGACGTAATTGCACAGTCAATTTCAGTAGGAAGCTTATTGAATATAGTAGTATTGATTATAAGATAGTTATAGTTTCATAAAACTGTATATTTTTAATTCACAAGTAATTTTAATAAATATGTTGATTTAGGTAAGATTTTATGGCAGAGATTATATTATGAAGAGAGAACGTATTTGGAAAATAATATATTTTTACCTTTATATATTTTTTTACCTTTATTAAGGATCTTCAAATATATTTTTTAGTTGCAAAATGGACATTAAAATATGAAATTTTATATATATATATGTGGTTTAACTAATTTTATAATTATGCTATTTGCGTACAATGGAGTTTCAAAACCAATTACCATTTCATTGATTTTCAAAAAAATAACCTATTGATGACTACTTGGCCTCTTATATAATGTCCTTAAGCATTTTAAAATCTAAGCATATTTTTTTGCTGCAAATATATTTTTGGGGATTTTTTATTAGCGAGACGTATTGAATGGCATTACTAGAATTCAACATATTTTACAATGTGGCTTTCAAAATCGTAATATTGAACTCTTAATTTCAATATTTCCACCTAGTATTGAATTTATTTAAAATGCAACTCGGCATCTAGACGACTCGTAAACAGAAACACAGTGATAAAAAAATATAAGTTATATTTTTTCATAATTTGTAATCAAATAATAAAAATTGATGTGAAACTTATCAAAATATCATGTAACTTAACATCAGTTTGAATATTAAAAAACGATTTTTTTTTGCGAGGAAAGAACGTTATCTGTTGTTTTTTCAATCTACAACTTACAACTACCATTTGAAAAATTTGGTCCTTGTGCAGTATCAAAAGTAAAGTTTAACGTTTTGCTAAAATGACTTTTTTGAATTCAAACAAAAAAGTATTAAATGTATTAGTAAATGTAAATATTTAATAATTGTCACTCGGTAACAATCGAAACGATCTCAAGAAGAACTACGAAGACACTCACGAAATCATAAGATAACGAATTGCTGACCCAATACAAAATTAAAAACATGAAATAAATTTAAGGGGATACAGTATCCAAAACATTATTTCTAGAAATAATAACATAAACTTGTAAATTATAGTGGTTTTATATAATGCTCACTCTAAATAAATATTTTCGATCAATAAAAACAAATATTTGCCCGTATTTTTTTTAATTCAACATTTTAAACTTTTCAAAACGCTACTCCTCTTTCAATTTTGAGAATAACTGCTCCAAACTTTTATTGTTTGTTTTTAGAACTATTTGTTAAAGAACTTTGCATGGATTTTAAAATGCGAGCTACAGTTAAAAAGCAACATGCATTTGTACTGAAAATCACAAAAAATTACGAATTATTGAATTCAAAATTAAAAACTATACATAGTAAACCTTATTCCATGCATAGTTTCGTGCACCATTTATATAAGAACACAGGTTAAAAATTTCAAAATTATAACTTAAGGGGCGATCATAGTTAAAAATGACCAAAAAAATTGAATTTTTGAAACCAGTATTTTCTGATAGATAGAACCCCTTTTTTCGAATGAGACCAATTTTGTATCGATTGGTTAATTATTTCTTATAAAAAAATTAAAATTATTAAAATAAACACATGTGTCACGCCCCCTTCGAATTACTAATTGTATGCTTGTATTATTTATGTATTACATTATAAAATATGATTTTTTTGTGTTGATGTTTGAAAACTATTCACTGGCTCAATGTAAACAAAAATTCCTGACGATTTACATGAAATTCGGTTAACAAGAAATGTTTCGGTGGTTCCTTCGAGTTCGTGTTAAAGGTGTTCGACTGATTTGTTATTTGCGTTTTCTCAAAACTATAATTTACAACACATAGGTACACTTTTCTCCAAATCTATTAAATATTTCTTAATAATTTTTGTGTGTGTTATAAAACCATTTTAGATCTATTTAAGTCACCTAATTTAGTCTTACAAATTAAAAAAATATATATTTTATTATTTTAAACTTTTCTTTGTTGAAAATCAGAATTTTTATGAATGTAGAATATAATGTTTTTAAAATATAATTTAAAAATTATTTTAGGCAAAAAAAATAGGTGACCAATATCAATCTAATTGTTTACTTGCATTTAAAATTTTTTTATGTGCTTTCATTGTATATTTTTTGTACAAAGTGTACCAAAAAAAATACTTGTATGTTTGAAAATTTGCAATTGTATGTTTCAAAAGATGTCTTTTTTCTTAAAAAATAATTTTTAAAAATAAGTTTCTTAGGTATAAATATAATAATAAAAGTACAATTTATAATTTGGTATAATTTTTTTTTATTGTACCAGAATTTTTAAATGATTTAGAGCCTTTCGAAATCAATACTACGAATTGCTCATTTTTGCTGTCGCTAACTATGATCTCCCCTTAATTAACAAAAAAAGCCTTGGGGATTTATTGAACACAAGAATTGAAAAACGCGAAACAGAGAAAATAGGTTGAAAGCAGATAAAATATGTATTCAAACTTTTAGGAATGACTCAAAATATTTAATAATATTTTTTACAAAAGGTATCATTATGAAACATTCTTTCAGTAAATGTTCAGAGAAATATTGTGAATAAGGAAGTAAAACATGTCGATATTTTAAACAATTTTTGGGTACCGTATCCCCTTAGCTAATTATAATTAACATGATTCAAGTCGTGAGTGGCAACAGTTCCAGCGGTATTGTTTTCATTTTTGGTCCTTATGGACTTAAATTTGTTTTGAACAATACATTATCTTCTTACCTTACAAAAACCACAATTTTTAATACTTTTTCCACATAAAACAAAATATAATCTAAATCGAATTTTTCAACAATGATGTTTCGGTAATGCTTTACATACTTGAGATTGAATCGAATTAAAACAGATAAAGTTTAATAGATAGCAGGAAAAAGAAACAAGTTGCACGTAAAGAACTCTAAGAATAGAAAAAAGCAGACGAAAAACCCGCTCATTTTGAGAGTGAAATTGAAACAACCAATAACATCGCAGGAATTGCAAAAATGTAAACAGGATAGCAACATAATCTGAAACAACCCATGGATTTAACAACCTCAAAGAAATATTTGATTTTAAAAAATATAGTTTTTAATCTTTTAAAATAAGTTCATTAACAGTCTCTATTCGCTGACCTACTAATGTTTAGGAAAGTTTGATTAAATTGGTTGCATATTTCGAAGTATTTAGGATAGAATCTTTTATATGTAGAGGAATTTTTTGTTAAATGCTTCACATTTCATTTAATAAATTGAAGAGTCGTAGTGTAGTTCTTAAAAAAAATCAAATCTTTACATTTTTAGAAAGTCAGCACGAAGCCTGCCCCAAAGAGCGAGACACTGTCTTAAGGCAACTTCAGCACGCTTCTAAAGACTTCCCTGGTAAATACTTTAAATTAAAAAAAACTAATTAAATGAACTTCGATTTAAATCTCTAGTCTTTTTAGAATTATTTATTCATTCACAAAAAAAAATTAATTACATTGAAATTTCTTTTTCCTTAATCAAAATGTTGACATGAATGAAGAAAATACCTGAAATTGTTTTCAGGTATGCAATCAATGCATTTAACCTAATTAATATAAGAAGTGCATTGTATAGCTGGGGGGGAAAACGCTCCTCTCATTGTTTCTCGGAAGCTATTGAATAGAAGATTTCAAAAGTTTATATGTAACTTTTTAAAGCAAAAAGTTTAAAGTTTACGGTATAAAAAAATGCGCAGAAGAGGGTAGTCTTTATATTTAAATGTGCACCATTTTTGAAAAATCCATTGGCATCAACACCCAATTTTTTTTATCACAAAAATTTTAGGCACCGTCAAAATACGCCAACTAGAGAGAGATTCCAGAATAAATATCGTCAAATTTTTCACTAGAAGGGAGGGAGGTCATTTTCGGTTGAGGCTCTTCGAAGACATTCAAAGTATAGTAATGTAACTTATATGATCATTAATTTGGAATTAATCAGCGAAATAAAATCCCTTTAAACACATATGTTACAAATTTGCGAATTTAAAGATTCATTTGCTGTACTTCGAATGGGGACATTAGATGTCCATATATTGGGAATCAGGTGTAGTTTTAGTAAATCTTATGATAAATATACAAACAAAACAATATCAAGCAAGATATGCAATATCGATTGAAAATATGTTCTATCGGCTTTTTAAAACAATCCACTTTTTAATATTTAAATCAATTATGCATTCTATGTCATAAGAATATAAACTTTCCTGTAACTAAGATCAGCACACCACGAAAATAAAAATTACCTTCAAGAGGGAGAACAGAACGCTTTTTTGCACTTTCTAGGCTAAAATATATTTTAAATTTACACCTCAAACATCTTTAAAATTAAAATTTTAATACCTCTGTATTAAATTTTTTTTTATTTTAAAGATGTTATGGGTGTCTAATTGTCTACGAGCACTAAGAGCACTGTCCGTATTGGGTACAAATACTAGAGTAATTAAGGTAGGCGAATACCTACAATTCTAAAATTTTTACTATTACTTTAATCTTTTCCAAATTTGGCATAGTGATTTCAATTATAATGAGCAATGCTTTTTATGCAATTATTTTATTTAAATATAATTGATTTATTTTAAACGGTGTTTTTCACCTAAAAAAGGGGTTTACGCCAACACTTCTAGTATAAAAAGATTTACATTAATTTACCTGAAATTTTTTACAGATGCTATTTCAATATATATCTGTGCCATGAACCTCTTACATCTGGTGTAAATATACAAGTTTTTTTTTAAAAAAAATGTCCAAGTGTAAGTTAATCGAAAAAAATCCTTTTTTTGTGGTTAATTTATAACATTTTTCTTAATAACTTCTTTTCTTGTAATTTGTATGTAATTCTAGAGAGTCATTGCATGCATCATTTCAAAACGAAGAATTTAGCACATAATTAATGTTTATAGGATGAAAATTCAATGTGGTAGACTTGTTAGCGTAAACCTCTTTTTTTAGTAGAAAAACACTGTTTAAAATAAATAAATTATATTTAAATTAAAAAAAATGCTCAAATAGTATTATTCATTATATTTGAAATCACTATGCCAAATTTGGAAAAGATCAAAGTAATAGTAAAAATTTTAGAATTTTAGGGAATTTTGGGTATTCGCCTACCTCTTAAATAAAGAGCCATCTATCCCTAACATTGGCATGATATGTGTATCCATAATAGGCACAGGTGGTTCGTCGACAATGGTAAACATTTTTTTGGGTTTTATTATTCAAATTAAGGGGACGCATTACCCAAAATATTATTTCTAGAAATAATAACATAAACTTGTAAATTATATTGGTTTTGAATAATGTTCGATCTAAATAAAAAATTTCTAGCAATAAAAATGACTATTTACAAGTAGTTTTTCATTTATTCAAAAAAAAGTCAAAATTTTGAACTTTTTTTAAACCCTACTCCTCCTTCAATTTTAAGAATAACTTCACCAAACTTTTATGGTTTCTTTTTAGTACTATTTGTTCAAGAACTGTGCATGGATTTTAAAATGTGAGCCACAGTTAAAAAGTAATATGCATTTACAGTGAAAATCACAAAAAATACAAATTATTGAATTCTACATTTTTTTAAAAAAAATAATACATAGACCTTATTCCATGCACAATTTTGTGCATAATATATGTACGAACACAGGTAAAAAATTTCAAAGTTCTAACTTAATTAGCAAAAAAGCCTTAGGGATTTATTAAACACAAGAATTGAAAAACGTGAAACACAGAAAAAAAGGTTGAAAGCAGACGAAATAAGTTTTCAAACTTACAGGAATGACTCCAGAAAATATTTAATAACTTTTTTCTACAAAAGATATCATTATGAAACTTTCAGTAAATCTTCAGAAAGATATATTGTAAATAATAATAAGTAAAAACTGAAAAATCGACATTTTGACCAATTTTTGGGTAATGCGTCCCCTTAAACCAGAATAATTACAAGGTCACTAGTTTTAATGATGATATCAGATGAACAGTCCAGGAATTATATTCACAAATTTTTAAAGTTCTGTAACGAGTACAAGGGAGTGAAAAATATTGTCTACCTTTTATGTCCATATTTTGAACAGGTAGTATTCGAAAAGTGTTTTTTTTATTTATTTCTTGTATCAAACTAAAAATTGCGCATTGTCTTCTTCAGGTCTACAAAAACTGTTATTTGACATATAAAATATAATAGGGTATACTTTTCTTATTATTTTATTTTGCTTTACCGATCTAAAATACTCAAAAGTGCGAGTATTTAAAATATTAAACTAAAAATTCTTGCTTGTTTTTGGACCGGAAATTTTTGAAGTTGCAGCATGTGAGACTTTATAATAAGTTTTTACCCTCATTATTTTTTTTCTGACCAATGAGTGTAATGGGATTTTAATTGTGGATGATTACAAAAGCTTTAAAATTTTAAACTGAATATTATGTTGTTTTGCAAAAGAGTTTGATTTTGAAAGAGCTATATTTCTCAGGAAAAGAATCAAAACGCCTAAAACGCTTCAAAAATATTTGGGAATAATTAGCGGAGAGAGCATGGGGAAGGGTGTCGGTTTAGTTGTCCATCAACATGTGTGTGCGCGAACGAGACTATATATTGCTAAAAGACCATACGTTATTACTAATTTAATACTAAAAAAATCGCATTTTAATTTAAAAATAACAAATTTAAAAGTCATTAATGTGCGGCAAATAATAATATTTTAGTAGCTTTTTTTCTACAAGATACTTCCTTTAAAAAAAATACCATAGTTGCTGCTACGGTGTTTCACTGAGCTTACTTGAACTATTTGGGACATCCTCTTCTCTTTAGTTTAACAAATGCTTTGTCCGATATTTCTCAATACAACGGAATCTGCTAAAAATAACTATTCTCCCAACCGAACATACTGCTTCTTGTATAGAATTAAACGAAAAAAATATAACATAGCTGCGCTTAATAGCAAATGGAGCAAACTTGACGATCTTTTAAACTCACAAGCACAACCTTTTTCTCCAAAATTTTCTTCGCTTGAAGTACTAATGTATAATAAAAAAAAACGAAACCAAATACGATTCTTTCGAACTTTAAAATTCAAACTAAAAACTTCTAGAGGTAGAACATGATTGGTCATAAAATGTTCTGAAGCTTCTTGTTTTTTTTATTTGTGCGGGAGGCTGCAGACGAGAAAATGAAAAGGGTTAAAGCAGGGGGAAAGGGGGGAGCAGTATCAGAGCGTGCTCGCAATAATGCCGCAGATAGGCAGGCTCGCGCCGGTGTTTAAAACTGGCCAAGCGAGAGAGAATCTCACAAATAAGAAATTTCGTCCGAACGGGGAGGCAATGTATGCATTTTCTGCCCAAAACTCCGCCTTGAAGGGTTATTTTCTTCTCTTACTTTGTTTTGAATATATTTCATTTTTCATACTATGTCATTATATTCTCATTGTAAGCGTCACCCTCGGCTAGTAGTAGGCACCGTATGGTCCTGAAATTGATTTAAGTTTTTTTTATTTTGGAATTGCTCTGTTGCACGGCACGTTCCTTAACTCCGCCTATATTTCCACGATTCCAAAAAGGGGGGGGGGGGAGAGACTACCTCTAAACTTTTTATAGTCTAGCTTCGTGGGGGTAGAATCGAATCTTTTTTTGCTTTCTCTTTCTTTAAACTGCCTCTTTATACACTTGGAAGGGGGAAAGGGAGAGTCTTTAAACTTTCTATTAAAACTAAAGGGGGTGAACCAAACATTCTACTAGACAAGGGGTTGAAGAAGAGACCCTTTTTATTATATTCTTGGGGGGGGGGCATTTTTATTATGGAGAGGTTCGGAAGAATGGGATGAAATACAACAGTCTGGCTTTCCCCTCCCCTCCAAAATGCCCCCCATAATAATGACAACAATAACATCGGCGGCCACTGAAGCAGTTCAACTATTTTGTGCAGAAAAGAAAGCAAATAAACGTAACTAGCCCGTGAAGTATGTGGTATTGTTTCAAATTCTTTTTGTCTGATTCGGGCGATATTTTTGTGGTGGGGTTATGAATTTATGGAATGTTAACTACTACCTGGATTATACTACCAGACAATAATAACGCCATGAAAACGTGTCAAATTTCTTCCTGTGGATTTTCAAGACATTTCTTTGAAAAATATCTGAATAGTCATTCCTGGTATTTGATATTCTGGTACTTGAACGAAACCAGTTATTGGGCAAACCATTACTTGGTGAAAGTTTTCACTAGAAATTGCACTAACTTATAAATGCATAAAAAATTTTTAGTTGGTTAGTTATTGGACGTAATGCTATCGGCCACAGTCGAGCATCCGTTAACCTCTGTTCGATTCCCGAGTACACAAGGGCACATTTCCTTGGTAATTCTAGTTCAGTGTCCTGAAGCCGCGTACAATTATCTCTAATAGGTTTCGTTGGGTGCTATCTCAGAAGTCGGCCAAGTCAATGGTCCGCGGCACCAATTTCCATGACCCGTTGAGGAAAGAACGTACTTTTCCCTTTGTGGGGGCTTGAATTGTGTAAAATCATATATTAAAAAGAAAAAAATATATTGGAACAATTTTAAAATAGTAATTGTATGGGCTTTTAAGACACATTTATCGCATAAAAAACCGTTTATAAAATTATCAATGCTTAGACTAATATTCAAGACTTAGAATTCGGAAAATACGGGTTCTTAAGTTACAAGAAGTTGACAGATTATAATTATTTTTAAATATTACTAAACTTTGATACAATGTAACCTAGGAAAGCTATTTTATGTAATTAGGACTAAACGGTTTCATAAATGATTGCAAATTTAATTGGCTTTGAAAAAGGTTATACCAAAATCATGAATAAAATGCATAGTTTGAGAGATATTGAGAGAAAACTAAAACTTGTGGAAAATGTTTGTCTTCCTTTCAAAATGGCGGCATGTTTCGGGACGCAATTGTGTTTGAAATACTTCGAAAATAGTCAGGGAACTATCCTAAACCATCACGCAGTTAGCAAAAAAAAACTTCTACTATCATTTTTATTTCCATTCGATATTTTTGCGCCAATTTCATTGGACTCAATGGATAATAATTTTTTTAAAAAAATATTACTACACTCTTAAAACAAAAGAGTGAAATCCACTCCAGTTGGAGAAGTGCATTTTCGACACTGGAAAGGAATGAATATTAACTCAGACTGAGTTAAAACCACTCGTTTGGATTGATCCTTTCGGAGGCTTAACACACAAAGAATCCGCTCCTTCCGGGTAAGTGCATTTTCCAGACTGGAGGAGTGAAAAGACTGAGTTAAAATCGCTCGTTCGTTTTAAGAGTGTATATTGCGCAAATTATCCCTTTGACCCAACCTAACCCTACACATTACCAACCCCTAAGATCCGTAGTTCATGAACGATTGTGGTAAGGTTAAATGATTTCAGAAATCTATAACTTGGAAGAATACTATTAAAATAATCAATTATTTGTATAAAACTACTTTATTTTTAGTCCTTTAATTCATTAGCGACCCTCTTGTGAATGCCATTTCTACATTTATTACCTAATAAAAACGTTTACTTTTAGTTTCAAAATTCGTTTATCATGCAACTTGTTTTCCCTACATAAATTGTTCAGTACTATGGTCTTTATTTGACTTATACTAAGTTTATTTAGATAAATGTAAACGAAAAACTTATTTTCGCATGGTATTTGTTTTTTAAAATCGTCGTTAATCAGTTGATTACGTTAAAAATTCCAACAAATAAGGAATTCGTTAAATTATCATCACATGAAAAAGTATCATAAGAATCCCAAAAATAAGCTAAAATATCGTTATATGTGGAATGACCAGCTTAAAATTTCTTATCGATATTGAGAAAAAAAGCAAAAACAAAAGATGATATCCGGCATACTTTGCTAAAGAGGTATGTAGATATTAATAATTATACGTATTGCTGTACTGTGAACAGACTACATATTTATTTGAGCATGAAAAAATACGTTTGAACCGTTGAAAAGGTATTCATTTCTGGTGCATATTTAAGAATAAAAATAAACTTTTGAATTATTTTTACTGAAATATAAATTTCTTGCAGAATATGAATGTAAAACAGAAACTGGAAGTGGTTATGAAGTTTCATCGCATCCAGATTTCTACTGTAACAAACAATCGCAATTATTGAAAACGAGTTCAAAAGGTAAAATAGTGCGCGAAAGATCAACGAAATAATCATGAAATTGAAACCCTTCAAAGTTTATTACTTTTTTTTAAACTTGGCAATAGAGTGAGGGATAACAATCGTTTTCCCTTTCTTCTCGTTGTATTTTTAGTTCCCAGTTTAACAACCTTTATATGCTACCCGGTAGTACTTTTAAAATGACACCAAGAGAGCAACTACAGAGCCATTATTGAATTTCAAATGTTTTTGTTTGTTTGTAGTTTTAGGGAATCCTGGGAAATATATGATGACATTCGATCCATTAGTTCTTAAAATCCTTTGAAGAAACGCCTTGTGTTTCAGCTGCAAACAATTTTACTTCATTCAATTTATTTTTATTGCAGGTATGTCAAGAGATTGCACCCGCTCCTACACCCCTTACCCTAAACCCAGAAACGGCAGCAACGCCACCCGTCACCATAACAGCGGCCACTATGTCCCCTCGTACAGCCCTCCTCCGTCAGTCAACAACAACCTCCTCCATGGTTCCACTTCAACTCTCATGACCAACTGCGGCACTGTCATCAACGAAACCAACCACTCTCTGCACCCCAACAACGAGTGCAATGATGAGTCCAACCACGAGACGATGACCAGGTCCAAAGAGGAAGCCATCGACCATTCGGCGGCTAATTCCAGCGCTTCGGAATGCGATGGGAATCACAACAACAAGCGAAGGCTGTCCGATTCAAGTGAGGGAAGCATACCCGCTCAGCACAGTCCTGCAGACTTGAAGCCGATCAACTTAAATGCGGCCAATATGCCGGATCCGTATGGATCTAACAACAAGGCCCCAAGTTATGGCTATCCATATGGTGGAAACACCAAACCGACGAAGCTGTCGGATTCCATCAAGATCCATTCTGGATCATCTGGTGTGGATAAAGTTAAACAGGAACTTCCACGTCCCCCTTTCTCGTACGTAGCAATGATCAGCAAGGCCATTCTGGAGTCCCCTGGCAAGAAGCTGACTCTACAGGAGATTTACAGTTATGTCTTGGAAACCTTCCCTTACTACAAGAACAAAGATGGCTGGAAGAATAGCATCAGACACAATTTGAGCTTAAACAAGTGCTTCATTCGAGTACCACGGGAAGGGGGAGGTGAAAAGAAAGGCAGCTTTTGGATCTTTGATCCTGCTTTTAATGACATGTTTGAGGGCAACAATTTCCGTCGGAGGAAGCGAATGAAACGTCCTGCTAGAGAAAGCGCTCCCACTCGAGAAGCTTCCTACAGTCCTAGCTTCGCTCCCACCTTCACTCGACCCTACACCCACGCATATCTCAACCCTACTGATTTTCTTCCATCAGATTACAGATCTTCTGAAAGAAGTTGGCCTTTGGCACATATGCAAAGTTCAGGAAGATCTAGCCTAGCTTCATATCCATCATCATGTCAAAGAATGCAAGCTCAAACCTTGCATGTTGGCTACATGCAATCATCCCAGATGGATCCGTCGATTGCCACCTCTGCGCAATCTTCTATCCCTTTGCCGACAGCATATCCAGCTCATAGTTATGTTCCGCCGACAGCTGCTTTTCCTGGACATTATCCGACACATTGCATTCGAGAATCTGCTTGTACAACATCTCAAAGCCGATACCATCCGTACTAGTTCAGAGCTTTCCGAACTATATTTTTTTTAATTAATCGTCTCATTTATAGTGCTATAGACATAATGTTGGAGTTGAATGGTTGTGAGACGTTTGGTGGTGAGATCAACCTTCATTGATAAGTTCCACTTATAATTATGAGATCAATTTTTATTGATAAGGTCAATTTCGATGTTCCGAGATGATGGACTGTCATTAATAAGGTAACTTTCGGTTATAAAATCACCTTTCATTCATAAGATCGTTTTTTTATGTAAAAGACAATTATCAAATGTAGAACTTACAATGAAAGGTCTTTAGGCTAAGGAAACTGTTCTTAGATTTGTGAAAAATGTGTAATGTTTAACGCTATTTTGTAAATTCGGTGATACTATTTCAACTATTCATATTAAGAATTTGAGAAATTGTAATCACGGGCTGTAAATTTCTTTGCTGTAAATGCAATATTGCTTAAAATTGAATTTCTGTCATGGGAATTTCTGGGCTACGGTGGAACTTTCTAAGATCGAACGGAGACTTTTGTAGAGACGGCGGAGCGTTCTTATCTTCTTTTTTCGATTTTTGTATTTTTCATTCAAGCATTTTTTCATGAAAAATTATATTCAGTAGGAATTGTAACCTACTTATAAACCATTTAACATTTACCATTTGAACACTATATATCGGTTACTTTCGCACACACGTTTACATCTTAAATTTTCATTTGTATTGCTATAAAACAAATGTAATATAAATTACCATTTTTTACAAGACGTTTATCATTCTACGAAGTTTGAGAAGCTATATCATATGATATAGCTAAATTTTTTTACATAAAACTCAACAATTGTTCCATATTCACCAAAGTTTCAAACAAAATTGGCAAATGACAAAATAAGTGTTGCAAGGAATTTGTCATTAAAAATTGATGTGATATTGAGCAAAGTATTTCTGGAAACATTTACAAATACATCACCTCCAATTTTCCTTTGTTTTGTGTTTGAAAAACTGGAATATAAATTATCATTTAGGAATTTTAACATTTCAACACTGTCTGAAAAGTGGTGTCATATTGGAATTTTAACATTTCAACACTGTCTGAAAAGTGGTGTCATATTGGAATTTTAAGATTTCAACACTGTCTGAAAAGTGGTGTCATATTGGAATTTTAATATTTCAACACTGTCTGAAAAGTATTGTCATATTGGAATTTTAACATTTCAACACTGTCTGAAAAGTGGTGTCATATTGGAATTTTAATATTCCAAGACTTTCTGAAAAGTGATGTCGTCATATGTTGATTGATGACAACTATTATGTGATGTATGTGATAATATTTGTTCATGTATGTACTTGATATTTTTTTTAGCTGAGTGAGAAGCATCTAGTATTTGTGTATTAAATGCTCATACATTTGGGACATTAAATGTAACATATTTTTATATAAGTAACCATAAAAAGTGTTTTTTGCCATTATACAGGGTATTTTTCTTGTTAAAAAGTTGTTTTCTTTAAAAAAATGGCTGTAAAGATAAAGCCCAATTTCACCATCATGTGCGATTTAGAATAAGGGAGCAATGGAGTAAGTCAATTTTTGGTAACCAATGCTGGATTTAGTCCTCTCGTGAGATAAAGGAACAAACATAGTCCCTATTTTGGTGTTATTCCATTGGTCAATCACACCATAACTTTCTAATAATATTACTCCAATGTTTTTCACCGAACAATAATTCCACCACTTCCAGTTGAATTACGCATTATTTTAACTTGCTATTCTACAATATACAATAATTTGAATATAAACTTCTAACATAATAATCATGTAGCATAAAAAGTTGTCTTTTTATGAGCCAATACAATGCTATGTTTAAAAATCTATAAGGATATCACATATTTCTATTCAGAGTTGCACATTGAACAAATGCATGTTTGTAGATTTTTAAAAATTTAGAAGCTTCATATTTATAAAAACTACACTCAACTAAATATGGGACAACATTTAATTTTTTTTTTTGGAACACTGTAACTTGTATATAGATTAATCTGTGTAATGATTTAGTTAATGATTACTATTTTTTTATAACTTATGCCAATTTTTAAAGCTTAAATGTTTTACAAACCTTTTTCATATTTAATACTTTTTGTTCTCCAAAATATTTCAATGATATTTAACATATTATTTGCATTAATAGTTTCTATAGCAATGATTAATATATAGATTTTCCACAAGATATTGAAGTGCATTTTTGAAAAAAAAGTTAAATACTAATTCTTAATGTTTATTAAAAAAAAATCAAAAATCGATTATGATTGTTAATTGAATTTTATGGAACTATATTTAGTGAAACACTAAAAATATATTACTTTAGAATATAAAAGAGTAGTTTCAAAGTGTTATACATTTAAAAGAATCTTTTTTAAAATCTATGTCATGGCAAACAATAAAATGTTGTTTTGCGTTTTAAGCACATTTTTTAAAAATGTCTTTTTGTACACAAAATTATGAAAAGTTCATTGATGACAAAAAATACACTTTATTTTAATGGAAATGTCATGCGTTTAACTGTAATGTAAATGTTTTTTAAATATGCTGTGTTTGCTTATTAGTTTATTTCAATAAATTTTACCTTGAATGCATAATGTGTATTTTTGAAATAAACTACAAGTTTTAATTGCCGTCAATTGAGGCAGCTTAAAAAACTCCCAAAGTTAAGCTTTTATTAATCGCTCCGTAATAACTCTTAGCTAAATAACACCTTATTTTAAATTTCTTCTATTTTTTTTTTAATCGTTACAACTCTGATTTATATGCCTTGACTAAAGGAACCTGCTGAAGACTTAAAGAAACGAAGTTGCCCCCAATCGATGCTAGGTGATAGGAGAGACCGCAGGGCATATTTTAAGGGGGTTCCGGACACAATCCCGACAGCCGAAATCCCGACAAGCCAGAATCCCGAAAGCCAAAATCCCGAAAGGCCATAATCCCGACAGGGACGAAATCCCGAATGGGTCGAAATCCCGACAAGGACGAAATCCCGAATGGGTCGAATTCCCGACAAATCTATATTAATGCCGTTATGCTTGATTACGGGCAATTTAATTGTTAATTTTTGCTTTAATATTTTTACATTTGGGAAGAGTGACTTTTCTTTTATTGCTATGTAAACATAAAATGCTTTTGGTTTAAAAAAAAAAAAGTTTGTTTTAATCTAAAAGCATGTTTGTACGGAAATACCATATATAATTAATCGGAGTATATTTAATAGTCTATTGTATATGTTATTTTTTTAGTGTTTTAGTTTCATAATAATGACTTATACATTGTGTGGTGTAGTCTAGATGTATATAATTTTTCTTATAATAGGTAATGTAGTAAAAGTTAATTGTGTTTTTTTACGCTGAGTTCAAATATTTACTAATACGTGTGATAAATTAGTTTCTTTTGTATCGTCGAAATAACGTTTTACTTAGGATTAAATAAGCAAGAAATGGAAATAAAACACCAAACATTGTAATTGCATTATTCAAAAGTTTGGGGCACATGGGCACATGGTAGTGTCGCCTTCAGACACGTTTGAAATTTTACAATGAATGTCGTTCACTTGTCAACAATGAGAGGCGTGTCTGTCAATGGTACAGTAGATATAGCTTTGGGGGTGAAACTAATTCACAGAATGAGATGAATGTTGAGGCTTTTGTACGTTTAGATGAAAGTCTGCTATTTTAAATAGTAGGGTACCCTTATCTATGCACGGAAGTATTTATAGCAACCCTAGAAAAGAGTACTTAAACTGGTTTTTCCGCCTGTTTTGCTACTTTTTATTTGCCCCTGATGTTGGTCAATTATAGTAGTCCAGCAAAGTTAGACTTTTATATATATTTATATATATAAAGAAGTTATATCTTAATAACTGTCATTGAACGGGAATTGTCTTATTTCACTGTTTTAGGAACGAGGGACATAAAAATTTCGATTTACAAATTATTATTGTCTTTAATGCTAGTTGTTAATTTGTTATTAAATGTTACTTTGTATTAACTTTTGAAAAGTAATATTTATTTATTTTAATTGTTAAAACTTCCGGACTGGGGTAAGAGGCTTACCTAGCTTTTAGTTTTATTTAAAAAAAAACACCTACGAGTTAGAAATTTCTTTGCACGTGATTTTTTTTTCGCAAAATCTATTAATATTTTTAACTGAGAGAAATTTATTTCGGGAAGTGAAAGAATGAAAGAAATAACATCTTAAAAAATATACATAATTAGCAGATTTAGTTCTCAAGAAGTTTCAATCTTACTCAGGAGTGTAATTTCAGGGAAATCCTAAAGTGAATCATGTAAGTCTAATCACAAAGATCAACTAATTAAAATTTAATTCAAATTAATTAATATCCCATCAAAAATATAAAAATTAAATCATATAGCTAAGGAAAATAATTATTACTACTAATTATTAGCAAAAAAACACATAGTTGCTTGTTATCAACAAATGATAAATCACCAAAAAATTTTATTCAATTAATAAAGAAAAATTTAAAAGTTTAACTTATGAGATAGCGTAATAGCAAGTTCTAAAAAACCCCTTTTATATATTTTTTTTTAATCTAAGGGGAGATTGCACTGTAAAAAAACTGTTGTTTTTACAGTTCAAAACTGTCAACTTTGACGCCAGTTAATAACTGTCCTTTTTTACAGTTCAAAACTGTAATTTTGTTACCGGGAAAACTGTAATTTTAACAGGAGAAACTGTTATTTTATCAGAGAGAAACTGCTAAATTAGAGTTGATTGAGATCATCGTTAAGCACAAATACCCAATACTATTAATCGCGTCCGAATAATTACTCTGTCGCAGACGGTTCAGTATTGGACTCACACCCAAGAGGTTCCTGGATCAAAACCTCGCGTACAATAAAATTTGGTTTTATCGTTCTAATTAAATATGTATTTATCTTAAAAATAACTTAAATCTCTAAATGTCAATGCACTATTAAAGTCGAAAAATGGCGACGGCCATCAGGTTTACCTAAATTTCACGAGGCAAAAAATCCAACAATGCCTTGTATAAAACGTGCTTCAACCTTTATAGTATTCCAAATATACAATTACATCGAACCCCGCTATAGTGAACCCTCAACGGAACCAACACATGGTTCACTATAGACAATTTTGCCGAAATTTTTTTTGTACAAAATAAGGCTTCTAGAAAATTATAATAATTGTTTTGCACATCTTGAATATATTGGATAAATAAATCGAATTCCTATATAATAAATATTTTTAAAAAATCAAAATTATCGATTTAATTTTCGAAATTATTCCAAAATAATAGCCGAATTCCGGCTCCATCTTCATTCTGAAGGCTTTTTTTCTTTGCAGACGCCCATTATTTTTCCAAAACTGTTTTCTCTAATTCAAAATGTGCATAAAATCTTTCATAAGAAATGAGTGACTGAAAAGTACAGGTTAAATGACGGAATATTGGACAGTTCCACTGAGGTCCAGTTTTCAAGGGGAAGTAGTAAAAAATATATAATAGGGGACAGGGAGATGAATGACTTCATTGTACTCCAGAAGGGGTAGGGTAGGTTACACAGAAGTACAGCTGTTTTTCTTGACACGCCCCTTAGAAATCCGGAATTGTGTGTGAGGTGAGGGGGACGGGGGGTGGGAATGAATGGTTTGAAAAGAAAGGGTTGTTCCTGGAATTTTTTAGAGGATTGAAATAAGCATGCTTCTTGTTTACTAGGGAAATATCTATTTTTTGTGAAATTTGACCCGTTGTGAAAGATTTGTCTTCTCAGCTCGCTACTTTTAAACAAAATATAGAGATAACAAAGAACAAAAATAACAAGAAAGTGAAAATTTGTATTCAACTATAAGCGCACTCGCATTTTCTACGCGGTTCACTATACATCCATATAAATTGAGAAAACCTAATTAAATCGAGTTCAGAAGAGACCACTAAAGAGGTCATTATAGCTTTGGTTTCGACTGTATTTTTTAATATCCTTAGCCATTTCAGTCCCAATAAGCCCATTTGACATCATAATCTTTTCTGATCTTAATGTTAAAAAATAATACGGCTGACATCTATTGGGGATCTAAAAAAAAATTGGGAAAACATTTTGGAAAATGTACCCCATAGACGGGCATGTTTTCCAGCTCAGCGTGCTCATTTAACCCTTCGCGCTAAAAAAGTGTATTCTACTTTTTTTAAAAAGTAGCAAAGATAGAGAGGTACACTCTTAAAGACGAACGAGCGATTTTAACTCAGTCTGGGATAATTTCCGAATTCCTCCCAAGTCTAGAAAAATGGCACTTCTCTAACTTGGAGTGGATTTCCTTTAGGTGTTAATCTCCGAGCAGAATCTCTCCAAATGAGTGATTTTAAACTCACAGTCTGAATTTAAATATTCTTTCCTTTCCAGTGTCTCGAAAATGCACTTCTCCTACTGAGGTGAATTTTCACTCTTTATGTTTAAAAGAGTGTAACAACCATAAAAAAAGAAGCAGTATTAACCAAATGAGAAGGCAATGCCAACGTATTTTCTTCAAACAAATAAAAGTTTTAAGAAAATATACAAATAAAAAGAAGAAAACACGGAACCCTAGTCCCGTAATCCACTAATAATAGTGATTGCAGCAATCATATACAACAAAAATGCTAAAATCAGTTTTGATTTTTTAAATACTGGTTTTATATGTATAAATATTTTAAATTGTGTAAATTTAGTTTTCCATAAAATCAACACCTTACATTCTATCCCTTTAAGTATTCATTACAATAAATACAAAATATCTAGGGTAAATTTCAAAACTTGCACATCTCCCATCCTCTTTTTTTTCTTTTTTTTTTTGCCCGTCGCCTAGAGAATCATCTTTTTATAAAATGTAACGTCCGGCAACTCATATTTGAAAACTTTCGCCTCCCTTCTCCTCGAAACCCCCCAAATTTTGAGACATTTATTACTGAACCTACCCCTCAACTGTTTGATTTACGACCAACACCCCTATACAGACATGTACAGCGAGTAACGCGCCAAACTAAAATACTTGAACGAAAACTTAAAAGTGACGGAGTTTAAATATTCACAACAAGATTGATAATTGAAAGCAGAAATAAGATTGACAACATTTATTTTTTATAGACAAAATTGACCCCACACAAGTACAAAAGAAACGATAATTCATTACTAAAAAATAAAATAAACAGCAACCGTACATTACTATAAGCGAAGCCATAATGAAAAAACTCCATAAAACAAAGAATTAATTAGAATTTTTTTTTATAATGCACAATTTCAATAAACAGAAAACAGTTTGATAGTATTTGTTGTTGTTTTAACAACAAACATTTTTATTATTATTATTTCATTTAAAAAAAACAATCAATCTAAATTTGTTTAAAAAAATCGAGAAATAGACAAAAAATCTATTTACGGGATTTCGTCCCATTCGGATTTCGACCTATCGGGATTTCGACCCATTCGGGATTTTGACCATTCGGATTTGGCGTGTCGGGATTTCGGCTTTCGGGATTTGGCTTGTCGGGATTTTCAGCTGTCGGAGTATGTCCAGGACCCATTTTAATGGGATTTTGTTGGGCAATTGCGCACATCAGTCAAATAACTTGCCCTCACAGTCAAATAAAATTGGTAAGGTCTGGTGTTTTTGTAATCAACGTCACGGGCACCGAGGCACGATTTGGCATTGATGTCACAAAGCTGTGCTATCCTCGCGACGGACCGCTGAATAGGCGAATACTGGCCACAAGGCAGACTAAGCCAATGATGACTAGATAATAGATTAGTAACAATGTGGGGTACATGAACACATAAGCTATGTAGCATTTGAAAATAGAATGTCGTCAGTCCCTGAACTCACAATATGATAGAGCACAATATAAGCGGTATTTTGACCGTATTACCGGAAACTCAGCAAGGCATACAAAATCGCTTGCGATTATTTTTCGATGTATATGATCTTTCCCCCGCCACTTTGAAAGGTCCGTTTTTGCTGAGGGCATAATCGCGATTAAAAAAAAAAAATGAAATTCCAAATAGTCATCAGTCTGTCAAAACAGTTTTCAGAATATCAATCGTTCTGATTCGGAAGAGGACAAGAGTAATGCAAAAGTGGAGTCTAAACATCTGGTGAGAGAGTTCTTTACAATTCTGACTTAAGTCTGAGCGACAACAAAAAAAAAAAACCAAGATAAACCATACAAAAACTACGCCTATTTCAAAGCCGTGAAGACCAAGAAAAGTTTTCAAAAAAGAACAATTATTCTATCAGACATCACCACAGTTTTGAATATTGCCATAAGTAAACTGGAGTTAATAAGAAATGCACCTTATCCCGGTGGTTTCAAGGTTCTAGTAAACGTAGGAGAATGTCATTCTGATGTCACAAGATTTGGAATCCATTAGAGACAAGAAATTGTTCCCTATCACCAATAAATTTTGCTTAAAGATAAAGTTAATGAGGAACAGGCCGAAACTTTAAAAACCGCCGCCGCCGTTTGGGTATTTTCCAGTTACCATATCGTCAAAAAAGGTCTATCGTGCCGGAACGAAACTTACAAAAATAAACAAAAGATTGAATTATATGGATAATTAAAAACTAAAGAAAAAGAGAAAAAACCAGAAGCATGAACTCTACAAAGAGAGGTTTTTTATACGAAATCTCTTTTAAAAAAATTTATTATGCTTATTTGAATTTGGTTATATTAAAATGAAAATGAATGGTTTGTATTAGGGATTGAAATTAAAATAGTACAAAAAGTCACAGAGTTTACGTTCCTTCTACTCTTTTCCTATCGAACAAAAAAACGACCGGTCAGCAATAATATTGTAATTCTAATTTCCAACATCCCCAACTCTTTTTTTTGACGAATATTCAACTAACATAATAAAACAAAGCACATTTACAACCCCCTTTGAGGAAGTTAGAGTTGCCCACACAGTCAAATTTCCTTAGAATATGCCCTGAGAAGACCGGGGCTAGTTTTTCCCATTGGAGTAATTTTTTTTTCCACCAGGCCTTAGTGATTTAGAAAATGTGCCGTTGGGGGGCGCTAACTGTCTGCTTGGTTTATAATAGCAACACGTCCTAAGTCAATTTACAGCACGAAATCTCTTATGTCAGTTGGTGTTGTAATATCTTCGTTTTCGATTTGTTTTTATAATTTTTTCAAAGTTGGAGTAATTTTTTAATTCTTACATTCAAATCCTAAATTAAGCGCACGTTTCTTTTAACTTACAGTTTTATCATTGCGTATGATAAAATGTGGTTCCTCTCTGCTCCTCCACTTAAATATGCAGTTGTTTTTCAAAAATTAAACTAAAACCATTTTTCTTAAGGCACCATTAATGTAAAAATATGGCGATGGTGCAGGTTTTCCAAAATTTCACGGGGCAAGAATTCCAATAATAAGTCGAAGGTAAAACGTGCTTCAACCTTTATAATTATTCCATAAAGTAATTTAGTTTTTAATGAATGGCCAAGTACCCCAACCTGACATTCACTTCTGAATGATGAAAAGTTTCGTTTTCGATAAAAAAAAATTTCTATAGCTGATTGTAGTACCATTCCGAAGCGATATATGTTGTTTACGGGGCACGTTTTCTAACTCAACGAGCTAACATTTAACCCTCGCTGCCAAAAAGAGTGTTTACTTTATAGAAAAGTAGTAGTGCTAGTTTGTAGTTAATCATGTGAGGAAGTCAGTTCCATCTTATTTTCTTCAAAATAAATAAAAGTAATAATTATACAATCAAAAAGAAGAAAACATGGGGCCCCGGTATCCCCTACCCCCCCCTTAAAGTATATATAAAATCAAATAACCTTTTAAATGACCTTAAAAATTAACCATACTATGAATTTGTAGAAAATGCTGCTATTTTAGCAAGACACTTTTCAGTATTACAATGTACACCGTTCCTAACTTTGTTGACGGTCTCCTCTTTTTCCACTGTTCTTAGCTAAGAAAGTTTTGGTACTGAAAAAAGACGAACTAAAAAGCTGAATTTTTCAACAAATTTATAGATATGAGGCAGCTGCTAATATATGAGTTGTTTTTTTTTTTTAACCAAATTTTATTAGAATAAAACTATAAAAAAAATTTGAAAATCTTGTACGCACTTGCGTAGAAAACGAGCAGTTACAGTTTATTCTCACAAACTTCTTTTCAAATCAACATTTTGAGAATTTTTTATGCATATGTCACACAGTTTGTCAAAATGGCTATAAAGTTTGTTCATTTTAATTAAAAAAGAAAAGTAGTATAAACAATATTAACCACAAGAACGGGTTGATGATTATTTTAAATGCTTGTTAACC
The DNA here is from genome assembly GCA_023701765.1 of Hylyphantes graminicola. Lineage (NCBI taxonomy): Eukaryota > Metazoa > Arthropoda > Arachnida > Araneae > Linyphiidae > Hylyphantes > Hylyphantes graminicola. Next base: position 45,516,583 of record CM043122.1, on the reverse strand, counting down.
TAAAATAATTTTAGATAAATGTTTGCCCTTTGAAAGAAATATTGGCTTTTTTTTGTTTAATACTTCATCATTCAAAGGACTAATCTTTTTATAGATTAAGATTGCGTTCATCTAAAACGCTTTTGATCTTTAGCTATATTCCTCTGCCTTCAAACTCACCACTTAAGTAACAGTATTTATGTCCGAAAATTTGTACAAATACACTACTAGTCATTAAAGGCATAAAATAATATACTTTTTTACTTTTACATAGTAGTAGAAATTTTAAAAATAGCAACAAATATTCCAGGTGTATACTATACGAATAAATTTAACTGCCACTAGTATAGTGTTGATATTTCAATTAACTACTCATAGGTTTTTAATAATTAAATAACTTAAATTTTACTTTTAAATTAGTTTGTAGTTCCTACTGTAATACCTGGCGAAAATGCCTTAATTCTAAAGCAATGTTAGGATAAACATTGGGATTTAAAAATAATGCATTTGCTATTAGGTGGATTTGCATATTATGCTTACAAGATTACTACCCGAATGTGAGTTTAGGTCGAAGATTAATTGATGAGTATCAAACACTTTCATATAATAATATGTACTTATGGAGTTTTTATTTAGTTATAATTAAAAATAATTCCGTCTTATGTTTTGTATTGTGAATTCTCTACGTTTAGTGTTCTTTAAACAAGATCTCGTGCTGCCATCTACTGAGTTTTGGCGACACGAAAAGATGACCCGACTTGTTGAAGACTCTGCGCCGACGATTCGCTTCACTAATATTAAAACTACCTTAAGGCTTTTTGTTTGTTTGTTTGTTTGTTTGTTTGGTTTTTTTGCTTATCAGGAAAAAAATCTGCGAAAATGTTTTGACAAATTTTTAAGGATTCAAAAAAAGTGTAGCGTTGCTCAGAGGACATTCATACACGCGGTAATGTGAATCGAACCCAAATCGGTTAATGGAAACTGTGTCAGTGCAAGAACCTATTTTTAATAGAATATATTTATGCGATTTCTTTAAGTTTTTAATTAAGGTAGGCTTCTACCATGAAATCTAAAATAATTTGATATTGTCGAAAAAATATTATCAGAAATGATGCCTTACATATTGAAGAATGTTATCCAAGTTTGGTAGTCGTCAGCCGTGTGTTTCATGTTTTTTTTTCTTATTACACCCGCCGTTTCATACGTTCTAGTGGCCGCTGAACGTAGAGTTGGAAGCGCTTTGACCTCTAGCGATTCGACCTTTGGTTGACGAGAATTTGGCGAGTGAGATTGTAGCGCGGCGATTTTTTTTTCTATTCATTGTTTAAAATCAACTAGATTATGGATGACGAAATTTTGATTGCTGCTTGTGTTTTACATTTAGAGAGCTTAGATAATTATCTAGAGGTAATTAGAAAAAAATATAAAAAACTTCGTCGAAGATGGTGGATGATGGTGATTTAACTGTTTATACCATCTTTATTTTTAGGGACATGACTGTTTGAAAAAAAAAAAAACAAAAAAAAACAGGACATGACTGTTTTTTAACGGGGCATGACTGGTATCTTTGCTGCCGGTCCCTGCCATTACTAATATTTTACGGGGAATTTTTTTTGTTTAAAAGTGTATAGGAAAGTGCATTTTTTCTGGATTGTTTTTTTTATGACTGTCCTTTTCCGTACTTATATTTAAAACTTTTAATGCCGGAGTATTACTGATTAAAATTAGGTCAAATAAAAAAGTGTTTTCAGTATTGTCTGCCAAAAATTTAGAAATTATATGTATTAAAATAACTGATTAAGCTATTAACTCCAACCAGGTTTCAGTATTTTAATACAAAATCTTGTTTAAAAATTAATTGTATTGATTACGGGTAAGATATAAATAAGAGTTTCAATACTTTTATTAACATAGAAAGCATTTTATCATCAACATATTTTACAGTGTCAAATTTTGAATTTCATTCATTTATGTGATTGAATTTTATTTTATCAAAATATTGAATGCGTCCTGCTTTAAATAAAAAAAATTAAGAAAAACTCAATACAATTCAATTCGATGTTTTACATACTTTTTCGAAGGATCACTTAAAAAAGAGATAACACGCCAATATGTTTGCTATTTTTCTTATGGCAACCTTTCCTTTGATCTTGGCCAAAAAACCGACAAAAGTTGGGTTGGTGGCCTTGAGATCCAACTTCAGTGAGCTTTCGAATAAATACGTATAAAGCGGTTACCTTGAGATTCTCAAGGTAACCGCTAGAGCAAATTGCTAGACGTATGTAACTACAATTTAGATGACGGGTCGGTATAAGTACTTCCGAATAACAACTAAAATCTTTAACCGTGTTTTTTCTCGGAAACATATTTCTGATCTTTTCACCTTCTTTCGAACAGCTAAGACTCAGAGGAAAATCATCCTATTAAGTTAATTTTTCTTTGGTGTTATTTCATATGATGTAGCAAATAAACCTATGTTGAATTTTTATGAAATATGATTGTCTAGTTTAAAAATATACACATTTTACTTCGAAAGTGCGTTCTTTTTCTAAAAAAATTTGAGTTTCCTTGACAATTAAATTTGCCAAAAAAAGTTCTTAAAAATGGTTATTAAAAATTGTATGTAACTTAACATTTACCTTGCACTCCATCGTAGAATGATATTACACTATGAATACCAGTATTGATTGCCGCTTAAAAGTTTTGGTTTGGTTTGGTTTGAATTATCGTCGCACTAGAGCTACACGAGGGCTATTGTCGCTTAAAAGAAAAGTAAACTTCAATTTTAATAAGGGAAATTAACTTATTTTTAGAAGCAAGATTTAATAAAAAGTAATCGATTTCATTAAACAAGGGAAATAATAATATAGTCGTAATTAGGAATTTGAAACTGTTTACGTTTCGACATTAGCGATTTTTGAATGTTGTACACTTCTTGCATTTTATCATTATCTTTATACTGTTTAAAATAGTTTAATTAAAATAAAACAAATTAAAATAAGTAATCATAAAAGTAAGACTTCTTCAAAAATAGTTAAACAGAATACACATTTACATAGATTTTTTATAGAGCAAAAGTTCCCTTAAACAAAATCCTTACATCTTGGACCAAAGTTACCCGCATTCATCGGCAAAAATTTCCAAATGACCAATATTTTAACACTTTACCTACGGGCGTCGACTGACCCGTAGACTAAAAATCTTCTAGACCAGCAACTTAATCTAATGCCTAGCTCTTCTAACGTGTCGAAAGCAACTAAAACACTATTAAAGGTTGATTTGTTGATTGGCATAATTGTACTTTCAATTGTAGGGCTACTGTTTCTTCGGAATGTTCTCTGTTAAAAAAAAGTTACCCACTAGTGATTATTTCAACCGTTAGTCATCCTTTTACATCGGAACTTTTTGACTATGTGAACAAATAACATTTTGAGTTAATTGCATGACACAAAATTTGCATAAGGGTCCGTCTTAATATTAAAAATGCTACGAACTTTAAAATTTTCAATAGCAACACCCAATTTTAATTACTTAGAAATGTGAAAAACCATCGAAAACCCCTAAATCTAAGTTTTTGTTACATTTGGATGAATATTTGACGAGTTATTTAATCGAATCACTTGTGGATCTTTGGGGGACCATGTCTAAAATGACAAGCGTAGTCAGTCTGTAGGTTTATTAATGGAGAAAAAGAAGCACAAGGTCAAATATCTTGAGGATGGGCCTACGAGGGATATAAAAGTCAATGAGTAGCTGTATATATTCAAAAATAAAGTCGAAAATAAGTTGTAGTAAAAAATAGATCCCTATCGTCACTTGATAAGGGTTCCAAATTACGAGATGTCATTGGCTCTGTTAAATCTCCTAAAGGTGACTGCAAATAGGCAGCCAGAAACCATTACATTAGTTCCCTTAGACACAAAGGGGGCGCACTAGTTTCTATGTCAATTTCAATGTAGAAATTCTCCAATAATGAGAGTTTGAAACTTAGAGTGTTCTTAGTCTATGGGTCAGTCGACGCCCGTAGGTAAAGTGTTAATATAGCATAAAAAGCACATTTAACTTAGATTAAAACAAATGGTGTAATATTCATCTCCATAAAGAATAGCATAGAGTGTTTATTTAGCAATATTCAATATACTTAAGGTGTTCCAAACAAGAAAGGAAAAAAAAAAGATTTTTGTCCTTAAATGCTCGCAAGAATACAAACGCCATTTGTAGAATTGCCAAATTGGAATGATTTTTTTACATGAAATAAAAGGTAATATTTTCACCTTCCAAAAATATAAAATAAGATGGGATAACTTCATGAAGAGATATTGAGAAACAAATAATTTTCCGACGCGTGGACCAAAGTTACCCTCCATTGCAAAAAGATTTCCGCTACGACAGCGTTTGAAAAAATCGTTGTGAAATGTCAAAATTTTTTAAGGTAGTTTTTCTATTATTTATATTTTTCACCTATACTGAAAATTTTAAGTGGAAATATTAAGAAATAAAAAAATTAAGAAATACAAGGTAGAGATTTATCTTAAAATTTTGCACACAAAAAAATCTGCACGTAATAGAAGAAAACTGTTTACAGTTTCGAAATAGGCATACAAAAATACATACAGGGTGAGGCAAACAAAACCGGCCCCGAGCTAGAGATGGGAATACGTTAAAATGCTTGGCGAGAAAAACTCTTGAAGCCCGCCTGAAACCTGTTTTTTGCATTGGTTGGATCGGATTAGCTTCACATTAGAGCTACTCATAGACTAGTGGCGAGTTCAGATCTTAGTTCGTATTGTATGAAGACGTCCCATGATGCAAATTTAGGGTCTTGCAATCAATTTAGAATGTTTTGTATTACCAAATACAAAAAGGTCCGATTCTCTAGGATAAATAACGACCGAAACAATCAAATAATCACTAAATCTTGATCAGCTCTACTAAGCTTGTTTATATTCCATTTCAACTAGCTTTTAAGGGGTCATAGGAGTCTTAAAAATGTGCAAAGAAGGTACTACAAAGCATAGTTTGATCTTTCATGTAATTTTTTAACTACTCAATATATAAGTTTAATTTTTTTATATGTAATTCTATAAGATTTATTTAATATGAAACAAATTTTAAAATTTATGAAACTTTAGCTAAAACTAAAATAAATGATATTAAACATAAAACTATTTTAACACATTGGGATTAGGCCTGCGCGGCAAATTTTGAGGTCAAAATTTAAAAAATGACCAAGAAAATGACTTTATATTGTACAAATATGTACAAAAAAGACTTGTACCTAAATTCTCAGCTCAATTTTAATTAGAAATTATTTTTAAAAAAATTTAAAATCAAAATTTAAAAATTTTTATTAATTTTTTTAGAAAAAAGTTCTTAAAATAATTTCTAATTAAAATTGAGCTGAGAATTTAGGTATAAGTCCTAGTTTGTACTTATTTGTACAATATAAAGTCATTTTCTTGGTCATTTTTCAATTTTGACCTCAAAATTTGCCGCGCAAGCCTAATCCCAATGTGTTCAAATAGCTTTATGTTTAATATCATTTATTTTAGTTTTGGCTAAAGTTTCATAAATTTTAAAATTTGTTTTTATAATAAATAAATCTTGTAGAATTACATGTAAAAAAATTATACTTATGTATTGAGTAGTTAAAAAATTACATGAAAGATCAAACTATGCTTTGTAGTACCTTCTTTGCACATTTTTAAGACTCCTATGACCCCTTAAAAGCGTAGCGTAGTTGCCGGCAAATAAGTCGCCAAGTGTTTGCTTGGGCTTAATATTGAAGCGATCAATAGCTTCAGTAAGTAAGCCTGTTTTTGTATTGGTTTTAGACTTCGCAACATTTCTGTCGTATTCTAATCTCCATCTCGGGGCCGGTTTTGTTTGCCTCACCCTGTTAGAATACTTAGTGCACTTTAGTTAACGCACAAAAATTTGAACTTTGCAAGCTAGTCTAATTAACAATCAACATCAGTGTAAAGGTTGGTTGGTTGGTTTGACATATATTTTCAGGCTTGTGTGCTTGGTCGCAAGGACCCGCTTATAAACCATCGTCAAGTAGGACAACACAAGACGCACACATACACAAATGACAGATGCTGCCATCTGTCGCCACCTCCACAATTTAGACATGTCCCTGAAGGGGAGGGAAATTTTCTCCAGGAACCTGTACCCATGGTGAACTGCGCAATGACCGACCAAAGGACTTTCGGACCCAACAGATTTTACGAGCACGTACTCCGCATATACTCGGAGTGTAAAGGTATTTTGACTCTTATATTTAAGAGGGACTGTCAGTTCCATAGAGCTAATGCATTAGTTTTGGAATCACAATTGCCGCAAGAGTAGGGCTTTGCCATATTAGCCTGTTTTCCTCAGTTATGGGAATCAACGTCACATCAATTTAAAACAAAATTGAAACGAAAATGTTATAGAATTATTAGCTTCCACACTACGTTTTTATAACGTAAAAAGTGGAAGGCTATAGTATAATCTTTCAGTCCGTCCGTTCGTCACCCACTTTCACAGAACGAACCAAACGTCGCACAACCAAGTGGGATACGTCATTTTAAAGCAAAAAATCTGGCTAGGTTACGTCCCAAATTTCATTAAATTTTTTTTAGTTAGAAGTATATTTAAAATTTAAATAACTAAAAATTTAATCTACATTGAAATAACTTTATTTTTTTATTCATTATTTTCACTGTTGCCATTTCGTCAAACGTACGAGAAACTTTATTTAAAATAAAAATAAAACCTTTGAAAGAATATTTATGTGTTATAATTCGGTTTGGATTGTTGTAATATCACAATAGAGTTCTTTTGATTGTTCATTATATGTGTATGAAGAAAGATGTATACATAATTCTAATTTTGCATTAAAAATATGCAAAGTTTCGCTTTTATTTCTAAAGCATCAATTTTAATAATTTTATATTTTTCTAACTGTAAAATAAATTGTGGCGACTAAAAGATTTATTTAAAAAATGCATCATTATTCTACGACTTTCAAACAAATTTAGCAAACAATAATGAGTAATTTTTAATTTACGATAGAATATTAATGAAAATAGTTAATTTTGGCGTTCAAAATTTTGATTGGAAAACCCTGTTAGGTGAATTTCTTTCTGTATAAATAGGTGTATAAATAGAGTGTTTCCTGTCAGTATAAATATTTTGTAGAAGCGGTTTAAGTGACAGATTCTGTAACAAACCTACTTGTTCAATTATATATTTTGGTAGTTTTAAAATATCCCAAAGTATTTAGCAGATGGCAACACTGTTTTGAAACTTAATTTATAGTTAAGTAACCGGCTGTTATTTTCTTTTCAATTAATGTTATGATGATTCCCATACCTGGTGAAAATAGGACAACTTGGCAAAGTAGTTTTTTTTTACAAAAGTTGTGATTTCAAAACTAATGCATTTGCTCCATGGGACTGACAGGCCCCCTTAAATGATCCAGCAACTTTTAACTTCTTTTCGTACTACAGCTCAGACGCTGTTCAGTGCATGTTAACTTGGCTCCAGTTTAGCCAATTTTATCTCTGACCTTAAGATTACTTTGAAATCACAAACATATTGAAGTGATTAAAAGTTTTATCATGATGAACATTTATTTTGTAAAAAGGTCGAAGTTAAAGTAGATAAATAAAGAAAAGGTTTAATTTAACTTCAAAGCAGATTTTTTTCACTGACTGTAGATGTCAACACAAGTCTAAAAATGAATTTTCTTTAAGATGTAAGAACCAAATGATAGTTTCATTTAAAAATTGTTGTTATAAAAATTTTCTTAACTAGTGAAAAGAAATATTTAACTTCAAACCAATACTTTGGTAGAACTTGAGATTTCAAAATTAATATGTTAGATTTATGGGACTAATCATTCCTCTTAACAAGCTTTAAGGCGGGATCGTACCGAGCAGGCAACTCATTGTGGCCGAGGGCGACATCTGGTGAAGATATCGGAACTGCTATAGAGGGAGGTTCAGAGAATTCGGAGACTAGCAAATCAAAATGCTTAATTCATTGATTGACGTTTTTATCTTATTTTTCAATCCTTCTATAAGTAGCCGATTGGTCAGTTTTAAACTACCTTTCCTAAGCTCCTCCCCTTGTCAACGTATCTCACACCTACTTCGAGAAATTCCCGCCGTCGCCCTGGGTGCAATTCCTCTCTATCTGTGTGCCAGTAAAAAATCTGTCTATGTCTGTCTTACTTGACGAGGTTTATAGGTGGGTATCTGATCAAGCACACAACCCAGAAATACATGTACCAGCCAACCATTTTCCTATGAGAAGGACGGGATGACTCACTTTGCAGGTTAATTGAATAACGTCGCACGAAAGCTACGCCTGATCTTTAAACTCACCACGTAAATTCTAGTTTCGATCATATTCAGCCCAATCAAATCCAAGCTATAAAGTATCGTTTGGCAAGTTGAGTTACAAGCTTTTGTAATTTTTTTTCAATTTATGTTAAAATTTGTAGGTTTCTTTTAAAAGTGATTGATAAATATACAAACAGTTACTACACTATACTATACGCATTAAAAAAAGATAATTTGCATAAAAAACAGGTGACTACAAAAAGGGGAAGCAGTTACAGTTGGTACTAAAGTTTATTATGTGACACCATAAACATTTATAACTGCTCAGTTGCTGAAAGTGCGGTGTAGACAGGGGTGAGCGCACCACTTTTCAAGAAAATGGCATCTCCCCACTCCTTATACTCTAAATCCATATCATGAGGCGGGGGATGGGCATGGCATTCTAATTGAGGCTTCCCCTACTTATTTTGTCCACTTTCTCCGCTGACCTGCCTCAGTGCTGAAAGTGCGGGTAGACACGGTGGTGACGCGTCACCACAATTTTCTATGAAAATGGCCATCCATCCCCCACTTCTTATATCTCTCAAATACATTATCCATTGAGGAGGGGGATGGGCTGGCATTCTATTGAAGATCCCCCTATTATTTTTTTCCACTTTCTCCGCTGAACTGCTACCTATTGTTGTAATCTCTGCTGGATGTCATGACTAGTAATTTTTTGGTTGGTACACAAATTTTATCAGGTATGACATCCAACAAAGACAAACATTACATTACCAGGTGGGTCGGGTGCAATTTTTTTTTCCGACATTCGGATAATCATTCATGCTTCGGATAATTGAAGTTCTACTACTACTGCACGCGGTTTTAGAATTTATATTAGAAATTATTTAAACATTGTGTTATATCTATCTGTGCATGGAATTTTGTCGACGTGCGACGTGCCTCGTAATTTTAAAATGCCGTCAGAAAGACGATGCTTGTATCTGACTGGGAACCAATTCGTAATATTGTGCAAGACTATGAAACATTGAACCGCAATGGATTTAATGTGCACAAACCCTCTCTATACGGTAGATATTTGATTGATATTATGATTTATAGAAGGATTACATTCGATCCTGGCATCGGATCTCTGGGTTTGCAGGTCAACTTGTTTACCAGCTATACCTGCGAGAAAAATGTATTTTATACTAATCTTGGTTTATTTGATGCTTTAAGGGGTCATAGGAGTCTTAAAAATGTGCAAAGAAGGTAGTACGCAGCATGGTCTGATCCTTCATGTAATTTTTTTAACTACTCAATATATAAGTAGAATTTTTTAATATGTAATATCTACAATATTTATTTAATATAAAACAAATTTTAAAATTTATGAAACTTTAGCCAAAACTAAAATAAATGATATTAAGCATAAAGCTATTTGAACACATTGTGATTAGGCTTGCGCGGCGAATTGTGAGGTCAAAATTGAAAAAATTACCAGGAAAATGACTTTCTATTGTACAAATATGTGCAAACAGAAGACTTATACCTAAATTCTCAACTCAATTTTAATTAGAAATTATTTTAAGAACTTTTTCTAAAAAAAATTAATAAAAATTTTTAAATTTTGATTTTAAATTTTATTTTTAAATAATTTCTAATTAAAATTGAGCTGAGAATTTAGGTATAAGTCTTTGTTTGCACATATTTGTACAATAGAAAGTCATTTTCCTGGTAATTTTTTCAATTTTGACCTCACAATTTGCCGCACAAGCCTAATCACAATGTGTTCAAATAGCTTTATGTTTAATATCATTTATTTTAGTTTTGGCTAAAGTTTCCTAAATTTTAAAATTTGTTTTATATTAAATAAATTCTATAGAATTACATATAAAAAAATTATACTTATATATTGAGTGGTTAAAAAATTACACGAAAGATCAAACTATACTTTGTAGTATCCCCTCTTTGCACATTTTTAAGACTCCTATGACCCCTTAAGTTATTGTTTTGTTTGGTTACTTAGGGTTCTATTAAAATGTATGTCATGGAAGTCAATCATCCATGCGCTTACCAACCGGGATTCGAACGCGGAAACTACTGGTTGGGATTTATACAGGATATTCGGTATGCCGAGTATGCAGCGATAAAGGTTTAATAAATTACAGGAATAAGAAAATGATACACATAAAGAAGACAGAACAGATCAGTCGGTTAAGGCTTTTTTGCCTTAAATGTGAAAGGTCCCATGTTCGGTCCGGGCATCGCCAAATCAACCGCCGACCTATAAATCGTCCGTGAAGAAAAATGTCCGACGAATAATACCCCTTGCATTGGGAATGCACGCTAAATATTCTTATTAGTCCCAACCCCCACTGCGTACGATGGCTCCTTGAACAGTTGCATTGGGTGCATACCCTGATGTCGACTCGTTACTTGACCGCGGTTGTAAACTACGACGCCCGTCGCCAATAGCCATCATATAGCTCTAGTGCGAAGATATTTCAAACTAACTTTACTAAACTATATTAGAGGGGCTGGGAGCTTAGTCGGTTGAGCACACGCTTAGCATACGGAAGGTCCCAGGGTTCGGGTCCCGGGGCATCGCCAAAAAGTAGCTGCCGACCGATAAACGGCCCGTGCAGCAAAAAATGTCCGACACATAATACCCCGTGTAAGGGAGTGCACGTTAAATATCCTTCAAAGTCCTAACGCTGCGTACGATGTCGCCCTTAACGGTTGCGTTGGGTGCCTATTCAGGTGCTGGCTCGTCACCTGACTGTGGTTCTAAAATACGACGCCCGTCGCCAATAGCACTCGTGTAGCTCTAGTGCGACGATCATTCAAACCTAAAACTAAACTATATTAGAACACAACGGACGGAACACAACAAGACCTCGCATTGAGAGTGGAACCGAATCATTAATTAAAATCGCGGAAGTTCAAAAATGAAAAACTGAAAAAAGTTACCTAATATAAAACACGCCAATACTGCTACCTAATGCCAAAACAGATTTAAAACGTTATGCGAAAATCCTTTTTGAAAGAAATGGTAAATTTATACAACAAAAACTTCAAGAAGTACATGTTTTTTCACGGATTTTAACTTAAATTAATATTTCAACAAAAAATATATAAGTCCAAATTTGTGCAATTGTTCACACTTTGTAATGCCTTTTTCTTAAACTTCAAGTCCCCAAAGCATATTTCAAACTCTTTCAAATAAATCATTTGGAAGAAATTAAAAAGATTTTTTTTTACTAATTAAGAATTAGAATCCAATAGAATGAATCAATGCCACTTAAATTTTTTTTAAGCTTTTAAACTGGACGCTATAGTAAAAAAATCCATTTGTATTTTCGAAATCGGCGTCCAAAAACACACAATGAATTGAAAACTTCAGCTTACGGAGCAGAAGTTAAAATTCGCAGACTCTTGAAATTGAACTACACGTACCTTATCTTATCTGAGTTTCAAACATCTTTAACTAAAAGGGGAGAGCTAACTTTAGGGGGAGGAGCTAACCCAGGGGGCGCTACTTCCTGGATAAGACTGGATATTGAAAATTTCATAATTTCGCTGCCACTTTTCTACCCTAAAAATGCAAATAATTGCGAACTTTTTTTTTTCAAAATTAATGAAATTAAAAGTTGTACGTCCCTATAATCGCGGTTTTTCAAATTTCGTCCTAGTTCATATTGTAAAAACTGTTTATTAATAATCAAAAAAATATTTTTAGGAATTTCAAAAAAATGGGATTATACGGACCTGCAAATCAGCTGCATGCATCATATAAAAAAAACCGCTTGTAAAAATATTAATTAGAGCCGGAGAAATGTGGCAGACTTTTTATTTTTTTCCCATAGGATTAACACAGAGAGAAGCCTTCGCTTGAGAAGCCGATTCTCGGTACTATTCCCCCTTAAGTCATGCAAATTTGAGTTTTCTGCAATTTCAAGGGAAAATATTTCTACTTTCATAAAGTCAATCACATATATTTGGATATCCTTGGGTATTTTCTCATTTGTATGTTTATTGGTTCATTCGGTTTGATATTTGGTTTGCTGTTGGCACAAGAAAATTTTGAGGTCAAAATTCTTTAAAATAACTTAATGACCCTAGAGCCAAATGTCAACCCTAAGTTTTTATGTTTTACCAAATACTGTAAAGATGGAAGACCACGAAATAACTATCATTGAAATGGTTCACTCTGAGCATAAAAAGTACTTATAAAAAAATTGAGTAAAAGTAAAAATATGCATGTCTAATAGTTTAACATATACTAGAACTTATTTAAGAATTTTCAACAGATTCAAAAATGTCAACTATCCCAGCCTACCCTATTTGTCCGAAAAATCTGACGACTCATATGACTATGAGCACTGATTTGAGTCTATAAAGGAGAAACTAGTTACATGTGATGAACTTTGTAAGATTACTAGTTAGAACTTCCGAACAAAGACTTAAAACATTTAAATAAAAACCTCCACGATAAACCCTTAAGCCCTCAATATCTTACACACTCTACTAATAACCCCAAAGAAGACACATAAAAGGGTATGCTGTAGTGCAGCATATTTTTAAGCAAACCAAATATTTCATATAAGCATTAATTAGCACTGAAAAAATAACAAATTATTTGAAGGTAACCTCTTTTAATAATCGAAAATACCAAATGAAATACAATATACAAAAAATAGCCTTGAACTTTAAGTTGCATTAAAAATACACACAATATCAGAAAGAACACACATTTGATTATAATCAAACATAAATCCAAACAAAAATTGACAATAATTACACTAGTCTTAAGAATTTGCTTAAAGATGTATGTAACATGAAAATACTGAAAAAAAAAAGAGTAAACAAATATAAATCCCCAAAAGTAAGAAAACTTAAAAACCTCCTGACAAGATAGAGCCGACAGTGCCGTTAAATGATTATGGAGCTGCCGGGCAGTTTGAGTTGAATACTGGCATATGGGCATGAATATTTGTATTGTGTGTCTGTATTTTTCCTGAATATGCTGTAACATACATGCATGTTAAAGATATGGAGTTGCAAGTCCAGAGGCCACCGAGTGCACAAAGTTGCTTTCAGGGTTCTAAATTACAAGGCTTAAAGACACAAACAAGGTGTTCAGCTCTACATGGAGGCTGGAAATAGACAGCTAAAAAACTAAAACCAAGATAGCAATGTTTGACTGCAATCTTCTGCAACACTAAACATATGGACACAAATCGACCATTATAAAAAATTCAGAACAGGTCTAAAATTCAAGTGAATTACTTTTTGCCAGCTTCAATTTTACATCTCCAAATCGAGCAAATTTAACTTTTAAAAATAAAAAATTCTCTGACAAAAATAATAATTCTAAAAACTCTTTGTAGGAACATTAGTTTTGTGATTATCATTGAAAACCAGAAAGGAAAAAAAAAAGGCCAAACCTTTATCCTACTTTTATGTGTATCTAAGTTTTTAAAAAAATACTTTAAGATCTAATTTTGAATTTAGGTGGACGACACTTTATTATTAAGCTTTAAAAAAAAACTAGGTACCATAAGCCAAATCAAAACAAGCAGACAGAAATGTAACCAAAAAGTAAAATTAAATATAAAATAAAAAGGATTTAGCAAAGCAGTTTGAGTAATCAGGAAATAAGAAGTAAAATTTTTCAATTCGATATAGTTTTGATAAGTAAATATTTTAATAACATGTCATATAATTTGAACATTTTAATTTTTTTGTGATAATTTAATTTTAATTAATTTTAGTAAATTTGTGAAAAACATAATTTGCGTTAGACCTAGAAAAATAGCACACAAATGAAGAGCGTAGTGAAGAACATGCCAAGTGACATTTAAGAAAATGTTCAGATTTTAATGAAAATGAACATTTTATTCAATCTGTTATAAAGATAAAAATTTTCCAATTTTTCATAAACTTAAAAATTTTTTGTTACCATTTTCAAGTACCTTTGTTTAACAGACTTAAGTGCAAACTAAAAACATTAAAGCACATTTTCATCTTTTTGTCATTTAGTATGTTCTTCCACTAAGCTCTTCAAATGTATAAACACGCACACATACTTTTCAGCCCCTCCCCTCCCCCCCCCCAAAAAAAAAACTACACATGCAAGTAAAATTAAATACAAAAATTATAGATATTTCATAAGTACAAAAATTTTTAAGTTAACAACAATGTTTAACTGAATAAGTTTATAATATCTATATATGAATATGCTCACATTAAGATACAAGCAACTGGCACAAATTCTAAAGACTAGAAAATAAGAAAGCAAATTACATGAATATGCAACACTTAAAACTTAAATATTTACAAAAAAAAACCTAAAATATATTCAAAGATATTTATCTAATAATAGATAATGCTTAGTGACATAACCTACTCTTATAGGCCCTTAATAAAATTTTATATAATGGAATTCCAGTTCATATACACATCACTTACCCAAGATTTATACAGTTAAACCATGTTGAAATGAATTTCTGATGTAACAACCTCAATCTAAATGTTCTTCCCCGTACTCCAGGACTATTTAATCCTTTGGATATAACGATTACTTTGGATTCCTTTTATTGAGGTTTGACTCAATGTGAAGAGGACTTTTTAATTCAAATAGCAAATATATTAAAATTATGGTCAGATCCTGCAATAGCAAACCTGAGGCATAATAAATATTTGGTTCTTAAGAACAATTAATGTAATTAAACAGTTTTAAGTATTATCAAATAGCAGAGAGAATCGTCACCTGACTGTGGTTCTAAAATAGGACGCCCGTCGCCAATAGCACTTGGGTAGCTCTAGTGCGATGATAATTCAAACCTAACCTAAAAAAACTAACCAAATAGCAGATACTAAGGATTAGCAATACAAAGCTGTTAGCCGTTTTCAATATATTTATTTTCTACTGTCAACCATTCTTTAATTGGAAAACATTGCAGTGACTGGCAAATTATGCAAGAGAAAAAGCTTTTTCTAATAATAAATTAGGTCCAATTGCAATTAGATAGTAGCAAAAGTCAATCATTAGTTTAAAAATAATCTTCTGGGCCTTTCAGAATATTTTCTGTATGTTATGGTTTTTGTTGGGGGGGGGGGTGGATGGGATAAACTGAAAATGTTACAAACTGAATCCATGGCTGTAGGGATCTCTCAACAAAAGTAAAATTGCATCAAGATGAATTGAATTAAAATATCTTTAGTACAAGAAAACCTCACATGTGCAATCATGAATCCATTTTTCATCACAAAGAATGTACAATTTGAACTATTTATTTTAAATTTCTTTAACAGAAATAGAAGCACTTTAATGAATATATCAAAATGCATAGCAAAAAGCATTTCAGAACTAACATCATACTATTTTTACAATAGCATAAAAGTTATACCTACACATAACCCATTTAGGGTATTCAAATCACTTTGCTGAACTTTTGAAATACAGTAAAAGGTCTCAAAGCCAGCGTCACACGCCAAAATGTTTGTGTGTTATTCAGGATTACCTTTTCTCAATTTCAAAACTAAATACCATCACTACTATTTAGATGCATCTGCCAATGAAGGTAATAATATTTTTTACATTAGAACATTTTCAGTGCTAAAGTTGGATGATGATATTCAATAATATATTTTACAAAAATAAAAAATAATAATTTAAAAAATATTATGCAAAACACAATGTTAGAATACAACTTAGATATTTTCTTTGGTATAATATATATTTGTACAATACACATGTGTTGAAAAAATATCTTAGGATTAAATATCATCATTCAAAGGCTATATTCTAATCCTAGTCAACCCCACATCTAGAAAAATGACTTGAACCAGTTTTTTAACACTTAATATTTAGAACAAATAAAAAAAGTATTGAAAAGATTAAGAATTTAAGAACAAAAATGGTATACATCATTTTTTTTAGATATAACAGTTGATCTGCCTAGGATATCAATGTAAATGATGATTAAGGGCTCAAACTCCACAATACAAATTCTCCTAAGGGCAACAAAGATATCGGGTTTGGTGGTGATTTATGATGTGTAATGCGGAGGTGATTTATAATGGGTCTGGTTGCAATTTATAATGCTAAATAACTTGCAGATATAGCAACCCTGCTTCATTTTGTGATTGTCCAAAGTGACCACTAAATGAATCAAACCCAATTCAAAAGTTGCACTTTAGATACTGCAATTTATAACAAGAAAAAACATTCAATTTAATTTTTCATTTTCAAACAAGCAGTTGGATACCTTGATTACAACCTAACAATTATTCTTGATAGTATAAGTTGATTTTTTTTTTATCTAAATTATTATATGACTTAAATAACAATATATACTTTGGGTATTTGGGCAATGATTACATTTACATTGACATGATAATAAATATAAATTTATTAAACAAATGTTGGATGTATATCTTCCATCATTTGTACTTGTCTGATACTTAATAAAACACTTCTTTTCTTATATAACAATAATATTAGCATCACAATTATACTGAAGCATTAAAAACTTAATTTAATTATATCAGGTCAATAAATAAGGTGTAAAAAATAAGAATTGTAAAACCTAACAGAAAAATATTACATGCTACAATTTATCTCATAATGAAAATCAATTTTAAAATCACTCAAAAATATAGATGTTCTCACTAATTTAAAAGCTTGTTAAAATAGTAATTTGTAATAGTTTGAAGTAACAAAGTGATGCATCCAAAATTCTTTGGCAATAAGAATAAATAATTCTGTCAATAAACAAAGAAAACATTTAATCTAACAAATACTATGTTAGTTTATTAAAGACAGGCAGTTATTTTCATTTTTAAGGCTAATATTTTTTAAGGCTAATAATTTCGTTATCAGGACTTATATGTTCATCAAGGCACAAAGATTGAAATAAGTTTAAATTTTCAACATATTAACAAGTCTAACAAGCTCATTTACATCCTTATTCACTCTTTTTACACCTGTATAAATTGTGCATAGATACAGTTCACATATTAACTACAATAACAATTTTTAATTTATAAGACTACTCCATCCCATATTGCTTGCTTTTGTTTGGCTTTTAATTTTCTTTTTTCTGAAATAATAAAAATAAACCTTTAAATATTTTTATATTTACACAGATAACAAATTATCACATAATCAGTTTCAGTATTAAAAAAACCTAGATTAGAATCTGAGATATTTAATATTTTAAAAACATAACAGGCTAATTTCATTCGTGACAGACATGACATAAGACAACTTTCTTGGCTCTTAAAAAATACTAAATGTTATTTGACTGTTAAAAAATTACCATGGGGTGATGCAAATAAATGTCTTGATTATAAAAAAAAGTTGAAATTTTCATTCAAGAGAAAATACTTAAAATTAATTGGTTTAAAACATGCCGTGACTGACATGACAAAGTTAAGACACAGATTTTGAGTGACCTTATATTATTACCATTTGCTCTTAACTGGTATGCATTTCAATTCAAGTCTAGAATTTTTTTGGAATCAATATAAGGTTCTGATGTGCCAACCAGAAAGAAAAAAATTAAGAAATTTATAAATAGTTAAATATTATAAATATTTATTAGCGTGACTGACATGACAAATATGACAGACATGACAAAGTTTTGATGTTCTATATTTAACTCAAATTTTAAATGTAATTTTCGACGTAAATGTAATTTTTTACGAACTGTTTATTTTGAGGTATAAAAAGAGAAAATAAAGTGTCACGAATTTTTGCCGAGCAGATTTTGTTTAAAATAAAAAAGTTGAAATTTAAAAAATAATGTCCATGGCGCATTTTCGTGGAATCAACCAACAATGATATGGTCAAATGCTTTAAAATATTCGTTAGGAATGATTTAATGATCAATAAGGATAAACCTTAATACTTGACCTAAGGCCTTTACTTTGAATTTCAAAGTACTTTTAAATAGGAAGTAGCATCACTTCTTTCAGTTTGCTGACAAAATGATGAAAATAATAACATAATTTAGACACAACAAAAAAAAAATGAATTGTGGTGTCCACAAAGAACTTTTATGTAGATTACACGAGGGACGTAGCGGCCGACTTTAAAGACATTCTAGCACAGATTTTTGTATTAGTAGAGCCTTTATTATCCAGAATTCTCTGTTAACTGACTGTCCCTAAGTCAACAGAAAAAAAATTCTTCAACAAAGTCATCCTCAGCTGTTCATAAAAGAAACCAGAAAACAGTGATTTAGAAGAGAGGAATCTTCGTCGATACTGAAATCGGCAATTTTCCGTGATTAAAAATCAGAATCTTCGGCAATTCTGAAATTGGAATTCTGCACCGTTTTTAAATCAGGCCCAAAAGTTAGTTTTTAGTTTATGTAATGGAATATTGCAGATAAGTAAATGATAAAATTGGAATAAGTCAAACTAAAAAATAATGCTATTAAATGGTAAATAAAAGATACTGGTAACCTTTTGCTTCTCTTAAAATAGTTCTTTCTTGCTCCCTTTGTTCTTTAGAAGCATGCACTTTCAAGCCCAATGCACCCGAAACAAGTCGGCGAGCCAATGCTGCTGATGTAGTTGGTCTCGGCTTTACTGGTTCACTATAGCCTAGAAGAGTCAGATCGACCTGAATTATCCGAAACGGAAATTTGGAAGGCACTTTTGTCAAAAATAGCATAATTAGTTGCAGTTTTAGCATGCTTAAGGTTGTTAACCAAGAAAAAAAATATATATCTATATATGACATATCCTAACTTTACCCCCTTAAAAACTCATATTTTTATCCTCAATTAAACTTCAAAATTAATTACCTTTTCAAATATCCTAAATATCACTTAGTATTTTGGCATCCCAATCACCCTAGTAGTCGCGTTCCCACGGATCTTTAGTGCATCATACGCCCACACGCTGACCTTTTAAACCCTTTCTTTCCTTATAACAAATTTCAGATCTCTGATTGGTCATCGAAGAATGAGAAATAATAATCTAATAGATGTGACACACTTTCTAACGAGACTTCAACATGTAAGGTTGTGTGCTCTTTTGGCGGCCCGAGCTTCGGCTCTGGACTGTCCCGTTATATACTCCTAACAGAAATCTTTACAATAAAACATTTTTGGACGTCTATTCCTTCATTTCTAAATTAATAAAATAATAAGTATGCTTTAATGTGAAAGTAGATGTTAATTTACGTCATATAGTACTAGAAATTCCTAGTTAGAAAAAATTCTAAACTAAAAATGATAAGTATTTTAAAGTGCTCTCAAGTGTTATGTTTTTTAATGAATTTTGGACTAGTTGTGAAAAACAACTAAGTTTTTGAAAGTTGAAAAAAAACCATGTTCAAACATCATGGCAAATACTTAAATACTTTTCTATTATGGCAATATTCACAAATATTATCAATTAAAATATAAACTTAATCAAGAAATAAAAAAAAATAGCAGTAGGACTCAACTAATGCATAAGAGTGATTGTTTAAAATCATTGCCATCAGCCTTGATAACATCCAAAGGCAAGTAAGCTTCCCAAGATTAAAAAGAACATTTTAACAAAAAAAATTTTAAAAAGAAAAATAATTTCTGTATCTATGATGCGTCAAGGCCCACTACTTAAGATATTGTGTTGTTTGTTGTTAAGTGAACTAAAGTTGATTTATTGTGGTTTTTACTAAACTTATTTTTAAGTAAAGATACTTTTATACATTTTCTGATCATTTTTTAAATAAAAACCTTAATCTTTAGAACAGATAAAATTACATTAGAGTGCTTTTAAGCACGAAGTTAAATAACTTCTCAGATTTTTTCTAATATTCTTTTCATTAAAAAAAAATGGTTCGATCGACCATTTGCTCATTGGTTGCTCGAAGTGCAGCGCTTACTTTGGGAAACACTGCACTAACACATGGAAAGTCTGCAATAATTTGCCACTTAGCTGCTTCTAGTTAAGAACATTCAGATACAACTCATTTATCAATATTTTGGTTAACTTTCATTTTTAAACAAACTCGAAGGACTTTGTAAAAAAAAAAATTGAAATATTTACGTGTACACCAGTTGGCTTTTTCTTGTGACTCTTTTATTCCCTCTGATATAGGACGAGTTTTAACGAAAGGATGATTCATCAACAGTGCTTGATTCGCTGCAATATAAAAAAAAAAATATTAAAACTATAGCAGTTTGCACAGCGTATAAAAGTCATTTTGTAAAATTTTATGAAGGTTTAAAATTTCAAATACAAATTGAAATAAATTATAACTGAAAAATTACCATTAAAAATACTTTTTCAAACCAAACTGGCACACTGGGGATAAAATACACAACTTAACGATAGATTTAAATATACTATACAGTTTCCAAAAAGATATATGGCTAAAGTAACGTTCTTCTCAAAACCAAAAGTTGCCTGAATTAAAAGAACAAAATGTTATTTTAAACTAATTCTTGAAAATAAAATGTAAAAATAATTCTACAAGGGAAAAAATGACGATTGCAAAATTACAGTTTTTGATAAGTTTTTAAAATCAAGAACTTTAATTTTGATCAGACACTTCTCCATAAGGAAATTGTAATTGGGTATTGTGGCACTCAAGAATTACATTGTCTAAGTTTGAATCACTTAAGAGTGAAAAGCTTTAATTTTTTTTTTTGCCCTGATCTTATATTTGATTTTGCATGGGATGAAACCAACACCTGACCTTGTATGCCAAGATTCTGTTGACAAAGTGATTAACTAGATCCGCCAGAGTAAGAATCTCATTGATACTCCTAGTTTGACTGGATACATGTTTGAGATATTTTTTATTCAAAAATGCATTGATTTTTCATCTTTTGACATTTGAAATTGATATATCTCCTGATGACATCAAAATCCAATGAATATTTTTGGTGAAATAGTTTCTCTTCATACTGAACATTCAAAATTAATAATTAAATTTTGTAGGTATTATTGCGTATTTAAATTATTTTTTTTATTACGCCTGTTATTATTTTTATTTTAGAAAGTACTGCAGATACTGATTTTTCATACTTTTTGTTCTGTCCATACGTCCGGCTGGACATCTGTCCTCTTGTCACTCGACGAATGACCCATTAAATTATTATTGAAAATTAATGTTTAGTCATTTAAATTGCTGTTGCCACATTAAAAATATAACGTGAACAATTAAATTTTGAGGAATATTAATTTTTCCTATATAAATCGGTTTAGAAACATGACATCATAAAGTATAGCACAACTTAAATTATTTAATGTTCATTATTTGTTAACTAAGAAAGCTATTCAGTTTATATTTTCCCTTTAACAGCTTATTGTATGCAGCTTTGTATGAATGGCAGCCCTAGAATCCACAAACAAAGCAACTTTTTCTTTATCAATGTTTTCAATTGCCCTAAAAGCCCTACAGATTGCATACAACTTTGCATCAAAATTATGATGATAATGACCAATTGCATCCCGCAGTTGAAATGCGCTCGGAAAAACACTGGCACACACTATTACATCAACCACCTAGCAATCAGTATAAACATGTGTCCACTGTTCAATAGGATAGTTATCGTATATGATAGTTAAAGCAAGAGTCCTAAGCTCTGATGGGATAGAAGAACTTTTTAATAGGTACAACCAAGTCGAAAGAAGCCCTTGCACAGTACAAAAAGCTGGGGGAAAAGTTAGGTTCAAAGATAAGTTCTCGATTCAAGAGAAGTCTCATACCACCAGAGAGTTTATTGACAGCTGTAATAAAGGTGCACTGAGTCTTTAAACTTGGCTGATCTAGGACATAATTTGACAACAAATAACTCACTTTGCTTATTCCCTGTATTTAAATTACAAAAACAGGAATATGTGACAAAAGGTAAATTTTCTTTAACCCAGGTAACACAACAATTTTGGCCAATGTCACATGAGTATCGGCCAAACTTGGAAAATATTGGATGATCGATCATTTACTACAGATTTTAACCAGATTTCTCTGTTCTTTGAGATTTCATACTGGAAATTACGAAAGATGCAATACTTAATTTTACTGCAATGTTATAGTATTTTGCAAGTGTAAAAGGTAAATATTATATTTTGCAATATATATTATATATTTTGCCCAGCGTCGGTAAAAAGTAGTCCATTATGCATTGGGCGAGGGGTATGAGCCGAAATTGGCCAATACTGCTATACTACTAGGGAAGTTTGATACACAATAAAATTTTAATTAATAATGACTTAAGGAAAATAGTATATATTTTATGAAGATGTACTTACAATATTTAAAGCCAAAATTTGTAGTGTTGTTGTTTTAAAAAATACAGCCCATTAAACAGCTCTTGCATTTCACATTTAATACTGACATTCTTTTACAGGTACGGAAAAATTTTAAGGGCTCATGCTTGCATATTGTTATATAAAAAAATCTGTCGGATTTCAATAACATTTCTTAAATGGTAATACCTATAGTAGTTTCTATTCAATTTAACGTACCTAAAGAAGGACTTGAGAATATGGCTAGTGCATGGCAATCATCGACCCATTTAATAGAATAATTTGCTTGCCTGAAAAAAAAATTTCATTTAGAGCAATTCATCAAAAATGCACAAATTTTATTTTAAAATTGTAATATGGTCTATATAGCAGTATAATTTTTTTATATGTAATTCTATAGGATTTATTTATTATAAAACAAATTTATGAAACTTTAGCCAAAACTAAAATAAATGATAATAAATATCAGTGGTGTAGCGAGGGGGGGGGGGGGTTACGGGGGGTCAGAACCCCCCCCCGTGGGGACTTAAAGAGGTTTTTTGTAGAGCTCCAATACCAATTATCTCAAAAAAATCCGCCCCCCCCCGCGGGGGGGGGGGGGGAAGGAGGGAAGGGGAATCAACAAACCTTTCTTCTAAAAAGTTAACTTTTTTTAATTGCTGTATAATTTTAACATTGAACGTCTTTAATGCCATCTCGATAATCGCACCCCTTGTCTTTTTAATTACTCTGTCTATAATTAATGTTGCTTCAATTCAATTTCTACTCTACACTCAGGAAAAATTGCGTTAGGGGATTAGGGCCCCTAGTCGGAAAGACCTAAAATCGCGTTCCATTACAACAAGAAATTTGCATAAGCGTTTGTTTAATTTTGAAAAATTTGTTAGTATATATTATTGCAATTAGGTGGACAAATCAAATGGTAGGACACTTGCAGTTTTAATGTCGCAAAATGTTGTGTTAAATGAGTGTTATAAAATCACACTGCTTCCCAATTTTTCTTTTTCTTTTGTATTTCGGATGTAATAAGAATAAAAAGGAAATACTGTATAGCTATTTTTCCGTAATATGAAGTATTTTTGATTTGTCACAGTTTTTTTTCAATAATTGTTATATCTTTGATATTTCATTAGAAAATATATCCTGCTAATCACTTATCCATAGACTACGTAAAATTCCGCTCTCTGTTCAGACGGCGGACAAACAGTTTTTTAGAGCATGAACGACCATCTGAGAATGGAGATTTTGTTTCCGCATTTCCGGTGGGGCCATCTCCTAAGGGTCCCCCATTCGGATAGGGGATCATTTTTGTCTCTTATCTATTTCTGGATTTCCCGCGCTATTGACAAATTTCCATTCACACTTGTAGCAAAAGGGGCACTATCCGCATTCCGCGTAGAAACACGTCTTGTTTTTCTTGGAATTTTTTTTTGTAGGATGCTCACCCTAATTTTTCACCCCTCTCCCTTCTCTTAGCTTAGCCAATAAACTAGTCCCTCTGTGACTTAGGAAGCGGGGGGGGGGGGGGGGAAGGGGTGGCGTGTCTTTTGGAAAATAAACACATATTGATACACAAGGCAGCTCGTTCTGTACTTGTCATTCATTGTCGAACTTAAAAGCCCTAGGATACTCCAATAGTTTTAACTGTATTTCACCTTCACCTCTATTTTTATAAAATAAATGATATTTTGGTTCAAAAATTAATGCAACCAAAATATTACTCAATTCTTGCAAAGTAAATCGCGTATTTTGATAAGTCTTCACTAATCACGATATTGAGGTAAGTGACGATTTGTTAGATTATTATATTTTATATAATTATTCATTATTTGTATTTATTAATTGTTATCATTTTTGCATGTCATTTGTAGTAGCTATATGATGCGAATCTTGTTTGTTAGTTTTAAAAAAATTAAATAGAAAGCTTTAGATTTATTTACCCAAAACATCAATTTTTTTGTTAACTTATATAAATCAGTAACTTTAATCCTCATTAACTTTATAATACATCAGTAACTTTAATCCGGAATAAGTTTTAAGCGTGTTTATTAATAGTTATCATGTGTTTAAGTTCATCATTAATGAAGAAATTGGACTTCTTATGATAAAATTCATTTTATTTGTAATAAATACAGTAGACTCCCACTTAACCGGCCTCCGTTTAACCGGATCTCTGCTTTAACCGGGCTAAAAAGTGGGGATCGACCGTCAAGTCGTTGAATTTCCAAACTTCGACAAAAAAAGTTCAGATTTTTTTAAGGGTATGTAGGGGAGAGTGGGGGCTATTGGGACGCAGGGCTAATGGGACAAGGGCCCTAAAGTTAGGAAAAATACACTTTTTTATAAATTTTTCTACACTGCAGAATTGTAACAGTTACACTTCACATTTTAACAACCAAAGATCAGCAAATAAACGCATGTGCTGATGAGGAGAGAAGAATTGCTGTTTTGGAGAATTTAAAGTTAATTAAAAGTGTACCTTGTTTTTCAATTTTGAAATATTAAATAAAAACTTTCTATGAATTAAAATGCAGTTTTAGATAGATGAAATATCCTAGATTAAGATAGTATATGTCAAATACTGTGGTGAAGTACAAGTGCTTCTGTGTTGGGTCATTTATAAAAAACAACACAGTGGGGTCTAATGGGACAGAAACAGTGGGGTCTAATGGGACACGAATAAACCTAGCTTTGCATGCTTCTCTCAAACAATCTATTTAAATCTCTTATATCGTATTCAGTCAAGTTGCCTAAAACTTTAATTTAAAACTTTTTGCACTTTTTTCACAGTATAATAAGTGAAAGTTCAAGTAGCTTTATTGGTGACATATTTCCACCTTGAATTTTAATAATTACATCTGAATAGAGCTTGGTGAAGATAAATATATTGTTATTGGTAAATTTTGCTAGTAAGCAAGCTATTTTTTATTTGTTGGATTGCTTTCTGATAAAGAAGGCATTGAACTGAAAATTTTCGTAGGGTAGGGTAGTTGCATATATATTCCGGCTTGTGTACTTGATCGAATACCCGTTTATAAGCCTTCGTCAAGTAAGATAGACACAGAAAGAGTTTTTACTTTCACAGAGAAAGGAAGTAAACCCAGGGCAAAGGAGGGGAATCGAACCCGGGAGGGAAACAGGGAAAATGTTCGTTAGAATGGTCTGAAACAGGTGAACGATGGTAAGCTATTTGAAGATATAAGACGGTCTTTTAAATCCTTGTACCGTGAAAAAGAGGACAAGTTTGAGATAAAATTTAGAAGATTTAGTTATAAAACTAAAGATTTAGTTATAAAAACTAAAGATTTAGTTATAAAACTATCCTTTCCAGTTATTCAAAAAAAAATTATGGGAGCATCTTCGATTTTGAGTTTTAACTATGATATTCATCTCTTTCAATGTTGAATAATTGTTTTAAAAAATTCGTTATGTACACACTATTTAAATGGAATTTGCTTTAAAGTTTTATTTTCTGGTCCTTTTCTGATTCATTTCCCCTGTTTTTAATATTTTATTGAGGCAACATTTAGCATGTCCCATTAGCCCTGCACCCTGTCCCATTAGCCCCCACATATGGGGGCTAATGGGACATTTACATGTTTGTTTAAAATGCTCAGCAAAGAAAATATGGTAATGTTTTAACATTTGTCGAACGACTTTTTAAGTAAATGAATGTTCAGTTTATGAGCTTGTGAAAAAAGAAATTAAAATAAATTTATTTTTGCTGAAATACAGAGGTTGAAAAAAATTTGTCCCAATAGCCCCCACCCTCCCCTAATCAAAAAGGCAAAATACTAATAATAATATATAAAATAACCAGAAAAATGACATCTTATTTTAATTGTACATGTATTTCATGAGGCAAATATCATCAATAAACAGACGTGCAATCAAATAAACATCTAAATTTCAATTTATTTAATTTCTCCGGTTTAACCGTATTTTCGTGTAACCGGCTTACCATCAGTCCCATTTAAGCCGGTTAAGAGGGAGTCTACTGTAATTTAATATTTAATTAATACTTTAAAATTAATAATTTAAATGCATTGTACTTAGTTATACAAATTAATGAATGTTATTAATTATAACTAACTTTGTTTAAACAGATAATTATAATTAGTTCTAATTATTAATATTCATTAATTAGCATTTTCAATTAAAAACTACATTCATAATTATTATAAGGAAGTTTCCTTTAAACTAAGTCGGCAACTTCAAAATTTTGTAACCCCCCCCCCCCCCCCCCCCCTTGGAACAATCCTGGCTACGCCACTGATAAATATAAAACTATTTGAACACATTGGGATTAGGTTCGTGCGCCAAATTTTGAGGTCAAAATTGAAGAAATGACCAAGAAAATGACTTTATATTGTACAAATATGTACAAACAAAGACTTATTCTTAAATTCTCAGCTCAATTTCGATTAGAAATTATTTTAAGAACTTTTTTCTAAAAAAATTAATAAAAATTTTGATTTGAAATTTTTTAAAAATAATTTCTAATTAAAATTGAGCTAAGAAATAAGGTTATGTCTTTGTACATATTTGTACAATATAATTTATGTCATTTCTTCAAATTTGACCTCAAAATTTGGCGCGCAAGCCTAATCCCAATGTTTTCAAATTCTGTAAATAGTTTTATGTTTGTTATCAGTTATTTTAGTTTTGGCTAAGTTTCATAAATTTTAAAATTTGTTTTATAATAAATAGATCTTATAGAATTACATATAAAAAAATTAAACTTTTATATTGAGTAGTTAAAAAATTACATGAAAGATTAAACTATGCTTTGTGGTACCTTCTTTGCACATTTTAAAGATTCTTTTGACCCCATAAAGTGGGTGAATTTTTGGGGTGAAGGGGTGAAGAGGGGAAAAGGTGGCAAAAAAGCACTTGTGTAAAGTTCACTTCAGGATTTTAGACAAACCGTTTAAAACTGGTTAAAATCATCCCCAACCCCCTGCCCTTATACAAGGTCTAATGGTACCTATGTACCTGGAAAAAAGGGAAAATATTTGAAAGTTTACCTTAAACTAAGGTTTCGAAACTTTTAAATAAAAAAATGTAGATAGAATTTTTATTTACTAGGAAAATGCCCATTTATAGACATGTGTGTCGATATAGGTGTGTGCATACATATAATAAGCATAAATTATATACGGATTGTGAAATATTTATTTTTAAAGCATACGTAATGAAATGGGTTTTTACTAGTAAATACCTAGTTTTTACTATGTCTTGGTCAAAACTAGTTATTACCGGTAAAAACCCAACACTGTATCAAAGATTAAGATATTACATGTCAAATATATTGTGGTGAAATACATGTGATTCTGTGTTAGATCAATAATAACACTGTGGGTTCAAATGGGACACGAATAAACCTAGCTTTCTATTATTAACTATTCCTTATTAAGTTGAATTAATTTCTGAAATAGAAAGCAATGAATTACGGATAAGCTATTTGAAGATAAAGATGCTCTTTTTAAATTCATGTACTTTAAAGAAGAGGACAAGTTAGGTAAAATTTTTAAAAGAATTCGTCACAAAAATATAGTTTCCAGTGATTCAACATAAATTATGGGAGCATCTTGGATTTTGAGTTTTAACTTTAATATTTCATCTTTCAATGAAAAATACTTTGGTGTATGTTTCAAAATTTTATTTTCAAGTCCTTTTCTGATTCCTTTTTCTTTTTTTGAAATTTTAATTAAGGGCATTAAGGCAACATTGACCATGTCCCATTAGCCCTGAACCCTGTCCCATTGGACCCCACATGTGGGGGCTAATTGGACATGTTTGTTTAATATGCCCAGCAACTAAAATATGGCAATGTTTTAACATCTGTCAACTGACTTTTTAAGTAACAAATGTTCAGTTTATGAGCTTGTACAAAAAGAAATTCAAATGCATGTATTTTTGCTGAAATAGAGGTTAATAAAAATTTGTCCCATAAGCCCTACTCTCCCCTACAATATGTAAAACTCAAAATAAAAGTAACATATTATTTAGTTTATTTCCTTGCTAAATTTTTTCAAGTTTATTCATTAAAAAAATTCAATCATAAACAAAATTTACTTACTGAAATTGTGAAAATGCAGAGACTAAGTCTTGTGTGTTGAATTCAATTGGAAAACCGTATAACTCTATAATGCAGTCATATCCTACAATATTTATGATGTACATTAGTAATAGTTATACTTGAACTACATTAAATAACTTATTTTTGAATTATTGTTTCTTACCATCACCACTGCTTTCTTGTACAAAACCTTTATAGTTATTTTTAGCCACAAGCACTTCAATTTCACCAGTAATATTTTTCAGCTATGGGGAAAAAAACAATATTTTCCTAATGACCTTTAATAAAGAAACAGGCAAAACACACACATTGTAAAAAGTGCAAACTATAAATTATAAACCTAAACAAAATAGAAGCAAAAAAAAACCATGAACACATAGTAACTTTTTTTTATGTCAAATACCTACTTCTATAGACATACAAATGGCACAATAAAATTAGTACCGCTAAAGTATGTGACAAAAACAACATCTTTACAACATTTCGTATGAATTGACAGTTAATCTGAAGACATGTTACAATGGTTACAATAGAATAACATTATTATAAAACTTTTTAAATTGAAAATGATTACATTTACAAATTAAATTTATACAAGTATTTAATTGTTTGTTTTTAAACTTAAATCCTTGATAAAACAGCCAATAAAAGGCTAAGGTCTGCATGTGCCCACTTCAGGTTACCAAACTGGTTGAAATATTCTTAAGTGAAGGAAGCTTTCTTTTAGTGAGAAATGCTTAGTGGAATGGAAGAATTACGGTTTAGAGTTGCAACTAAACTTCTTTGCATAAACCTTTTATTTAAAAAAATAACCTGAATTAAAACATTGGATAAAGCTGCACAAATAAAAAAAAATTGGAAAAAAACTTACATCCTTTAGGAATTCCGGGTTTAAGCATTCTCCATCATCATCAAATTTAGCTTCCCATGAATCATCCTTTTCTTGAAAAATACATTCATTAGAAGTATCTGCAGAACTTTCACTTGCATCTATTTCAGTAGAAACTTCTGATGAATTGTCACTTGAATCTAACCATATACGTTTTGAGCTAACAGGGATGTCACTAATTTTATTTGGCAATGATCCTTGACAAGATGATTCACTTTTACCATTAACAAGTAAACTGATTGATGTTTCAGTTATCATTGGAGAATAAATCTCGCTTGTCTTTAAAGAATTGTCTGATAGATTAACGTCTAATGTACTTGTGCAACTTTCTTTTTCAATTAATTCAGAAGATGAGATTTTCTCATCTGACAAAGACTGATTCAATGATTTACTTATTTCAGAAGATGCAATTTGCTCATTAGGTATTGAACAAGGATTTAATGATTTGCATATCTGAGAAGAATCCATTCGCTCTTCAGAGGTACTATTTAATGATTCACTTATTTGACAAGATGCAATTTGCTTGTCGGATAATTGAGAAGGTGTAAATGGCCCATCAGATAATAGATTTGTTGTATCAAAACATTCACTTTTTATAAAAATAAAATCATCAGTTGTACTGGCTTGAGGTACAGTGGTACGATTAGAATTGATTATCATTTCAGCATTTTCAGGCTGGGAGACAGAGCATTTATCTAGATCATTCTCTTGAGATAATGGTGGCTTATCGAAGGCTTTTTGATAATTTTTATCAATAGAACTTATTCCAGATTCAGATGTGCTCTCAATATGTACACTTTTCTTCTGTGCACCTCTTAAAGCTCGAGGTACATAAATCTGCATATCAGGTCTTTTCTGACTATAAGTAAAAAAAACATTAAGTATAGATATACATTTCCTATTTTTTATAATTACTTGCATGATAAAAAAAAATAAATGAAGGGTTTAATTTTATGATTTACAGTTTTGTATAAATATAGCATATACTGGGCTGCAACATTAACACTAAAGAAGAAAATATGCTGAAAACACCACATACTGATCACATTTTTAATAATGTTAAACACATTTCTCTAAGCATAATATATTTTTGTTTGTCATCAGAAAATAGACCACATTTCATTCTTACGTGCAAGAAACTATATTACTAAAAAAAAAGAATATCCAATATTTTTTATTTGCTATTGAGTTACCTATGGCTAAAATAAATAGATATGCATTAGTACTATAACTTACCAACAGCAAAAATAAAATAATTACTTTAATACTAATTTAGTACATTAACTTTTAGTAATAGACAGTGGGAGGGTCTGGTAAACACAAAAATAACAACTTTATACCAGGATAAATCTAACAAAGCCACTAAAAGCACAATATTAAAAACAAAACAAACAAAAAAATACAAAAATTATTCATGGGTGTTACAAGTTACTTCAAAATGCAAATAATAATAAAAAATTACATTTTGAAATATTGATTTAAAACGCAATTGAATATATTGTTTCATTTTTATCTTAACAAGTTTGTGCAATTATTTAGTAACAGAAAATTTTAACCCCCCCCCAAAAAGATAAAAACATACAAATTATTCCATAAAACCCATAAAAAAACTAACTATGTAAAACAGTTCAAAGTGCCATGTAAGGAAAGTCACCTCAAAGAAGAACGGTTTGGCTTTCTTTCTGTAGATTGTAAGCCACTCTTAGCGTTTATAGGGTGCTCCAATTTCATACTAGAAGGCATCACTTTTGTTGGAAAAAAATTCAGCGATTTTAATCTTGCAGGGCAAATGCAATCAACACGCTTTTCTACTACTTTTGATAATTTATACGACTTATCATGAACACATTTATAAGGCAAACAGCATCTAAAAAAAAAGACCAACAAAACATTAAGATAGTGTTAAAGAAAATTTTAAACTTTTGAAAGAACACAAGTTATTAAGAAATCAAAGAAAACTAATCAGAAGGATAAATCAAGCATGACAGAATAAAATTATAAAAAAAAACCTTGGTTTATGTGCGGAAAATGTATACTTAAAGCTGTTTTACAAATGAATGTATAATACCAGGGGTTGAATTAGTAGAGTGGTTTTGAAAATCTAAATTTTTCAAGTATCAACTTCCAATAAAGGTCAAAAGTTGCATACTAACAAGATGAATAATTTAAAATTATTCGGCCTGGTGCATGGTGTTGCCGTTTGGCAACAATTAAAATTGAAATTATTTAAATTCTGATGTATTTAATTTTTTCCCCTATATTTCCCCCATAATGTATGAGCATTAGAGATACAAATATATTTTTTCGGGGCGAAAAAAAAATCATGCATTAGAGGGTTAAAGAACAAACAAAAAACATGTTTAATATTTATCTAAAATAAACGTTAGGTTTAGAAAGGTGAAAAATTCATTATTTATTCGTAATTTGTAAAAATTTAAAGTATACATATATTATGAACAGAAAAATGATACAAAATTCAGCTTAAAACTATTTATTAAATAGTTAATCAAATATTTTACGGCACAATAATGTAGTTTTCAACTCGAAAAATTTATTGCGCAAAGCTTGGGTGAAGTTTAAAACTTAGTTTTTTTAAATACTACAATCCCAAGTGGCCGAATATATACATTACTTATAATTTTTAATTATTTTTCCGTTAATCAGCATGTTGATGCATAACCCGGAGCCCTACTTGAAGTTGGATACTTGAAGAATTATGTTTTTTTTTTATCACCCTATTGTCAGGTTTTCTAGCTACTGGGAGCTCCCGACTTTTTGTATACGACTCAGAAAACAAAATAAAACTTACTTTGCAATAACAAGAGTTGATCCAACAACAATTCTACGATGAAGTTCGTAACCAATTGAAAAGCTACAAAGTTGTGGGAAAAAATAATCATCAATAGCCTTGTGAGCCAGGAATCGATACCTGCTCAGGAAAGGCGGGAACACTAGGACACTGAAAAATAAATAATTACCATAAGAAAATTATGATTAATATTTTATATTTTGACATTCAGTACTCAATAGAAGGTCAACAAAAAAAAAAAATTTTTAAGTGTCATCTTCGAAATAGTTTTATATGTGAACAAGACTGCATTT
This sequence comes from Hylyphantes graminicola, assembly GCA_023701765.1. NCBI lineage: Eukaryota > Metazoa > Arthropoda > Arachnida > Araneae > Linyphiidae > Hylyphantes > Hylyphantes graminicola. The sequence continues at coordinate 45,483,951 of CM043122.1, read as the reverse complement.
TTTCAGAATTTAAAATATAAATTCATCCCTAGCGAGATTCGAACCTGAACAAGACATCACTTTTGCTCTTTCTCACAAGCCAAAAGGACCTGTTGATATGTCCTGAACCATGATTTTATTATTATTCAAAGTTCTGTAGTTAGTGATGTGGTTAGTTGAAATAAATATTACAAAAAAACCTTCTGATAATTTTCACCATTTATTCCCTACAACACCACGGACACATTGCCTCACATTGAAAAGTAGTACCGTACTACAAAATGCAGTACATCTGGTCCCTCTAGCTAAGAGGCACTAAAATATCAATCTGTTAGACAGTCAATATGCTGTTTACAACTTAACTGTTATTAACTGAATGCAGGATTCTTCTATAAGTGAACCCTGTACAAGTTTGTTTGCTGAAATTTTCACTGAACTTGAAATGCACATGAGTAAAGGCTTCATAAATTATTTATTGATAAAAATTTGGGATTGGGTGTACTAACAATAGAAAAAATGAGTTATATAGTACACTAACACTGCTATATGAAGCTAAACCCGAAATTCTAATTACTTTTATGCGTAATATGTCTATAGACCTATAGTAAGCATTTTAAAAAAATAACAGAATAAAAATAACATAAATATGTCTTTATCAGGAAATGTAAAACCATTACTACCTGTTAGACTCGAACTTTTTAACAAATTGTTCAATTTCTTTTTTGAAATTTTCAAAAAATAGCAATTCGTCATGCCCTAAAAAATTTCCTTTTGCTACTTGAATATCCAGTTTGTTACAGGAGATAATTTAGTCATGCAGTGCAGACCCGTAACCTATTGAAGGATATAAAATATTGCATAGATTTCAACAAAAATTCTAAATTAAACAATTACTGTTAGTAATAAATCACAATCTTTGTTTTCAATAACAAAATTAAAGTATTTCGTATTGCGTTTGTTTCAAGTTGAGGTTTTGTTGAAATGTAAACAAAGAAAATTATAATTATTATTTCCTCGTTTTCGTTTGCCTGCTGGAGTGCTAGCCTGAAGTTCTACGCGCATGCGTCAACTGCATAGTGACGTCATTAGAAGACGTGGCCAATCAGGTATTTAGAATTATCTGGTTTCCTCTCGCTAAACGTTCTGATCTCTGGGGTTGATGGATTGAAAACTGCCCATTCCGCTATGCGAAGTTGTAAAATCCTCTCTTTCATCCAAGTCGTCTCCAAATTTTTGTCTCAAATGACCCCCATAAATTACGTGCCTTGAATAATAAACAAAATAAGTGATCAGAACTTAATATAAACATGTCAAAAGAAATTTTTAGAGATTAAAGTTATAAAATAACCAACGACAAACAACCTTTAAGCCCATTTCACACCTTGTCACAACTACTTGCAACTCCCATAGGACACCGTGCATTAAAAAGTTGCACTCAAGTCGTGAGACATTTTCGTGCGAGCACAAAAAAATCGCAGTTGCATGTACCCTTTTAGCCAATCAGAACTCAGGATTTCTTTGGCTGCATTGTGGCGAACTAGACTTCGTCAACTGGTTGTTTATTTACTTTTTAAGACGCCAACTTTCCCTGCTTGCAAAAATCTGCGCAATTAAAAATGGCTATTAAATGGATGGCAAAGATGAAAATTGATCTAATTAAGGAAGTTCGGAAACATAAATTTCTGTTTGATGCCAACAATGCCCATAGTTTGATTAAAGTTTGCTTTCAAAAAGATGAAACTTGCCAAATTTTGAGATAAATAATTTTTTTGGAAACCCGAAAAACCAGGTTACCACAAGTTGCGAGTTGCAGTTGCAAGTAGCTGTGCAGGTGTGAAATGGGCTTTAGATCCAAACAGATCAACCAACGGGTGCGGGCTCGATTCTTGCCTTCGCCCTAGGTGTACTTCCATTCTCTGTGCCAGTAAAAATTCTTTCTATGTCTGGCTCACTTGTCGGATGCCGGTCGAAGGCCTATAAGCGGGTCTCTGATCAAGCGCACAAGACGGAATATATCTACCTCATCTCCCCCCTCCCCCCCACCCCCGTCGATTGATTCATTTATCATATGTGCACTAGGGGAAGTTGCACTTTTCTTGATCCTAAAAAATGAAAAAGAGTACTATCAGCTTAAATTACAGCGAAATATGAAGTGATAAAAAAAATGACACCCACCCCACAGTCCTGAGACTCAAAACCTGGTATCAGCATGAGTATGGATTGGAGCAGATCAGTGATGTAATACATAATTGCAAGTTTGCCTGCATGTAAGTTGACACGCATGCGTTAACTACATATTTCAGTATGATGTCATAAAGAGATGTGGCCAATCAGGTCTTTAGTAAATGTCAGATATTCCTCTCGGTAAACGTTCGCGTCGATAACGATGGGATTCGAAACAATGCAAATGGTATTGACGATTGCGTTATGATGTATGCGAGAATGTTTTCTTTTTAGAGGCTTAATTAAAAAAATCAATTATAAGTCAATTAATTTTTGTAAAAAATATTCGAAAATAATTAGTTCAAATTATAATTATAATATTCTAAAATAATTAGCTCAAATTGAAGATTAATATCGTGATTAGGCTAATAATTAATGAATTAGTTTTTGTCTTTGTGAAACTTTGTATGACAAAAGGAATGCAATTAAAAAAATTAAGATAATTTTCTTTTCAATTTTAAAGAAATTTAAGTTAATTTCTATTTGTATAATTAATTATAAGGATTTAAAATTTATTATTCATACATAAATAAAATTATTCATATTTTCATGAATATTAATTATAATGGTTTAAAAAATTTTAATGAATGGAAATTATAATGGTATAAATTATAAGGTTTTAAACTTTATTGTGCATAATATAGAGGAGAGTGTTGTACCTTCTGACAATTTTTACATTTTAATTTTTTTCTTCGATAATTATAGTCAAAATAAAAATTTAAAGCAGCATTTCAACACACCAAATATATTCCTCTATAATATATTTTTTTTAATTCTGGCAGCTTGAAATTAAAAAATTGCCACTCATTTAAAGTAGAGAGGATATGATGTTGTACCTTGGGACATACCTTATAATTCAGTCAATAGTCATACACTTGAACTAATTTGTGTCAGGAAACAAACTTTATTGTTTTTTCAAGGAAATACACTAATAAAACTTCATAATTCAAGAATAATTTAAATTATACAGCAAAATTGCAAGTCCAAATTATTTAACATTATATGATGATACAATATGCTTTACTGTCCCAATGTACAACACACTACATGTTTTAAATCAAAGCAAGATAGTGGCCAATCTAAATGCATTATCATTATTTTCTCATAACCAAAATATTTTAAAATCTTCTCTTTTATGAAGAAAATAAAATGCAGTTGACTTTTGTAAAAGTATAAAGGTAAAAAATTATATTAGAATGAGAAAAATATTTACTTTGGGGTAATGAAATATTATTTTTTGTCTCCAATTCATCAATTCAATGATGCTAGTGTTAAATTTTACTTTGATGATGTCTGTTGGTTAAGGGGGAATGGGCGTGCAGGACCGGGGGTCTCCAAACTCAAGTGCCTCAATGTTAATCCAATGGGAAAAAATTATTTTCTTTGCCACATTTCTCCGGCTGTATTGAATATTTTTACAAGCGGATTTTTTTATGTGATAAATGTAGCTGACTTACAGGTCTCTATCTTCCCACTTTTTGAAATTGCTTCGAATATTTTGTGTAAAATAATTTAATGAATATTAAAAAAAACATTCGTACTAATTTCAAAAAGTGAGAAGATAGAGACCTGTAAGTCAGCTACATTTATCACATAAAAAAATCCGCTCGCAAAAATATTCAATACAGCCGGAGAAATGTGGCAAAGAAAATAATTTATTCCCATTGGATTAACATTGAGGCACTTGAGTTTGGAGACCCCCGGTCCTGCACGCCCATTCCCCCTTAAGGCTACTATTAGAAATAAACAATGTATGAATATTGCCAATAGATTCTTAGAAATTGTCAGTGTCCCAATGTACAAGCGTCCCAAGGTACAACACTCTCCCCTATGTAAAATAAGCCGACAGGAAACGTAGTTAAAGTGAATCTCCTTTATTATAACTGTTAAGCATTTTAAGAGAGAATTTTGGTCGTCTGAAGTAGACGATGGCTGAAGATGGAATGCTTTCAAAGATGACGAAAATATCTAGAACTCTCCCAGATCGACCAATCAGAGAAAAGAATTTTGTTATGATAAAGTTTTAAACAGGTCAATACGTAGGTAGATGAATCATGAAAGTTCGTGGGAAAGCGACTGTTTAATCTTTAATTTTTTTAAAAACCATTTTAATGAGGTTTCAATCGCTGTGACTGCAATTACTGCAGCAGTAGAAGAATTATTTTAGAGATATGTGGGGTGTTAGTGAATAACTAGATGAAAATCAATTTTTTAATGAACAATTTGCTATAAATTCCTTAATTATGTACAAATATATCCTTACAAATTGAAAAGATTGAATGCTGTTTTTTTTTATTCCTTTTTTAGGCGGTCACACTAGGCGTGCCCCTTAATGCAAGGAACATTATTTGCTAATATTACCTTAGTAAAAATACCAATACATTAAATTTTGTACTGTTAATATGGTAATTCTAAGTTTTCTGGGATAAAAAAAATGTGGGGTTCTAGTCTTTCAAGTTATGTTTTAAGCAAAAAGGTTTAGGTAGGGCAGTACTCGTTTATCTTTTACTGCTTATTTCCTCGCTTCTCAACACCTATAAAAATAAATTAAAATATTAGGTTTAGTCAAAGTGTTTCATTTTGATTCAAATGTTAATATTGTATATTTTAGCGGAAATGGCCGAATATGCAATCTGCTTACGTTTTTTTTTTTTAGGAAATTAAGAAGGTAAGTATTTCAAGTGGAAAAATTTTGTTGAAAAATTTAATTGTAAAAATATTTTGTTCTTTTACGCCAAAAAAAATAAAAAGTGCTGTAATTTAAATTTTCTACTAGACCATTTTATTTTCCACTTATTCTGAATAAAATTAAACAGTTTATCTTTTTATTTAAAACTTTTTTATGAGATGAAGCATAAATAAATTGAAACAAAACACTAAGTTAAACATTTTATTAGATAAATAAAACAAAACTAAAAAAAAACACTTATAATGTGGTCATTCTGAATACACGTACATATGCTAAATACAAATTGGATTCTAACATAAACTAATAAATATATCTTTATATTTATAAGAAACATACGTCATAAATAATAAAATTTCCCCAAGTAGCACATGATGTCTATAGTGTAGTCCGGCTGTCACTTCTTAGCATCCCAAATATTTTGATTGTGCAATGTTCCACTTTGTAAATAGGTAGATGGTAATGGTAATGTAATCATTTCCGGTTGCCTATTTCTAGCCTCCTTTAGGAGCTTTAACACAGCCAATAACACCACAACAATTAATTTAGAACCCTGGTCAAGTGGCGAGAAAATAAAAGAAGGAGGCAAGGTTGCCAATCCCATGGCGTTTGGCTAATGAAGAGGATTATTGGGTTAGTTTGGTTGGAAATAATGTGTCACACTAAAACTACACATGGGTTTTTGTGAAAGGAGGTTTCTAGTTAATTACTGATGGTCGTCATCGATGGTACGTGCATTTCTTTTCTATTTGACTTGACCGTCAATAGGTTTGTATCATCTGTAGTATATGGGCAGTTCTAATATAATTTTTAATTTCAGGTATAAAAAATTGTGAAATTTATTGTTTCAAAATCACTTTAAATGTATGTAAAATTGCTTATAATGGTTCTGGAATAACGAAAAAAAGTGCAGCAAAGCTCATTTGTAAAAAGCAAAACATAATAATAAGGGATGACAGTTTTTAAAAAACACCGATGCTAAAGAAACCGGCCTTACGAAAATAATTATTTTTCAAGGAAACCGAAATCACAAAAAACCGGTTAGTCTTAATACTGGTTTCGGTTTTCCATCCATTGATCATCACTACGGTAAGGAACGGAAAGTAAAGTAATTCACGCTGTTTTCCGGTCTTTTTTGTGTTGAAACCAACTCCAGTTTAATAAAAATGAGTTTTTTTACTTCTTGTACTCCACTTAAACATATTTATAGAAAAAAAAATCAATTATCAAGCAAAAATTAACCTTTACCCTGGGTGACTGTAAGGAAAGCAATAAAGCCCCGAAGCTCATTTTAACAGCGTTTTTTGTATTTTTGAGCTAATTGATAAAGTATAGCAAAATAAATGCGGCTACTAACTGAAATGTGAGTTTTCTTCACTACAGTTTTCATTTGAAGATTCACTGTAGCTTCATCCGGTGCTTCTCTTCACCACTTTAGCAATGAGGTCAGTGAATGTACCAAAACCCAGAGACATTGTTAGGAGAAGAGAAATACATAATATAAATATTAAAAGCCCAAATTTTATGAAAGGAATTTGTTAAGATATAGTATTAGTTCAATTTAAAATCTAAATAAATGTAAATTTTAGCTAAAAAATTTGTTAGTTTGAGCCCTAAACTAAAAAATTGACATTCGGGACACACGACCGACGCCGACGGTAAGAAATTTTCTGCATTGTTTTGCGTTAATTTTTTTTTTTTTTTTTTTGAGATTCTTTGCTTCAAAATTCCATTTTGCAATTATATAAGAACCAGTCTTTTAGTATAATAAGAAAAAATGGAAAAGAAATCATCTTTTTTTTTAAAGTTATGCCCAAAGAATATAAAATTAAAAATTATGGTAGAATTGCCATTGTATTATTTAACACATTTAGTATCACCTCGGGGAACGCTATAAGTCAAAATATAACTATTCAATAATAGTAAACCCGATGTAAGTTTGAACTGCGAACTTCACTTGTGAAACTGTTTCTACACCTTAAAGAAATGTGCGCCTGCAAAGCAATGAATAGCCAAATATAGTAACTCTTGCCTAAACCAAAACCTTTCTCACCATTTTTTTTAAAGTGGACTATTCCACAATCAAAATATGTGAGATGCTAAGAAGTGAAAGGCGGACTATAGTACCTAGTACCTGACGAAGTCCATTTTTGACCACGGTTGTAATGGCCATTGCATAAATGGAGTAGCAAATGTTGACAAGAACTTACTTGATTCTTTAGAAAGAAGAATAATTGTTGTCCTTTAAAAACTTATATATTCGAGATACTTTAACGATGGATATATATTTTCGTAGGCTTGCGTTACGTAGACGCATTTTTAGGTCTTTGAATGAGGTAAGTTGACTTCCTTTATCTTTTTAAAGTTATTTTGTCTTAATTTAAAAAAAAATCTTTTTGTGCTACTTGGAATAGATAATAAGTGATGAAATATGCCAGTGACAATAACTAAATGAAAAGTCTAAAAAAACTACTCGGCAAACTATTCGTACCGTGAGAGTGAAGTAAACATTTAAACCTCTGAATTTTTTTAAGAATTTTGATTGCTTAATTTATAATTTCTATATATTTACACTTAAATGTCAACTTTGCGTGCCTCTTTTTAAAAAGAAAAAAAATGGAAAAAATTTACTATTTGAAAAACGTTTTTTAAATATTCCAGATAAACCAATTCTTGTGGTTTGAACTTATGGATAATATTTGTATAATGCTGACAGGAGTTTTAGAACTAATGATCCAATAATGATAAGCTTCCATAAAATATTTTATCTCGAATGAGTAACATAATTTTTTTTTTTACTTAATATCTCTTAACTACTGATATTTTATCATTTTATTGATATCGGAACTAACCAACTTGTTGATATATCTGCAAAATCACTGAAAAGAATACGTTAATTGATGGAAATTTCAGATTCTAAATTCGATGTTACGAAAACCCGTAGAGTAAATTTTATGTGATAGAGTTATTTTATGTTAAATAATATCAAGACCTATGAGGCCCGGCTTTCTTCCATTTCCATTTAGTAGTAGCCTTGATTCTAATTACTATAGATTGCTCATTTCGAATGGCTAGTTCGATGATGGACCAATGATGGAATGATGGATTTGTAATGGATAAACTATTACAAATTTCCATACGTGGAGTAGAAGACATTCATTGAAGGAAAAAACTTGAAAACAAACGTACATCAGCTAAACAGTAATTTTACTCTTTAACACTTTCGATGAGGATAATGCTTTATGGTATGATGAACAAAGGACTCAAAAATGCTATTCTTGTGACATGTTACTCAGCAACAAAAATCTTACTCAGATGCGAAAGTGTTACGATCAAAGAGGCACCGAGCGCAAAGTATTCTAAATAGTAAAAATAAATAAATTATTTATCTTTCCCCACTTATTTGTATGCGACCTGCGCCACAAACAATAAATATTTAAATCTAAGTGACCACAACCCCTTTGTGAACACAGGGCCCATTTCTACCCTCCAACAATGTTGGCCAGAGATAGGTTTTGATGTGGTTTGATTCTTGGTTGGACGAATGGAAACGGACATGAAGATCTTTTCTGAACACTCTTCCTTCGTACTCAATAACAAACGGTGGGCATTGGTTAGACAAGCTCCATGCTAATCGGACGCAGTCTTTCACGTAGTGCTTCAGACCGTCGCAGTTCTTCAAGGAAGGGTAGTCGTACAGAGTTGCCCAAATTTGGGAGAGAACTTCCTGAAATAAGATTTTAAAAAAAATCCAATGGAGTACAGTGACTGTAAAAAATTATTCGGTTTTAAAGATTAAATAAGTGATATGATAAAAAGTAAAGTAATAATATGTTTACAATTATTTTAAGTATCATTAAAAATATGAATTAATGCGACTAAATGTTAAGAATGATTGCAAATATACTAAATATGATTTCATATATCTAAGGCTTAGGAATAAAGCTTGGTGTTAGGAAAGCTCGCGAATATATTAAATATTATTAAAAATATGAAGGAATGAGACCGAATGTTAAGAATCATGATTACGAATATATTAAATATGAAGGATTGAAGAAAAAATTTAGCCCTAGAACTACAAACCGTGGTAAATGTTTACCACAGGTAGGTTTGTATGTTTTGGGGTTAAGCTAGTCAATGCAATTATCGACTATTATTTAAACGATTTTCGCAAGCAAATTCTTCAAAATTCTTTTCGGCATGAGAAAATAAAAAAAAAAATTACTTAATGAATCAAATCGGCTTGTTTCATGTGACGTCATTCATTCCTGGATCTAATTGGTCGCTTCGGTGATTGGTGGTTTGACATCAAGGTAAGACCGAATCTTACATTGATTACTAAATCGAGACCTTATTTTCATTCCTGCGGAACTGTTGCCTGCCACTCAAGAAGTGAAACATGCCCACTGCTGCTTTCAGTACAAATTTACAAGCAAAGGAATAGTGGAGTTAAAATTTACTCAGATTTGAACTACACTGCTCACAACAATTAGGGGAGCGCATGGCTTAAACCATTTCACCCACAATAACTGCATTTAGTGCGGGGGTTCGAATCCCACCATCCCACCAGTCATCCTATAAATCGGATAGCTGTACTGGGAAAGAGTAGAAAATCCAACTCGTGACGGATGGGCCCGAGTACACTGGGACAGACGTGCTCGTTAAATCTGTGGAGTCCAAAGTACCGACGGCGTCAGCTTACAGTACTAGAAGTTCCGTTGGGTGCCCGCTCTGGTGTCGACCTCGTCACTTGACCAGGGTTCTAAATTAAGAGGCGTTGTTGGCTGTGTTAAAGCTCCTAATGGAGGCTAGAATAAATAGGCAGCCGGAAACGATTACACTACATTACACTACAACTGCATTTGGAATCATCAGCCAGCAATTTTTTTTTCTGCCTAAGTAAAGCTCACACTGATGTTTCATTGGATGGGAGAATCAATGTTTTGAAGAATGAAATAATGTTTGTTTTAATTAAATGAAATTATGAAAAACATCGTAAAATAAAATTCACTCTGAAACAATTTTAGCAAATGAATCGGAACTAAATTCTTCATGCATGCATTTTTTAGATCTTTAGAAATTGATTTTAATTATTTTTATCAAATAAACTTTTGAAAAAAGTATTGTTATAATTTATTCGAAAGTTATGATTTCAATTTTTTTCTCTTAAATTTTAGTTTAAAAGTTAAGATTTCCCCCCCGGTTTTTTATCATTTAATTCAAGATGCATAAGGAATCTATTTCACAAATTTTATATTTTTAGAATTAAAAAATGAAAAGTTAAGACTGAAAGGTAACAAAAGTTCGCAAAGTGCTCCCCTAATTGTTTTGAGCAGTGTAGTTTAAAAGTAAAAAAAAAGTGAAATCAAATATGAACCATAATTCCTACTTCTAAGTTCTTTCGTAGATCAAATCTATCCACTGAGTTTTTCATATATGCAGTAATGCAGTGATCCAATTCCTGGATTGTAGGATCAGGCGCCCTTTCATCATTGACTTGCAAAATATGCTTTATTCGTGATCTAATTTCACACATTGTGTGATACACTGAACGAAAGGACAACTAGAAAAGAAAGAACTAAGTTAAAAGTAAATCTCTTTTGTAACTAAATTTTTACTTTTTTAAGATTTGTCTGAAAATTGTAGTTTTAAAAATACTTCGGCAATATTTCAAATATTTCATTCGTAAGGGATGACCTGTAGGTGTAACACAGCGGAAAAAGTACAAATAACAATGGGGGCTGGGGAGCCCAGTCGGTTAAGCACTCGCTTAGCATGCGGAAGGTCCCAGGTTCGGGTCCGGGCATCGCCAAAATAGCTGCCGACCTATAAACGGCCTGTGCAGCCAAAATGTCCGACGAATAATACCCCGTGTAAGGGAGTGCACGTTAAATATCCTTCAAAGTCCTAACGCTGCGTACGATGTCGCCCTTAACGGTTGCGTTGGGTTCCTATTCAGGTGTTGGCTCGTCACCTGACTGTGGTTCTAAAATACGACGCCCGTCGCCAATAGCCCTCGTGTAGCTCCAGTGCGACGATAATTCAAACGAAACAAATAACAATTTTGATATAATCTCTTAGCAATAAAAAAGACATTATATTCTGTCAAAAGAAAAACCTACTATCATAAATTTATTGAGTTTAATTTGAACCTATGCCTTTTAAACCCTTACGGACAACTCGACCAATCTCGCAAAAAGGTTTGACAGTCACTAGAATTTTCTAAAAAAAAAAAAAAAAAAAAACTGAATATACTTTTAAAATAATGTTTAGTTATTTTTTTTACTAAGTTGGAAAAAACTGTTAACATAAGCGAAATCATAACACCTGCCGCCATCTACAGTTCAGAAAGGTCTTAAAATTTTCGAAGTTCTTTAATGATATCTGTATTATATTGCATATATTTTACTATCTAATAATTCTGCAACGAGAATTTTATTAATTGTACATTTTAGAAATTTCAGCTATTATACATCTTTAATGTACAAAATGCATTGTATGATTAGAAATTTTTTATTTTTTCTTAAAATACGCATATTGATTTTTATTGTAACAAGGGCTTTTTAACCAATGCGTCTGTTAAATCTGAATCTATTGAATCTTAGATATTCAAAAATAATCGAAAAAAAGCACCACATGCTTATTATTTTTTTTTAAATTTAACCTTCTTTTTGTAATATTGCCTCACCAAACTTTATAAGTTTTACGTAATATTATTTTTATTACAATGTTTTTGTAATAAATATGAGCTATCCGTAGCCGGTTTCATGGTTTGTTTGTGGGGTAGAATAGAATGTTTGACGTAGCTGTGACGTCACCATAGACGTAGCTGTGACGTCCCCATAGACGCGGCCGCTCCAGTTGTCCATTTTTTCTTTCTTGGCAGTATAATTTCCTTCAGTATCTTCAAAAGTTACTTATACTTTTGAAAGAATAAATATTACTTACTTTGCACAAAGAGTTTTTGCACTGAATTATTCTATTGAAAAGTTACCTTGAGCTAACTGAATTCGATTCTCTTTATACTGTTGACTTCGCTTCTTGATTTTTTTTAAAAAACATTATTTAATTTATTTTGGTAAAGTTTGAAACGATTACCTGATGGTCATTGAATAAATATTTTTAGTTTAAAGTGAAATTGTATTTTTTAAATATACATAACTTTTCTGAGAAAGATAGTAATGCAATATTATAAAATTTAAGAAAAGTTTAACGTATGCAAGTAAGTTATTTAATGTAACCTTCTAAATCTCTCTATTTAATCTCTCTCTATTTAATGTAACCTTCGAGCTTTTTTTTAATAAAAAATAAATATATATAACTGTCAATATTCTTAATGTTGCAGCCGTTTCTACTCTTATCTCATTTCCACGGACTCTACTTACAACCACAGCCGAAAACAGAATTTTCGACTTCAAATCATGGGCATATTCCAATTCAGGTATGCTGTCCAACGCGTCCAAAGTGTCCACACGGGACTGGGCATACAGATTTCCGTATCTTCGGATGAGGGCTGTCGGCCTTCCTCCACCCATTGCCACATTTTCGAACCTCATGCCTCGGTCCAGCATCAACCGAGCCTGCTCAGCCAACCTAGAACAATGTAGAAACATACCCTATAAATCTAGTACATGAAGCCTACTCATCTAACCTATAACAATCTAGAAATATTCTTTATAAATTTAGTACAAGAAGCCTACTCAGTAGGGTGGGCCGAAAAAAACTTTTTATTTATTTCAGATCGCTATAGTGCGGAAAAGTTGCCATTGGTAGAGACATGAAAAATGCACTAATTATTATATTTTTATTACCATATCTTCCGTTCGCGCAAAGCTATCAAAGTTGGCAAAAAATTGTTAAAAACCGTATTTTTTTATTATTTTTTTAAAACACCGTAGATGTTTTTAATTACGTTCCTATATCTTGAATGAACTACTAAAAGTATGTAAAATCCATATATTATAGCACTTATAAATAATAAATGCTATAATATATAGTATAATAAGTTATTATACATTGTGTCAGATCTTCCGGCCACTCAACACCTAGTATAAAATTAGGAAAATTCGTAATTTTTGATAAATTTCAAAGTTTTAACTTTTTGTAAATTTTAATCATGCAACATGATATAGGAAAGCAATTAAAATCATATATCATGTTTTAAAAAATTATGAAAAATTACGGTTTATGAGAATTTTTGCCAACTTTGATGGCATTGCGCGAACGGAAGATATTGTAATAAAAAAAATAATTAGTGCATTTTTCAAGTCTTTACCAATGGCAACTTTTCCGCACTATAGCGATCCGAAATAAAATAAAAAGTATTTTTCGGCCCACCCTACTACTCAGCCGACCTATAACAATATAGAAATACAGGGTTATAAAATAACGCTCGCTATTTGGAGTGGTCTGTAGCTTTAATGAATAATCCAAATGCAAAAAAACTTTGAGACACTTACTAATCAAGAAGGAGGACAAATAATGGAATCATAAAAAACAAGCTCGTCACTTGACCAGGGTTCTAAATTACAAGGCGTAATTGGATGTGTTGGCCGTAATTAGCCATAATTGGCTATGCCTCGTAATTTAGATTCTGGTCAAGAGACGATGTTTTTTTATGATGATTCTTTTTTATGATTAATTTTTAGGATTCTGTCTTTATGATTCCATTCTTTTTCCCCCTTCTTGATTAGTAAGTGTCTCAATTTTTGATGCATTTGGATTATTCATTCAAGCTACAGACCACTCCGAATAGCGAGCGTTATTTTATAACCACCCTGTACATTTTATACAACAATCTAGACAACAATATATTTCTATATAAAAATATAGAAATACATTTATATTTCACCCTCGTGAAACACACACAAAAGTTGCATTCAATTCCGCAATTTTTTTTATCAATACATACATTTTTTTTTAATATTCGTTAGTTTCCTGTACATTTTATGCTTATCTAAACTAGTTAATCTTTCTTGACGTTATTATTGAATTAATTCTACAAATGTGCTTCTTCCAAAAAACTATCCTTCCAAAATAACACGCTCTTTGAAATGTATTTGAAGTTACAATTCGTAAAGCAATTGAAAACAAGTCTTTAAGTCAGGAACATAAACAAGGCACAAGTTTTATAAGATAAAAACAACTTATTTGCACTCAACACTGAAATAGCAAATTTTATTTGACATCTTTACATCGATTTTGTCTAAAAGCACTCAAAAAGAAAGTAATTTCGAAAACTACACTTGGCACTAAGAAAGCTAGTGTCAGGTGGAGTAAAGTAAGTCACGGGGTAAAATTAGTCAGTTTTAAAAATAAATTCCTTTAAAAAAATAATTTTTCCTTTTCCTGATGGCAGTTTTAAATTATATGGATACTGTTTATCATTTTACATACAAAACTAACGGTAAATTCTGATGTGAAGTTACAGTTTTTTACCATTCCATGTTTTCATTTGTGAAACTTTAAATTCTGGCCTTAGAAAACTTTTGTTTTAAGAAAAGTTAGAAGTACGTGCATCATAAAGTTTTTCTTACTGTGTACAGATACTTCTCAAGAATTAATCCAGAAAGTTTCAAAGTAATAAAAGAGAAAACTTATTTTTTCTGGCAAAAAAAAAAAAAAAACTGAGAGGGGTAAAATAGATCATATTTTAAAATAGGTTGGGCTTAGTACACATTACGCAGGCCCGTAGGCGCAATGGTTAGTGTGCGAGCCTTTAGAGCTGCTGGGCTCGGGTTCGAATCCCGGTAAAGGCATGGATGTTTGTGCTTGTCAATAAATGTTGTTATTTGTCTATGTGTTTGTGTCGTCCTTCTTTGTGTGTCTCTTGTGACTGTCTCTTCTGGCGAGCTGGGTAATGGGCTATAAAGCCTACACTTTCCCTTCTAGAGGGCGCAATCACTGTCACTGTCATAGCACACATTACATAACTAACACCTTCTTTTGCTTTTTAAATCTCTTTCTGATAACTACTATTCGTATGAACTGTTTTTAATATTGTTTTTTCACTCTTTTATTCACTGCAAATTTGAAATTCATTATCCCCTTCATTATTGAAAACCGAATATAATCTTACCTGATTGTTTTCTACAAAATGTTAAAAATAAATTTTGAACAATTGGAACAGTTTTTAAATCATGACTTATTTTATCCCACTAATGACCCATTTTACCCCACCCCATGGGGTAAAATAGGTCAAAAACATCCCTTTTTTAAACACATTTATCATTGCCAAAAACGTTTTTTAGAGAAACTTCACTTTAAATGTTATAAGAAAGTTCCTTTGCATATCCTAAATATTTTTTATACCGGTCGAATTGATATTTTTATTGCTTTGGAAGTGCGGATGCAAAATATGCTATTTTTTACCTATTTTGCCCCACTTGACCCTTTTAGAGACCCTATTAGAAACATGCTTTCATGCTTACAAAATAAAAGTGACAGATTTTAAAGTGTCCGAAAACAAAATATTTTAGAACGAAATAAAGATATAGATATTTGTTTGAAAATACTTACATTTTGTAGTTGGATAAATAAAATAATTGTATGATGTTGAATTAACATGCGTTGAATTTATTAAATAAGTTAAAGCCGTGTTTGTGTATTTTCACTTATTAATCGGTCATTCCCACAGATTTGTCAAAAATTAGTTCTTGATGTTTAAAAAAAAAATAGACCCTTAAAACATAATGCAACCAAAAACTTTTATCGTAACTTATACTGCCATTGAGTTTTCACTAGGAAAACCGCAGATTAAAGTTCGTCGAAGATATATTTTTTAAAAGTTTGATACAAAACACAAATTGAATGTTTTGCAGTAAAACTTTTTTATGAAGATAATATAAATAAGGAAATACATTAATATAAATATTGTATTTAATTTAAAAACTATATTTATATTACTACCTTTCTTTAATCTTTCGCTCACGCTGCTGAAGAAATTCAATATTCAACTGCGACTGGTTGAGCTCAGCTTTCAAGACACTGACTTCTCGCCTCAACGCTGTCACTTGCCACGAATCTTGGAAGCTAACTGTTGAATGAGAGCTCGTCGAGAGCTGAGCACTGGGAGTTGGTGAATTCGACAGCTTGCAAAGGGGTCTTGTAGACAGCTGAGAGCTTGGTGATGGAGAATTGGACAGTTTGGTCAGTGGGCGGTTGTCCAAGGGGGAGTTGCTGATTCGGGAGCAGTATAGGGGGCCTAGAAATGGAATCAAAATCAAAAGTTATCGTTTTTCTGCAATATAAGTGTTTGGCCGATTATCACAAAAAATTTAATTTTGTTACTGATAAAAAACGAGGTATTACAGTTATTGCAATGTATACAATTTGTGATAAGGAATTTGTCATAACATTGCTAAAATTAATCTTTAATATCATTTTTAAGACCGTTTGTGATCAAGTAACAGGAACTGATAACAGCTATTACCCAAATAGAACGTTTGCATATTTATTCTTTACAAAATGTGACTGTTTGATTCGTGCGGGAAATGTGAAAAATCAGCCAGTGTAGGGGGTTTAATATATGTTTCTGAGTTTATTAAATAAATAAATAATTTCTGAGTTTATTAAATTAAATAAATAAAATTAAGTTAAAATAAAATATCGAAACGTATCATAGTGTATGAAATGAGAAAGTATAATCAACAGTTGAAAAAATCAATGAAAAGGTATGGTAGTACTCTGAGAAAGTCAGAAAAAAAATCGAAAGTGAAGAAAGATATGTAAAATTAGCCACTGCCCTATTTTGATAAGGTGCTGCAGTGAATAGATTTTCCATATATGTAAAAATCAATTGCTTTTTGCCGAAATGAGTAGAAAATTAATTTTGTAACCTACTTACAAAATATATGTGGTGGATTTTAAAATGCTCAATGTTAGATAACCTTCCTTGGCATGTCTTTTTTAATAACATATATTACTATTTTAAAATATTAAGAAAAAACTATCATTTTAGATGCTATGAAACAACGTAATATTTGTAACTTTATTTGAAGTAAATTTATCAGAACAATTTAAATTTTTTAACTTAAAAATGAGGGTGTTGTATCTAAAATACTGCGACAATTTTAACGCATCCATACTTCTTATTTGCTACACTTTGCTATTAGTTGCAATTGTAACAATCACTCTGGTCTCGATTTAACGCATTACAAAGTTAGAAATCAGCAGGAAGCTTTATTTAAAAATTGTGTGGTATAGAATTTCGACTATTTTGTAATGTTTTTGGAGGTAACAGGGATAGTATTGTAAGATTTCGATAAATCATAAGTTAATTTTTTCTTAATTAACTTGTCAATCCAGTTTGGGAAACAGTGAGGGGGACATTAAAACATGCAGACCGCAATGTATAAACATCTGCATTGCCCGCATATATATGGATAAAGCGTATCCTCTTGCGACATGGGATCTAAATTCGGGACATTTTTTAAAAACTCCCCAGAAACAATTACACGTTAATTAGTTTCGAAATTGACCAGGTCCGATAGAAGAAGATCCGAAAATCAGTTTTCAGCCTTTGATTACAGATATCAGTCATTTATTTCTAGAAAAAAAAATGAAGTTGAACGAGGGTCATTGCGATATTAGAGTTCTTGAAAAGTAACTTTTAACTAGTTCTTTCTTTAAAATTTTCAAAAAGTTCTTTTAGTAGTTAATTTTAGAGGAATTTTGCATTAAAAACAACGTTAAATGAACTGTTAACTTTAAATAAGTTATACGGCCTTTTTTCGCATTTATAGCACAAAAAATGCTATTTTAGAGGCTAAGGCGTGTATCTCAGTTACTATTACAAGTATTTTTTTAATTATTTTGTTGAACATACTTTTTAGTATATATTTGTATGAAAAGTATGTTTAGATTAAGAATATTCTTGTAGGATTTTGCTGAGGTCTTAAGAGAGTACACTGTGAAAAAAAAAATCTGTAACCATTGCAATTTTTTTTTTTGTAAAAAACTTTTCCTAGGAAATTTCTAGTAAATAATTATTAAAAATAGTGCTGTAAAAAGACATCATATATTTTTGTTAGCATTACATGTATATATCACGTAGATTTACAGGACTATTTTATGTATCCCAAACAAGTAATGTTTCTGTAACTATTCAAGAAAATTTTATGGATAACACATTTTCCGTGCATGATTGGTTGGAAAAAATTGCAAATACTAGAAATTCTTTTGTAACTGCAGAAATGAAGATTTCTGTTCAGAATTACAATTTTTTTTTTTGTAAAATTGGATATTTCTGTAACATTACTTAAAAAAAATTTGTATGTATACTGTATTTTTTTTTTCAGTGTACAGGTGTATTACTAACCCTCTGGTGGAATATCAAAGTGGTGTATGATTCCTTTCGCTGAGCTCACTGAAGATCCTTCGGTCAGCGACTGATTGTCACTGCTGCTACTACTGCGATGGCTTCGGTTTCGAACTGCAAAAGAAAAAGAAGCATCAATATTAGTTATTTAATAAATATAAATTATGAAACACAAGGATTTGTATAACCCACAAATAGGAGCTTTCTAAATTATCATACCTAAAATCTTTTTATAATTTACATGATAGTATTGTAACCAGTAACAAGTTTCTACGTTCTTTCATTCGAGAAATACTAGTGTGTGTGTACTTTAATTGAATAATTGTTTTCAGAAAACCCACAAACTGTTTTCAGAAAGTCCACAAACCATAGCGTTTTGGGGAAATTAAAGAAACTGTTTTAACAGCAACTTTACAAAAAATTTACTGAACAAAAAATGTAACAATAATCTCTTGAGCTTGATGCTTTATTACAACTTGAAAGAGTAAAAAAAAAAAGTATTATTTAACATTAAAAATTAATTTTAAAGTTGCTGGGCCTCCTGAAAAGAATAACAAATCTGTGTGTTTTAAGATCAAAAAAAAAGTAATAGGGGAGAGAAGGGGAATGGCGCCACCTTAAGGGAAATTGAATTTTCATGCAGAATTGTGTTGCAATTAATGTAAATTGTAATGAGCATAGCATACTACAGTTCATAACCTATCTTGTAGTGATTTTTTTTAAATTTTAATCTTTAATAGAAACTGAATAAAATAGTATTTTTCTAAAGCTCGCACAGTGGCGGGATTACCCCGGTATCTGGGGTAATGCCGCCACACCACTGGGGTTATGCCGCCACATCAATAAACAAAGCAAATAATCTATAAATAATGGAAAATTACATAATAAAGCAACACATATAGAACTAAAATAGGTTTAATTAGCTTTGGAATGGTAAATTGTACAGGGTACAGGGTACAGCTCTTTTATTAACTTTCTGTGTTCAACTAACTATGCAGGTGTTTTTTTAAAGCTTCGTTGGTCTATTTGACCAGTTCAGTTATTCTTTTTCGGATACGTGGCATCTCTAACGAAAACTAACGGGCCAATATATGAAATTTCTATTTTACGGATTATGCCTCC
Organism: Hylyphantes graminicola; assembly: GCA_023701765.1. Classification (NCBI taxonomy): domain Eukaryota; kingdom Metazoa; phylum Arthropoda; class Arachnida; order Araneae; family Linyphiidae; genus Hylyphantes; species Hylyphantes graminicola. The sequence goes on along the minus strand of CM043122.1, from coordinate 45,464,623 downwards.
ATCCTTTTGCATGTGGCGGCATAACCCCAGAGTGATGTGGCGGCATTACCCCAGTAAGACAAAATGGCATAAACGGGTGTTTAAAGAAAGGTAGTTAGCCTAGCGTCCAAACTAACGACGTGATGAAATGGCCAAATAATTACTCTTTTAAATGATATATAACTGATTTATCTAACTTAGAGATAGCAGTCACTTAACGCTTAATTTCAGAAGGCTCAAGATTAGATGAAAATCACTAAAAACTGTATTTTTTAAATAACTTTACACCAATTCACCGCACGGCCATTAGCGTCTATACTACAAATTACTTTGTTTCCTGCTACAGGTCAGCGCCCACAGCCCCCCTCCCTTACACACCGCTGGCGAGATACAAGGGGTGGCGGCATTACCCGAGGTGGCGGGATTCCCCTGCTCTCCCCTAATAAAGTTATAACTCATATTTGCAGCTAAAATTGTATTTATTCATCTCAAAACAATTTCAGGACAAAAGAAAGTTTAAAAAAATAATCAGAGCGTTTATATACAATATTGGACTTAAGAAGTTTCTGAAAAAAAAAATATATATATTGGGCTCGCGACCTCTTGTGGCAATTCGACGGGCCTGACTTACATTGTTTCGCCCTGAAACGCAATATTAGATTGCTTTCCATGGCTATGCAAATCACTTGATTAACATGATTTCTACACAGAATGTGTGTTTATGTAGAATGAATAGATTAACATCAAAAACTCGATCTTGATAAAGTTGTGACTTATGGATTTTCTGAAAAAATTGATTCAGTAAGAAAATGCATTTGCCATAATATATAGCGGCAAGACAGTGATTGCCAATAAGAAAATAACCAACTAACTAGTATAAAATTCACGTCAAAAGTCAACGTTAAAAATCAGGAAAAAAATGACTCCCAAACGTGACCCACCTGAGTAAATATTTAAGTACGCGAAAAATTAAGAATATATATAATATTTAGTTTTTAAGTTAGTTTGAGGCAAACAATTTAAGATCTAAAATAGCGAGTTTTAAATGACTCAAAAGGTCAAGATGCAATGAGGTCCATTGCACCCTACGGGCTTAGCTAATTTTGACCCCATTACTCGTCTAGATTCCCTTTCCGTCAAAGAAGTCAACAAAGATGGATAAAGAAAGATGATAATAGTATTTTAATTGCTTGTGAGTTTATTATTGTGCAGCATAACCTGGTTATTGCGTCAATCACACAAGAAACCATAATGTTTATAACGTTATACATGAGTAACGTTATAAACAAGGTTGAAAATTAAGAAAAGAAAATATGTAAAATAAGTATTACGTGCTCAAGTTAATTAAAGGACTTTTATTGATTAAATGTAACCTATTGTGCTATTAGTAGTAGTCTAATTAAAATAATTTGTAAATAGTAGTGAAGGACAATATTTTCTTTGATATTTTTATACACTGATAAAATTAGTTGTTTTCTAGTTTAAGCAGGAAAAAAAGGCGTATAAATAATATCTTCAGAGTAATGTTTGCCAATTGGAACCTTTGTTAACTTTTTAACTTCAAAAAGTTGTCTTCTTAATGTATATTTTCATATATTAAATAAGATTAATACATTCAGAAATTATTGCATTGCAATTAATGAATGATTAATCAATTATGAAGTTAGGATCCTACTATTATTGAATAATGAAATTATTTTCTTAGAATTGTTGTTATAAAATACGGAAAAGTGTAAAATCTAATTTTGTTAAAAAATTATTTTAGACATTAAAAATAAAATGAAAATCGAAAATAAGAAATTGAGTCGGAATCTTATGTATTATTATAAGAACTTATTTTTTGAAAAATTCAAATGCATGTCAAAAAACGTAAACTAAAAATAAAATGTTTTTTCATTTGAAATCAAGTTTGTGTATTTTTAGAATTGTAAATTGTATTTGGAATTGTAAAACGATATGAAGAGGAGATTCAATCAATGCAGCATTTTAGCATTTCGTATGAAAAAGTGAAAAATAACTTTATTTTTTATGTAGAAAATAAATAACTCTTTTTAATAATTAATTTCAATAAAATAACGGGAAATTGGCAAATGCTTTTTTTTAACACTGGGACGTATAAATTTTTGAGGAGATTTGAAAACGAAAATGAAACTTGCAACTTTTTCAAAAATAACCAAACTTTCTGTTCTACATATAAAAATTTAGATCGTACGGGAAACTAGTATGCCTGAAACAATTTGCAATGCTGAGTTTTTTTTGGCGTTATTTATGTGTAAATTAATGCAGTGTACTTATGTTTCATTTAGTATATTACGCAATATTTAATATTTTTAATCTAAAGTATTATCTGTAAAAAAATTGAAAAAAGTAACAGATTCAAAATTTAAAAATTGGGTCAAGTATCCCAATGTACGGGCAGATCTAACCCACCCATTAGGGACATATGACCTAACAATGAGTATGAGACAATACAATATGAGAGTAGACTTGAATAAAAGGTAAGGTTTTATATTAAATGAGAAAGTGAAAACATGGTGTAGTTTGAAATTTTTAGTAAGAGATAAGATTATATCTGTGCAATTGGAAGTCCTGACGCCACGTAGCGTACGATGATTGCTTTACATGCCCGCTCAGGTGTCGACCTCGTCACATGACCAAGGTTCTAGGCGAAATTGGTTATGTTTAAGCTCCACACAGAGAAATAGACAACCAGATAACGTACAACCTAAATACATATCTATTGGCCCCTCGGTGGCCGAGAGGTGTAAGCGACGAGCCTCACACCGAGAAAGTATTTGGTTCTGTCCTTGTCCTAGCCATACTATAGACGTATTGTGTGCTGGTAGAAAAATCATCTAAAATTCACCGGGGTGCCCGAGTACACTGCGATGTACGTGCTCGTTAAATCTGTAGAGTCGAAAGTCCCGACGGCGTTAGCGTACGATGTCGCTCGAAGTTCCGTTGGGTGCCCGCTCAGGTGTCGACTTCATCACTTGACCAGGGTTCTAAATTACGAAGCGTAATTGGCTGTGTTAAAGCTCCTTAAATTAGGCTAGAAATAGGCAGCCGGAATCGATTACATTACCCATTACCATATATCATTACCCATATACATTACCCACTACACATCTATTAACTTTTGCCAATGGCCCCCTAGTGACCGAGAGTGATAATCGACAAGCCACTCACTGAGAAGGTTCTTGGTTCTGTCCTTGTCCTATCTATATTACAGACGTATTCGTCCTGGAGGAAAAATCACTGGGGTGTCCGAGTATACTGCGATATGCATGCTCGTTAAATCTGTGGAGTCGCAAGTCCCGATGGCGTAAGCGTACGATGTCGTCAAAGATTGCTTTAGGTGCCCGCTCAGGTGTTAACCTCGTCATGTGACGAGGGTCCTACATTACGAGGTGATATTGGCTGTGTTTTTAACTCCACGCAAAGACTAGCAATAGGCAACCAGAAAACGGACGACCTAACTACCTATTTATCAACTAGGCTTTATAGTAGGGGCCCGGGTGGCCTTGTGGGTTTCACATCTGCCCATTGCGCTAACAGTCTGTGAACTGTACTGAGTGCGATTACCGCCGACGCCCTGGGTGTACTTTCTCTCACTATGCCAGTAAAAAATTCTGTCTATCTTACTTGACGAAGGTTTATAAGCGGGCCTCTAATCAAGCACACAAGCCGGAAAATACACGTATATGTATTTATCAACTAGGCTTTAGAGAAGGCTAATTCTCTTCGAAAATAGCACGCCAATTTAGCTCTTAATAACCCTTCTGAACTTGGCCTAAAAAAGAGGGACCCTTCCGAATATTTGAGTTATTTATCTATCGTTTTCTCTTCAGTGAGAAATGAATTTGGGAAGCTGTTGATAAAAGCGGGACATGTGCGTTCTATTTACGGACCGGTTATTTTTTTTTCGCAGACGATTAAGTCATGTTTCTTATATACATAAAAACATTTCACGGCCATTGCCAGGTTCCGCAGACGTCTGGAAAGGTGGGATATCGTTTGGCAAGAACAATAAACAAGCAGTGTTGTTTATGTACTGTTGGGTAAATAGCGATGGCCCTAAAAAGGCCGGTAAATGCTGGACAGATTTCATTGTAATGAATTAAGGTAGCTTATCAAGACTAATGAATCCTTTATGTTGGATTAATTATTGTTTTTAAGATAAAGAATCCAATAACGGTAACTTAGAGTTTTATATTAACTTTGCTAAAGCGGTGGTTATAAGATCTAGTAATCAAGGTTAGCACATTAAGAAAATCGCTGGTAGTCTGCGCGCTGTGCGGGTGCGGGCTCGATTCCCGCCTTCGCCCTGGGTGTTCTTCCCTCTCTGTGTCAGTAAAAATTATTTCTGTGTCTGTCTTACTTGACGAAGGCTTATAAGCGGGTCTCTTATCAAGCACAGAAGCCGGAATATATGTGTACCCACCCTACCCTACGTTAGGAAAGTATTTTTGTAAAAGTAAATTATTTGAGGTATTAGAAAAAGAATTTAAAAACGAAAAAACCAAAGAAATGCACACACAATCATTGAGCTAATATAATATAAAATATCTTAAAATTTCTGTAAGATGCAAACGATTTTCAAATACTTTATTATTATTTTTAATGAACATGTTGAACAACTTTATTGTAACTTTTTCTCTTAAAAAGTTTCAAAGAAACATTTGTAAGAATTCTCAAAAAGCGGCTTTATGGGTATTAAAATAAATAAAAAGTATTTGTAAAATGTTCTACAGTTTTTAAACTTTTAATTCAAATTAATAACTCCTATAAATTTAAGTGTTTGTAAGGAAAAACTTATGATTATGTAAGGGAAAAATATGATCAAAATAACTTTGAAATAGATCAGATTTATGACAATTTGAATTCAAAGCCAAACATATATTCTTAGAGAGAATAACTTCTTTTTTTAATAAAAAAAATAGATAAACTTGTGTTCGAAATTCAATTTAAATCTGTTTCACTGGAATGTTATTACATTTATGATCAAATAGAGAAAATACATTTTATATTTAGTAAAATATAAATTTTCAATTCTATTTCGGAGTTTGGGATGGCGAAAATTTAGATTATAAATTGGAAATATATTTATATATGAAGTCGATCTCTGAAAATAAGTGCTTTTTGTTACGACATTTTTGAATATAGCTTAAATTCAAAAGTTTAAAGTTAATGTAAAGTTATTAAATAGAAATTAGTTTTTTCAAACAATCGATAAAGAAAATTAAAGAATGGATAGTTGTTTATAAGTTTGATTGGTTTTTCTTGATACCAAATGAAGGATCGGATATAGAAGTTCAAAAATGCAGAAAGTTATCTTAGGAAGCTCAAGGAAAGAAGTGGCAACTAACGCAAGTCAGAGTAATAGAAAAGTCATTATTATTATGGTCAGACACGGTTAATATTATATCAACTAATTTTTTTAAAAAAAATTTAAATAAAGATTTAAAAATACTATATGCATACTATTAAAGTTCGTATTTCGAAAAATGTTTTTGAAAAGTTCTACACTGAATTTTGATCATAATAATTATCAAAAATATCGGGTTTCCATAGTTTTTTTAGCAAAAGAATTTTCAAAATTATGTTAAACGTTTGTAAATGAATATTTGAATATAACTTCAGAATTTATATGCTAATTTGTAATTTATTACTAGTAATAGTTTTGTACATCTCTCAGAAAAAAAATATTATTACTATATAATTGTTTGTTAAAGTAAGGGTATTTTTCTCTTATGAGATTGTATCTCTCATTTTTTTTCGAGTATTAAAGGGAAACACACAGTACAGTATTTTAAATATTTTCAACAATAGAAATAAAATAAATTTAATTTTACGTACGGTTTACCCCAACGAAACACTCATTACAAGAAAATAAATCTAAACACGTTTTTTTAATTGAAATGTTTTATTTTTCGACATTTATCTAATTGAAAGATAGTTAGTTCTCACCTCTGCTATTCACACATTAAATCAAGCTCAACAAGAAAAAGCGTTAGTTTCCATTAATGAATCATAACTGGTTCAGAATGTTTTTTTTTTTGAAGAAGGTTTACAAACAGTTATATTATCAACAAATATATGTTTAATAGTATACATTTTTATTTACATAATAACATTTTTACATTTTTTTTTTCGTGTTTGTAAATTAATGTCATCTACTTTTTTATGTTTGCCTATATGGTCCTTGGAGGCCCAGTGGCCTAGTGGTAGTGCTTCGCATTGCCACGCCACAGGTCCGGGGATCGAATCCCGAACTGGGCAAGGTTGACCCAGCTTTTCATCATTTCAGTGGGTCGATAAAATGCATATAACCAAGCATGCTTGGGAACTGAACACTGGGGGTTCCGCGTGAGGCTGACCACCTTACCGGTACATGTGCCTAGCACCCAGGAGCCCTAGGTCACGAAAGCTGATATAAGCACGGCAGGTTTTTTGCCCAGTAATGGGCTGTTGCGCCGGGGAGTTTTTTTAATATGGTCCTTGTGACCCTTGGTGTTCTGATTACTTTATTACTATTTTATTTGTTCATTTTCCTTGAAATTCTTGTCGGTATGTTATGGGCCAATATGTTATGGTATGTATGATGTGGGCCAATAATAAAAATTATTATTTTATATTCTGCCGCTAGGCAGTTATTGTGCGTTTTACTGACCATCCTCTACGATTCCGGCTTCCAACAATAGATAAACACATGTTCTACTTTTCGCACATTAAATAAAGTTCACCAACAAAAGTAATGGTTACAATATTTATGAATCATAACTGGTTCCGAAAGTTTTGGGGATGTCCTCAAAATTCTCTGCTCCTGCTTCAATTATACATAATCGTTGATCGGTTCTGATTCGTCTTACTGACCCAGTGCTGATCTTCAATGAAAATCGAGGTCACGACCAATTCCTCAGGTCACGTGCGTAGAATGAAAATGAGATTCCATTTATCAGAAAGGTGAGTTATAAAAAACACACTTACTCGTCGAAGATTAGAATTGTCGATATGTTCGTCATAAAGGCGTTCGCGTGCTTCGATAAAGGCCTAACTTTTTTGCCCGCCAAGTTATCCATTGTCCTTAAATGGGATGATGAAAGAATGATTGGAAACACCTCACATTTCGGTGATCATATTAGTGTGATATGAAACTATCTATCGGATACTGATTTAGTTCCATTTGTTGTTACATATACGTGCTTGTCTTGCTAAATGAAGCTATTAGGATGTCGCCGCTTCTTAATTGTCAATTTGACACTTTTTGATGTGGTGATTGGAATTCGATGATGCTTTTTTGTGATAGGACATTGACTTTAGGAAAGAAAAGTGTCTAGTAAATCTTTCAAACACAAAAGGGTTGTATTTTAAAAGTAGAAGGTTGATAGCATTAAACAATGTGACATGATAATTAGTATGCATCGATTTCTTTTGTTTGTAAATTGGCTATGAATAAAAATAGTAATGGCTATTTCCTATACGTTTAAAAGCGGAAATATAGCATGCTAAGCTGTTTTAGTTGCACGCCTCATTTATTTTCATATTATTAAATCAAGCAAACTATTATCAATACAGATATACAAATTAAATAGTTAATGCATTGTCTACCGTATCATTTACGTTTTAGATGATTTTAATATGATAATTTTAATATGCTTCACGAGTATAAAGTTCATATAATAGCTGCTATATCTGATTCCTATTTCTAATAAATTAAGGCAATATATTATGGTTTTAACCTACTTACCATCATGGAAATATAACGCATATATTGATGCTGCTAAGATATTCATGTGCATTTTTATATTTTACATAGAAATGCAATTATGTGAATATCTGGCTTTCAATTTAATACGTATTTTTGGTACTGGTAGCTATTTATTAATTATTCAATAATTTAAGCACGTTATACGTACGCATAGTAAAGACTAATTATTTAATACACATAGATTCATTTTTAATAATTATTTCAAAAATTTATAGAATAATTGTAAAACGATTGCTTACAACGAATGGTCAAAGTTTCTTTAATTTCAAAGGTGTGTAATAAACTTGCGAATTTTACTTTTCTAAGTATAAAGTATTAGATATTTCGTTACATAAATATAAAATACTTTTATTTCAAAATATTTTAACATTATAATTCACTTACTTCAAAACTTACATCATTAAATTAATGTATTTAAAAAGACGCTTTCAAATGTATAAAACTTTTTTAAAAATACGTCAGAGTATGTGGTACTTAAGTTAAATAATTTACTTTGTAAGGAGAATCTTTAATTTGTAATAAATGATTTTCTCGTATAAAGATTAAATTAAGAATGTATCAAGTAAGACATAAATAACACAAATAATTTAAAAACATATCATTCTACATAGTTCTTAATAAACGAGTTGACTAAATAAAATGTTTTGCTCATTCATTAGTCAAATTTTGAGCAGTTTATCTTTTACAAATTATTTGATATCAAGGTGAGGAACCCGGGTAGAAAGGGTACCAAGTCCAAAATACGTTTTAAAAATACAGAATGGTTAATTACGAATACTTGAAAATGAAGTTTAAACAGGCAATAAAGTGTTGAGTGTAAAAAACAGTAAAAAAAAGTCATAAATCAAAACATTGAAAACCCAGAAAAGGGAAGATAATTCATTTTTGACAAAGCAGCAACTAACATACCCTATTTTACATAAATGTATTGTCATTTATGTAAACAAATGTTAAGGTACATAAGATTAGTTGTTAGAAAAAGTAATAACCGGAATTTAACATAACCAAAAACACCGGTACAAATAAATGAATGTTTGGGATTTATTTTAATTATATTATTATAAATAATAAATATAATTAATTATTAATGATAACTGGCAAATATTCTTTTCTATGGCTGTGTCAAACTAATAAGGTAAATATTAAACACAAACAAAAGAAAAGTCAGCCATTTGTCACATACTTCAACATTTACCATTCATGATATTTATCTAAGCCTGTCATCACAGCTAGCAACAACGAAGTTTTTTTTTTAAATTCCTTTCCTTTGAAAAATGGTTTCTCGAAACCAGCTGACGTACAAACAGATCAGAACTTAGCTTACTGATTTTTTTTGCTGTAATTTTAAACTTCGTTGGACAGGTAGAAAGCATTTGTATTGTGTTTGGTAAAAATTGTTTTTTTTTTTCATTTAAAAATAGTAAACATCGTTTGAAGAAATTAGTGCTTAGTGACGTATTTGAAAAAAAAAAATAGATATTTTTGTGTCAATGCACAATTTATTCCCTCCTTTAAAGATAAGCAAGATTCTCACTTTTTATAAACTTTATGTTAATTATACTTTGCCTTTTTTCAGTGCCGTTTTTAACGTAGCTAAGTGCAAACGAAATCCTTTATCTCTCATTTATCGTTTTAACATTTTTGGCACTTAGCTCGTTCTTCCAATAAGCTCTAAATTTGATAGATTGGCTTATAAATTGTAAAAAGTGAAACTCGAGAATTAAAAATTCATTGTTAAATTCTATAACATTTAATTATTACTAATTAGTTTTATGAAATTTTATTTGACATTGATGCTATTGATAGATTTAAATATAAATATTTTATTCAACTAAAAACAAGGAAATACTTATAAATGCTTTTGTAGGACGTTTGTTTATTTTATTAACAATAGATATTTGCTCAATGAATCTATGTATATATAATGTATGAGATAATTGTTTTGGAGTTGTTTAGCATATTGAAAATTTGTCAAACTAAGAAAAATAAAAAATTAAATTCTCGTATAACTTAACGCGTTTTATAAAACTTAATAACTAACTGTTATATAAATAATTTTAAGTTCTTATATTATTTGTAATGAAATCATTTATAAATATATTTTATAATTGACACGTGTCGCATTCAATTGTCGATTAGGATTTTTACTTTTCAATCACCTAATAGTATGAAATAAATGGCATACGAGTATTAAACTAGTAAATCACTAATGAACAGATATAAAAATAATTATTGAAGCTCAACAATAATTAGTTTTATAAAGTTTGAAAAGTTTTTAATAATTTTTGCTGTATTTTAAAAATATGAACAAGAAATAAACCAGTTCTAATTTCTTGAAGCCATTTAAATGCAAAAAAAAATGGGGAAATATAATTAATTTTGAATGGAAGTAATTTGAGAAATCTAATATTCTGTAGAACTTTGGATGATAAAATTTAAAATTATCAATACATTTTTACCAACGATGTTTTGCAAGATAGAAATATATTAAAAATATTTTATTAAGTTTTTTTTACTGAATTTCTATAAAAAAATCTATGCCATATGGTTTCACTAATAAATATAATTTTGTTAAAGTTTATTATTTTTGTTAAAAATTATATAATTTTTAAAGTTTTGTTTGAGATAGTTATTTATGTTAGATATTTCTTGTTTAAAGAAAGTTAATTTAAGCTGTTCTTTTTTGCTGTAAATGAATATGGTACGTCTCTATATAAACATGTGGAAGATATCAATTTACAATAAGAATTCCCAAATTGATATACAAGCAATTTCTCGTCTGTTTCAATGTCTTAAAAGTAAGACTGAAGAGGTATTGAAAAAAAACGAAGTTGATCGAAACGGATTGTGGTACATGGTACACATTTTTTAAAATTGAACTTCAAGAAACAGGCTCCTGCAATTCTGGTTTAATCCGTTATTTTATTGTTTTAAATTAAAACTTTCAATGCTAACTAGATAAAGTACTTAATAAATCATTTGCAATACATTCTTTTTCAGGGTACCTTATATATTAAGTAAGCAATAAAAATTACTTATACTTATTGCATAATTTTTCTTTTTAAAATCATGTACAGAAAATCTGCACTTTACTATATAAAGAACAGATGTCTATATTAATAAAATTAAACAACGTTCTTTATTCGAAAAGTACATAAATAAGTGTTATTTTTGCTTCGATTTTACAAACTGAATGTGGTTTTTAAATAGTTATATGACTTGTAGTTAAATTGATTTTTTAATTAAGGCATGTCGTATTTAATTATCTACTAGAGGTTTGTTATTTAACGTGTACATTTCTTCATATGTGTTGTGATTTTAATGAAGATCGTTGCTTCAAAATGCTATCAATACATTAAAAGTGGCACTGTGTTATATCATAAACTACTACTAGTAATTAAACATTACGATTATACATGTGTTATTCTTATTGAATATTATATTCTAAATGTCTGTTTGATTTAAATGAAATATGAAGAAAATATAAGCATATCATCTAAAAATTTTTAAGCTTATCTATGTTGTCTAAGGAATCTGTGTTCGAAATTACGTGCCGTACGTGTTTGTGTTTAAATATTTCTTGGAGGCAAGAAACAGCAAACCGGAAATGTTCAACAAACCAATGAGGTAAATAAGTATATACAAGTACAAGAGGGTTCGGCTGGTCGAGTGGCTTGCACCATTACACTAGCAGTCTGAGCGTTGTAACGGGTGCGGGTTTGATTCCCGCTTTCGTCCTTGGTGTACTTTCCTTTCTCTGTAACAGTAAAAATTATTTCTGTGTCTGTCTTACTTGACGGAAGGCTTATAAGCGGGTCTCTGATCAAGCACACAAGCCGGAATATATATGTACCTACCCTACCTTACAAGGGTGTTTGATACTAAAATGAAACTTGTAATGAATTTATTTTATTTATACAAATACATTTTATAGTATTTGATTGATTTATTAGAATTATGCGTAGGGTTGTGATTATTTAAATATATATTCGTCACATTGTTAATGATTTTTAGCACAAAAATCAGTCATTATTATTAGTTGGTTGGTCATAATCATAAAATGTTATCTGAGCAGGAAAATAAGATTCACCAACTTATATCATCTAAACAATGGAGCAGACAGTTGTGGTTTTGTTCAACTGAAATATTCCAGTTCTTAAACTCATATTACAATGGTAAAAATGCGAATAACTGCAAGTTATTTATATTGAAAATTATAATATTTCTGTCTAGATAAAATTACTGACTATGAAGGTGTAAAAGGTTATAAGGTAAGTTAAAATTAATGTTGTAACATTTTAAACAGAATTTAACTTATCTGATATTTGAGGGTAGGATCTATCCGATCTTGGTAGGGGTAAACCACAACACAAAAAACTACGCATTTTAAACATAAACAAAGCTAATATTATAGTCTTTCTTTGTTTAAAGTTAAATATGAAACGAAAATTTCGTGGAACTATAACGGATGATTGAAAATTCATAAATACAGATTTGAACTACCGAATGCTACAAAAGTTAGTTACATATTTGTTTCATATTTAGAAACTATGTACTATAATGGTAATAATGCATAAGTTAAAAACTTAGTAAATCTTATAGTTTAAAACTCTTTTGTTGTTCTTAAAATATTGTAAAGCAACATTTTTGAATTTTTCCCTTCAGCGAAATCATTATTCTCTAAGATGGGATGGCCGCATTACCCTAAAATCCTTTGCCATTCAATCTATTTATCAATAAATCTATAATTGTAACATGCTTCGCCTTGGACTGTCCAATTCAATTGTTCAATATTAGAAGACCGCCCCCTCCCTCAAAACAGTTACAGCGTAACTCTGGGGAGTTTGTTTCGCTTTGCTCGTTACAAATGACATGAAATGACAATTTCTACACACCAAAACTTTTCATCCTAATGCAACTAGGCTAATTATATTTTTTTAATCAATTTAGTGGATTCTGGTTTGTATTTTAAGGAAAAATATGTTTGATTGAGTAATGTAAAGTATACAAGTAATCGAAAATATACAAAAGTATTTCATGCAATTAGTTAAGTATAAAGTAATATTAGTGAAGCTTAAAATGCTTATGGAATTAGTAAACGTACATTCTAGATAGAAATATTTAAAAGAATAAAGGCAAAAATCAAGAATTTGTAATGGCCTCTTCTTTAGATATATAAAAACAAATACATTTATTGTGTATCTCTCTAATAAACGTTTCTAATGGTTAATAGTAGTTTAACTAAACTTAACCCTATTTAAGAGTTTCAGTGATTGTGGGTGCTTTAGGGACCATTGCCAAAGTGTGGTTTTGTAGATTTGTTTGTTGACACCAAAAGCCTAGACAAATGCTTTCTATTCCGTTTCAGGAACTTATAAAATACTAAATAAAAAAAAACCTTGCACAATTTAACAAACAACAAAAACAAGTAGAAAGAACAAGTTATATGCGTAAAAAATCTTGTCTGGTACGAGACAATTTTTCGCAGGGGCAAACATTCCTCACCGATTAAATTCACATAACCAGTCAGAGATTCAACTGTTAGAGTGTTATAAATATTGACCGAACTTTCAAGACATACATTGACTTTTAAAGTTGATGTTTTGAATTCTTTCCGGCGACAAGACGAGTGTAGATTTTGTTCTTCCTTAAAAGCATTAAATTGATTCTTGGGGTTGGTAAAACTGTAAGTAATATTTTAGCAAGTATTTAATATTAAGGGTTTCAAAATAGGATTTATGAAAGTGGCCTTCGTATATTATATTATATTATATTATATTATATTATATTATATTATATTATATTATATTATATTATATTATATTATATTATATTATATTATATTATATTATATTATATTATATTATATTATATTATATTATATTATATTATATTATATTATATTATATTATTTTTATTATATTATATTATATTATGTTATATTATATTATATTATATGTGAAATATGATAAGTAATAATAATTTACATTATAATTACAACTAAACAAGCCTTGAATTTAATAGTTTGAAAATATGATTTATGAAAGTGGAATATGTATGTTACCGCTAAAGGGAGAAAGCAATTAATAGGCGCATTGTCTAGTTAATATGTATATTATCTAGTTTATTCAGTCGAAGTGTGGGAAAATATTTCTAAAGTCGCCGCCTAGGTCATCATGAAATTATCTAGATAATTGACTATACACGAGTTAGAAAAGAACTAAGTTTTTTAACAGGTGAACATTGACGTTAATGTGCATTTAAATGAGCATTTGTTTTGTACAGATAGATCATTTCAATATATTATAAAACACTTAAGAAGCAATTTGGTAGAATCAACAAAAGTTTACACTAGCGATATCGACACCATAAAATAATTTCTCTCGCTACATAAATGAAATTAGAAAATCTCACATTGCGCAAATTAATAAATCTCCAAATTATTGTAAGTTCACATTAACGACTTTTGAAATTTAAGTTTAACATGTACACTGGTTGTGACGCTTTACAGCGACATAAAATTAAAACATTAATTATAATAACCTTGTAGGGAGAGAATAATGCAATTACTTTTAGTTTACGCTTTTTTACGTTCAAAAAATTAAGTTTGTTAGTTTAAAAGAGAAATATTAATGATGTCAGAAAGTAATCCTTTTGAAAATGTTAGAATTTTTTCAAGTTAAAAAAGTAAAACAGATGCATTGGGCTGAAAAAACTGTAATGGAAATTTCTGTCAAAATGAGTATTAGAAATGTGTAAAATTAAAAAAATTCATTATTATCCACCTTAAATGTGCTCGTATTGGTTTGATATAAAATTTTATATATTCAAATGTAAATGTTAGCATTGTGCCAAGCTTAATTATCGGCAATTCTTCCGAATGAGCAAAGCAAAAACAGAATATTCGGCGCATTAAAACAAGTGATATTGTAATGTAGGGTCAAGTGGGGTAAGTGTGATAGGGTTTCTGCATTTTTCATTAAGAAAATTCGTTCTCTGCTTGTAAATTCCAAAAAATAAAATTGGTAGTAGTGTATTATTATAAATATAAACATACATAAAAAAAAAAAAAAATTTTGAATTCAATTTTAAGTGTTTAAAATTTGCATTCAAAATCCATCACACTTACCACCACATAGGAAGACCCATATAAAAAGAAGAAGAAAACAAGGTTTCAAAAAAGCAAAAAACTTTCTTTAAACAAAAAAAAAAAAAAATAATATCTTTTTGTTTTTTTTTTAAGTGGTTATAAGAGGTATATTGCAATTACTTTGCATTTTAGATGATTTTTAAAGAATACAAAGGATCTAGTTAGATCACTATCACACTAACTTACCCCCATCACACACCTATAATAGTTTTACTTTACAAGTGCAATTTTTAGGTAGAGTCAACCACGATTAACTTGCACTAAAAAGTCACGAAATGTGACGGCATATAAGTCGTAGATGTGGTGTGTTGTCGAACCATGCATTTCACCACCTGAGGCAATTTCTTGCTAGGTTTGTCACGACTCTGTCTACGACGCAATGTGACTATGTCTATTGACTCTACTGTTAGAAACTTACACCTTTGTCAAACATACGAGGCAAGGGCTGGCGCAAAAATCGAGGAAAATCAAATTACACTGGTTTGAAGAAATCGTACTTGTCTCTTCTTATTACTTGACGGTTCCGATATAACTTTTATTGGATTTCGTTATATATTTAAAGCAAAGAAAACTTTTATGAGTTTTTTGCCACGAATAAAGTATTTTAGATTTAGTAACACTTCCGAGTCACTATTTCTGTCATCTTCATAGATCGTTAACACAGCCAAGTTACTGTGTTTTTCACAGGTAGAAAAGAAAGGCGTATCACTTGATGTTTATCTAATTTCTGTCCGAGATTGTCTAATTGTGTTTATTTATTATACAATAAGTGATTAAATTTTTTAAAGTTGATCAACTATATATAAGCATATTTAAAGTAATAATTTTTTTTTGGCTTTTTCATTGCTAAACAATTTTTAAAAAAAAGTATCCCGCTGAATTAATGTTCATGTGAAATTAAGAGGTTACTTTTTTATTCGAATAATCAAATTAATTTTTTTTCACGAAATAAAGACATTTTCTAACACGAACTAGTCTTTCGCAGAAATCTTCTCTTTGATATTCTTTTTATTAGACTTATAAAAACTTATAAATTTTCGAAATATAAGAGATATTATATCTCTTATATTTCGAAAATTTATAAGTTTTTATTATATCTCAGATATAATAAAAGCAAAATTAAAGTGAGGACATGATTTTGCCTCTTTATATTCCAACTTTAGTTTCACTTGGATATAATAATTAATTCCACGAGTTGGCACTGAAAAAAGCATGTATAAGTACCAACTATAAATAAGTATATTCAAAATAAGTATGACTTTGGCACTTATTTTAAAACAAAATTTTTTTTATCCCACTAAATTAATAATTAATGTGTAATTAAAAGGCCTCTCTCGAAGAACCAGATGCAATTTTTTTTCCTGGAATTAAAACACTTTTTACGAAATATGGTCTTTCGCAGAATTCCTATCTTTCAACAAGAATTGTTTTTCGCAGAATTTCTCTCGTTAATATTCAATTTATTAGACTTTAAAAACAACCCCATCCATTGTCATAATATAAGAGGCATAAGGAAATAGTCCAGGCAACGAAGAGTTCTAGAGGGAAAGTTTTGGAACACAATTTTTGACTTCATAACTTTGTTTAGACTAGTTAGGAGGTAAACATATCAAAAGTCCCCGCCCCTAGCCCCTGTGCTAAAGGGGGGAGGGGGGGTTGAATGTCCCATTTTTTGGTTTTTCGCTTATATCTCGAAAACTATGAGTTCTAGCTATATAATTGTAATACACAAAATGAAAGCTGATTAAATTTGCTACAAGCTGCACCCCTTAAGTGTTTTAATATCTTGTATAGTTTTCGAGATATCCGCTCTTGAAAGTCAGTAATTTTGGAGAAAACACTTCTCCCCCCACATTTTTCCTCTTTTTTGACCGGATAACTCTTCAATAATGCCCCGAAACACTAAATTTTGGCCCTAGATTGGTAGAGAATTTAATTCTCATCAATAATATAGCTTATTTTACTATTTTATCTATTTTCCTTCAAATTCTAAAGCGGTTTCAGTGTTGAGTGAAGATTGCACCGAAAGTCCCATAGAGCTAATGCATAGAGTTTTGAAATCGCAACTTTTGGAAAACAATTTATTTGCCATGTTATTCCATTTTCACAAGGTATTAGAATCATCATAACATCAATTTAACACAAAATTGAAAAGAAAATAACATCCGGTTATTTAATTATTAATTAATAAAGTTTTAAAATAGTGGCGCCATCTGCTGTATATGTTTGAAATTTTAAAACTTCAAAAATATATAATTAAATAACTAGATAATATTTTTGTTTCAAATTTGTTTCATTTCGATGTTATGTTGATTCCCGTACCTGGATAAAAAGGGCTAACATGGCAAAGCAATACATCTGTGGAAGTTGTTAGTCCAAAACTAATGCATTAGCTCTATCGGACTGACAACCCCTCTTATGTACACTTATTCTATACTGAACGTCTAAATAACACTGATACTCATTTTGTAGGCACGTTGTTACTTTAATATTTTATCTATTTTATTTCATTCGTCAAACACGAGTGGAAAACTGTCAGATGCTATTCATGTTTTTTCATCTTCTGAGTCAATTTGAGGGACCCCATTGATGCTGTTCCAATGGTAAGTTTGCCATGCTCTAGGACCTTTGAGGCTTGCTATTTTTGCTGCTACACTTGAGCTGGCACAGTCTTTCTTACATCATCCGAACATAATTTTCAGAACATCGTCAGGTGCTGCTGCTAACTCACTGTGCACTGGGACCAGCAGAAGAGCTATCGACTCAAGAAGTCACAGTCGGTTGATATCCTTTTCACTGAAGACACCAAGATAAACGTCAAACAAGATGATTTTCTGTCGAACAATTTAAATAAAATGGTCTCATCAACATACTTAAGGTGTAGCTTGAGGACAATTGAATGTAGGACCCTTCGAGCAGAAAGGGATGTGGACGTTCTGATAGTGGATACGGCATACGGCTGTGATAATGTCGGAAATGACGCAGATACTTATTTTGCTGTCACGTTGTTATACTTTAATATTTTGTGTCGACCTTGCAGTCCTCTTGATGGCTATATACAGCTGATGTGCATAAGGAAATCGTTTTCATAAAGCCTGGACGTGGGAAGACAAAGGATTTTTTATTCTCATCCCAAGAGCTACAGCAACTGGGTTTAGGACGTGCTATTTTTGCAAACACAATAGCTGGATGCGACACTACATCTTTCACATTTCGAAAAAGCGGGATCGCATTTGTGAAGTTGTGTACGAAGTCGTCATAAGTCCAGAAAGCAGCAGCAGTCTTTTCATACCCTTCCTTAACCACATATCAGGTACAAAAGGCAGGCAATACCTGCATCCTGAGGTGTTATGGGGCTCCAACGAAAGAGGCCTTCCCCAATGCCACAGGTATAATTCACTCTTGAAATCCGGAGCCGCCATCAAGCCTGATATATCGTCTTCTTCCCACCGAGGAAGCAGTAAAACAGTATTTCCTCTGAATATTTCACCAAGATGAGCTGTGGCTGGGAAATGACCTGCCTCCTCTTGTGTATGATTGGAAGATTGAGAATAACTGCCTGATGGTCAAAGTGCACAGTGAGTTAGCAGCAGCACCTGACAATATTATGAAAATAATTTTCTGCAGAAACATGAAAGTCTGTGCCAGCTCAAACTGTAGCTGTAAAAAATCAAGTCTCAAATGTTCCTCAGAATGCCAAAATTCCTAGGGGACTAGCCTCAAAAATGTCTCAAGTTGACTCCGAAGATGAAGAAGAACAGGGAGATCATCTGACCGTTTTCCCACTGGAGTTCGAGGAATGAAATAAAATAGATAAAATATTAAAGTAACAACGTGCCTACAAAATGAGTATCAGTGTTATTTAGACGTTCAGTATAGAATAAGTGTACATAAGAGGGGTTGTCAGTCCGATAGAGCTAATGCATTAGTTTTGGAATAACAACTTCCACAGATGTATTGCTTTGCCATGTTAGCCCTTTTTATCCAGGTACGGGAATCAACATAACTTCGAAATGAAACAAATTTGAAACAAAAATATTATCTAGTTATTTAATTATATATTTTTGAAGTTTTAAAATTTCAAACATATACAGCAGATGGCGCCACTATTTTAAAACTTTATTAATTAATAATTAAATAATCGGATGTTATTTTCTTTTCAATTTTGTGTTAAATTGATGTTATGATGATTCTAATACCTTGTGAAAATGGAATGGCATGGCAAATAAATTGTTTTCCAAAAGTTGCGATTTCAAAACTTATGCATTAGCTCTATGGGACTTTCAGTACAATCTTCACTCAACACTGAAACCGCTTTAAAATTTGAAGGAAAATAGATAAAATAGTAAAATAAGCTATATTATTGATAAGAATTAAATTCTCTACCAATCTAGGGCCGAAATTTAGTGTTTCGGGGCATTATTGAAGAGTTATCCGGTCAAAAAAGAGGAAAAATGTGGGGGGAGAAGTGTTTTCTCCAAAATTACTGACTTTCAAGAGCGGATATCTCGAAAACTATACAAGATATTAAAACACTTAAGGGGTGCAGCTTGTAGCAAATTTAATCAGCTTTCATTTTGTGTATTACAATTATATAGCTAGAACTCATAGTTTTCGAGATATAAGCGAAAAACCGAAAAATGGGACATTCAACCCCCCCTCCCCCCTTTAGCACAGGGGCTAGGGGCGGGGACTTTTGATATGTTTACCTCCTAACTAGTCTAAACAAAGTTATGAAGTCAAAAATTGTGTTCCAAAACTTTCCCTCTAGACCCTTTTTTCAGCCTTCGTTGCCTGGACTAAAAAGGAAATGAAAGTCAAGACATGCATTGCCATAAGAATGTAATAACTAATTTCACGTGTTGACAGTTTGAAAAAAAATTCATTCAAATAAATAGAAATAACCTAAATTTATAAGATAAAACAACTGATCATACGCTATTCATAACACCCATTTCCCAGGTTAAAGATACATGCTAACAAGTTCATGCGATTCAACCTTCTGCTACGTGACATAGTCGCAACTCTGTCACTGGGGTCACGTTTTAGACCAGAGAGATTTACGTCCAAGGAATTCTAAGCTGATAGCAAGGAAATCCGAATGGATGACGCTTCTTGGCTATTAATGTCTGGACAATGAGCGACTTTCGCTGTGGTCATGAATGACAATGTATTTGTTGGCCTTTCAATGGGCTTGTTGCTATAGTTGGCGTTTTTTTTTAAAACGTTAATGGAGAATTGTATCGTGTTTTTGAAAATGCATTTAACGTTACTAAGTTTCTGGCCGGAGGATTTACGTCAATGGCTGGTTAATTTCGAATTTTTTTAAAACGTATTTAGTGTTACAAAGTTTTATGGTTGGAAAATTCAATAGGCTTGTTACTATGTTTGGCGGTTTTTTTTTTTTTTTTTTTTTTTTGTAAACGTTAATGGAGAATTGTATCGTGTTTTTGAAAATACATTTAACGTTACTAAGTTTCTGGCTGGAGGATTTACGTCAATGGCTGGTTAATTTAGTATTTTTTTAAACGTATTTAGTGTTACAAAGTTTATGGTAGGAAAATTGAATAGGCTTGTTACTGTTGTTGGCGTTTTTTTTAAACGTTAATGGAGAATTGTATCGTTTTTGAAAGTACATTAAACCTTACAAAGTTTGTGGTAGGAGGGTTTGTGTCAATGGGGCTAGTTAATTTCGTATTTTTTTTTTTAAATAAACGTATTTATTGTTACAAAGTTTATGTTGGGAAAATTGAATAGGATTGTTGCTAAAGTTGGCGTTTTTCTTTCTAAACGTTAATGGAGAATTGTATATTTTTTTGAAAATGCATTTAACGTTACAAAGTTTGTGGTTGGAGGATTTATCGGTTAATGTCGTATTTTTTTAAACAAATTAGTTAGTGTTACAAAGTATATGGTTGGAAAATTTATGTCGGTTGCTGCTCTATTTTGTAATCCTCGGTTTTGAATAACGGAATTGTATTCTCTTGAACGACAATGCTTTGTTGGTTTTTTAATTCGATACTTGTTGACGTATTCGTATTTTTTTAACATAAGGGAATACTGCAAATATTTTTTTTAATGTATATAACGCTACATATTATTGGTTGGAAAACAGATGTTAAATGTGTTTACTGCAATCAAGTTAATGTTCGGCAAATTCATGGTCAATTTCATAATTACTCGTTTTTGTGATTTTAGAGCTATACTTGGTTTGTAATGATAATACTTGTTTGTGTACATTTAATTGTACTTGTCAATTTTGCAATTCTTGAAATCGTTTTAGATTCTTATTTAGAATCAATACCACAATTTCTTATTTTCACTATTACTTCACAACGTAGTAAAGAAGCCTCGCAATATCTATGATCTGTAGCTATAAAAAGAAATAGCGTCCCTAATATTGGGCCTTTGTTGCATGTTATTAAAACTTCATTTAACTTCTTGATCGTCAATGCGTCTGCGAAAAGTTTTGAATCAACATCTATTCCATACTAAATATCGAAAAGAATAGCGACGGAAAACTAGTCAAGCTTCGCTTCGTGTGTTTGCAAGCAAGTGCGCTCAAAGCGAGAAAGCTCCATTGATTTGGAATAGTTTATTGTTGTCTTAAAAGAAAGTAGTAATGCTTCACTGATTTGCATTAAAGTTAGAAAGGAGTTAGTCTATAATGATTTGTAAAAATACTACTTAGTCTCACTTGCGAACTTTTTGTTTCATTTTCATGTCTAAGGTGCTTATCAAACTTCTTTCTTTGCTTCCTGTTGTAGTAAAAAGGCTTTGTTTTGTTTTTTATTTGAATTGCTTTGTTCTCTGAGTGGAAGCGATTGTCGGATTTCGACCTTTTTGTTGCACATTCTGCTTTTATATTAAAAGTAACGAAACATTCGGATTTCTTATCTTTTATAATTTAAATTATTTAATGAATGGGTCATTTAATGAATTTAATTATTTAATAATTTAATTATTTTTATTTATTTTGAATCTAATACGGGTTTTTGTATATTATCAGGCGTTTTTTTAAGTAAAAAAAATGGGATTTTTAACAGGGTTTTCAATACTAGCTTATCTTACAAATATTGAAAAATTGACTCACAGTACGTCTTTTAGAGATATATAAGGCATTCAATAACGTACTCAATTTTGCTTTATGGATAAAAAATGGTTAGAAAGTTTCTTCACTAACTGCAACAATGACATCAGATTAGGTACTGTTTACATGGGAGTAATTTTAAATTTTTTTTCGTCATTTGACAGTGGTTCAAAACAACGCGTCAAGTCAACAATAGCTCTCGTGAAGCATTAGAGAGTCGTCTCTTCAACCATACCTAACTAGATTATGTTTCACAATTAAATTGATGTTTATCTACAGGTTATGTAAAAACGATCTAACTGTTCTTTTTTGGCTGAAATGGGAAAAAAAACTCGGGAGAAATGTCCTTTTCAAGGTAAAAAGTGTCGAGTTTATTTTCGGTATCAAAATTTGTATAAAGTACCTTAGTATATGGGACCTTTCACCACTGGGGATGAATTTACAATTCATCCACGCTTTTCACTGTAAATGAATTTTCGGTACTGTTAATGTTAAATCGTTTTTTTAACCCATTATGGTGAATGATTGGACCACCAGTGATAAATATGTCGAGCCCTTCGCTATATCTTAACATGGATTTTGAAACTACTTTTAGAGCTTTTACCAGAGGCCCGATGTGCTCTAAAATACAAATATCACCCCCTAACCCATATAAGCTTAGATTTCTCGTGCTGTTGTTTGTGTTTCCAAACATCAAACTATTATAAAGTTATAACCGAAATATTTGCTTTAATTACCTGATCTGTAGAGCAAGTTGTACTTGTACGCCCGCGTGGTCGCCGACCCCATCGGCGAGCACCCACTCATTGCAATGGCCGAGTCCGAATCGCTGTGGTACCCAGAGATATCGGTGCTGCTATCATCATTGTCATCCTCCCCAAACTCCTTGATGAGCTCCAAGATCTGCTGGCACCCCTGGCTGAACCTCATCAGAGCCGAAGCCACGACAGCATTCGGGCTCATTTCTTTCACTTCCTTCCTCAACTGGGTGAACTGGAAAAGGGCATCTTTGTCCATCTCTATCCTCCTCTGCAGGATAGCCAGCAGGGTGGACATGGAATGGTTGTTCAAGGTCGGCTCGATGACATTCAGGAGAGTCTTGTTCTTGATGAGACGCTCCTGGATCTCTTTCTGGCGAAGGCTGAGCTGGCGTTGGTGGCTGGCCTTAATAATAATTTTTTTACGGTTAAATATTTTTGCAGTATTTTAACATTTAAACAATTGTTATTAAATTCAATAAGCGTTTCCTAAATAACATGATTTTTAAATCTGTGAAATAATATATCTATAATAATAAAATAAAGAGTCTGTCTGTGTGTATGTCTGTGGATCACAAAAGACCTACTTAGACTGCTCTAAAAAATTCAAAATTTTTAATATAGATTCCTTTTAATACCTACGTGTGCACCTGAGGATTAGTTTTTTCATATTTGATTGTGATTTTTAATTAATATAATTAGTTTTTAAAAAAAAACGCCATCCACGTGGGATTGCGGGACCATAACAGGGCTTGAAAATACGTGGACCGGGCCGAAACGGGGGGTTGCCACCATCCTCTATTAGTTTGATTGATTGAGTTTGGTTGAGATATGCGCTCGCCGTAAGGCTGCTTCATCCTCTATAATGGCCTTTTCACACGGAGCACCTTGATCACGGAACTTCCATAGGAATAACATGGAGAACAGCTGTAGAGAATTTTTCATTGAATTTTTTCGAGGAGACACGAAAATCGGTAAACCGGTTTTGCGGAGAGATATAGGTAGCCAATTAGCATCAAGTATAGCTCTGACGTCTTGTTGGCAAAATCGAGTTTGCCAAATGGAGAAAAATCTACTTTATGCTCGCCAATGTTGATTTTTGTAGTTAGTACTCCTTGTTAAATCGGCTTGTGGGGAGCCTTGTGGTTAAGATCTCGATCTCGTTATCGTGAGGTCTCGCGATCGAGTCTCGGTACCACTGAAGACCCACCGAATATGCCGAGTACGTGCTCGTTAAATCTGTTGGGACCGAAAGTCCTGTGAGTGGTCATTGCACATTTTCCGACGGGTACAGGTCCCTGGAGACTATTTCCCTCCCCTTCAGGGACTTGTCTAAATTGTGGAAATAGCGCGCGATAGATGGAAGCATCTGTCACTTATGTGTGCGTGTGTTGTGCTTGTCTTACATGATGAAAGATTATAAGCGGGTCTCTGACCAAGCACACAAGCCTGAAAATATATGCACACCAACTAACCAATTCCTACAAGTGATAGAAATTTGTAAAAATATTGAAAACTTGAAAAAATGTACCAAGACTAGCGATAAATATCATTCACAACAACCCCTCCAGGAACGTATGACGTCAGAATCTTTGCAGGTGGACAACCCTGCCGAGCAGTTCCGTGCACAAGGAATACCGTGTGAAAAGGCCTTTAGTGTTTGCCTTTTTAAGTTCGCATGCGCCAACACGAATTTAATTTTGTTTTGTTTTGAGTGTATTTTCACAACTAAGCATGCCTCTAAAAGGAAGCAATGCGAAGTTAACGGGTTCCCAGTAAGGCGGGACCATACTGCTAGTCTATAATAAAATATATAAATTAAAATGATTCTATACACCTTTACGTTTTATTTAAATTTATTTAAAATAACTTGGCTAATGTTCTGGGAAGCGACTCATTGCAATAAACTAGCTAAAGCATTTTATTGAGTTAGAATGTAGAGCTATTTTTTTTAAAAAATTCTGCATAGTTATAAACTAATCACTTGACACTAATAGAGTTTATTTTTCACAGATTAAATTTTA
Organism: Hylyphantes graminicola; assembly: GCA_023701765.1. Lineage (NCBI taxonomy): Eukaryota > Metazoa > Arthropoda > Arachnida > Araneae > Linyphiidae > Hylyphantes > Hylyphantes graminicola. The sequence goes on along the minus strand of CM043122.1, from coordinate 45,439,851 downwards.
CTTAGTGCGGGCCTATCTTTACTTCGATATATTTGTCAAAAAGAAATCCCTTGCCTTGATGGGAGCTGGCCCATGGGAGATGGATCTGGTGATGGGCTGCTTCGGGGCCAGGCTGAGCTCGTCAAGCTTCTGTACAGCGTTCTTGTAGCGGTGGATGACGCGTTCGAATTCGAGTTTGAGGGCCTCGTGGAGGTTCATCAGGGTGTTGTCGGATGTGCCCACCATGCCATGCTGGCCCAGGCCTTTGATGGACTTCTCGAGGGCCCTTTTCCGAGTGCTGATGAGTTTCTTCATCTTTGGTTCGGATAAGACAATAACCTTCAAAAATAGACATTCATTCAGTATGCAAACATAACCATAGTTATTAAGGAGTTTTTTAGTGGCTTTCAATTTCAAGTAAAAATTGCATTTTATATTATTGCTTAGATCGTTAATTTATGAAGAAAAATATGGACAAAATGAAAAACAACAGCATTTGTTGCAGTATAAACTACGTGCCAACGCAACTTCACTGTAAAAAAAATTCAGGAACGTTACTGTGAAATAATGGGCAGCTGAGCTGCCCATTATTAAAACTATGCCCACTATATAAACATGTTTCCTTAAAATGTTATAAAATTAGGGCAATCTCCATATTTTTACAAGTTTCTGCTCATCTATTATTAAAATTAATGTACCATCCGAAACATTTTCCTTAGCTAGAGAAAAAAAAACCTTCATTTTTGGCTTTCAGAATAATGCCAAAACAATAAAAACAATTTAATGTTCCGTAAGTTGAATGTATCCTTATTATTTCTGAATCGTAGTGATTATGTAACATTTACCCTGTTTTGGATATTTAACTCATTTAATCACAATCAACAGCACTCTAAAAAAATATTTGTATTAAAGGGGGCCCGGATGGCTGAGCGGTTTGGACCATTAAGCCAGCAGTCTGCGCGCTGCAAGGGGTGCGGGTTCGATTCTCGTATTCGCCCTGGGTGTACTTCCTATTCTTTATGACAGTAAATAAAATTCTATGTCTATCTTACTTAACGAAGGCTTATATAATAGTGTCTCTGATCAAGCACACAAACTGAAATATATATGTATGTATGTACCTACCCCTATAATTGTATTAAAGTAATAATATTTTTTTACTGTTAAATATTTCTGCACCAGTATTTTACCATTTAACCAATTGTTATTAATTTCAATAAGTATTTTATAAATATGTGCGCAATTTTTAACTCTATTAAATAATGTATTTATCAATTAAAATGCTTCTATACATATTCAAGTTTTTTTTAATTTATTTAAAATAATTCGGTTATTGTTCTAGTAAACGACTAATTGCAATAAACTACTTAAAAATTTTTTTAGCATAGTTTTATTTAAATAACGTGCAATTAGTTTATTAGTTTTGAGTTAGACTATAGATCTCTATTCATTTATTTTATTTTTAAACTATGTATAATTATAAACTAATCACCTAATGATAATAATTCGAGGGTTTTTTCACAGATAAAATTTTACTTAGTGCATGCCTATCTTATTCAGATATATTTGTCAAAAAGAAATTCACAAATACATGACTTTGTAAAATGTACATAGTGGTTAAAGTTAAACAATGTAGCGTATTATTTGAATAATACTATGTGTGTAATAATATTGCTTATTAAAAGAATGCAAATAATTACTCAGTTAGAAAATGACCTAATTAAATATTGCTATAAATAATAAAACATAACGCAATTTTGCATTATAGAATAACGCATCTGCTTTTAGAAATCTGCTTTTGAATATTATGTATAAAAACTGAATAAAGACAAAAACTTATACAACATAACATTTTAATCAATGTATTCAAACCAGTTTTTAAAATCAAAATAAAAAATTTGCATTAGTTTTGTAGCGTGAAAACTTAATCTGCTTCTTTTCATAAAATATGTATCAAAAATTGATTCTTTAATGGAGATTTCACGTTCTTAAAAGAAACTTTCTTTTGAATTTCAATGATGACACTCTGTTATCTGTTCTTATGTACGACCTCCGGGTGTATTTTTTGTTATTATTAAGAATTTATATTAAGCATTGTAGATTAAAATTCACTCACACGTGTACTTTAAAATGGATAATATTGAAACAAACGTATTGAATTATACATTATTTTCAGTGTTCCGTTCTTAAAATCTTAAATTTGTTTCCTTTTTCTAAGTACTGCTATTGAAAACTGGTTTGAAATGTGAAACAATAATCTAAAATTTAAATGGCTTGAAATGAGTATTTTTATAACGTTTTTCGTAAATCTTAAACTAATATTTAGTACTTCATTAAAATGTTATTTTATCATAAACGAAATGATAAAAATATAATGATTGTTATTGATGTAATATGTTTATAGAAAAGAAGGTTTATATCGATTATTACCAGAAAATTTAAATTATATAACATTTCATCGCTTTCAAATAAGGAATTCTATTGAATTCTATAATTTAAAACATTAAGCAAACACAAAAATTAAAAACTTAACGATACATTAATTTATTTTAAGTGGCTTTTATTGGTTTTAAAGAGGTATTATTAACTCCAATATAAAGCATTTAAGATTTATTACGAGTACTTGTCGTTGCCACTGAATTAATATACAAAATCGAATAAATTAGGTTCTAAACGGCTACTATTTAGTTTGATAATTATATCTATAAGTTTTAATTTAAAAAAGTTAATTAATTAAGAAGATAACTTTAAACAAAAATGGCAACCCGAGCTCTACAAAAATAAAGTTCTATGCCTTCATATGCAGTCTTCTGAGCAATTCACGTAATTACCAACTCATTACAAAGTAGTTAATTACAATGAAATGTATTTGAGTTAGTTAGTGCAGGCGTTTCCTAAATAAGGTGATTTTTAAATCTATGAAATAACGTATCTATCTATAAAATATATGAATTAAAATTATTCTATATACCTTTACGTTTTATTTAAATTTATTTAAAATAACTTGGTTAATGTTCTGGGAAACGACTCATTGCAATAAACTACTTAAACCATTTTATTGAGTTAGAATATAGAGCAATTTTTTTTAAAAATTCTGTATAGTTATAAACTAATCACTTGACAATAATGGAGTTTATTTTTTACAAAATGACAAAATATTTTAAGGCTAAGTTCTACAATGAAATGTATTATTCTAAACTATCCGTAAGATCAAAATTGTCTAAAAAAAAACAAATTTGAGTATTAGAAATAACTTTCCTACCTTCAATAATTTCTTACAGGAGGCAACAATCGGATGCTTATGATCCAGCACCAGATTGGTGGCCGGGGCCTCTTCTTGCTGTAGGGCAAAGATCTTCACCATATGCATCACCACACTATCCGGCTTCAGCAATTTCAACGAAATTTCCAGTCCATCTGCCAAGAACACTCGAGCATAGAGGGCTTCCAGAATTGCTAGAGTATGCGGCATATTGTCGACGAACAGCTCTACGGGGAGCTCACCAAGTATGGCCTTGAACGTGCTGTAATTCAGTCTGTTGATGAAGTTTGCAGCTTCACGGTATTCCTGGTTCTCGTACAGCAAAATAACTCTTCGAATGGCCACTGCTGGGCTCACATCGGCAATGGTCATACTGCCCACCCGGCTTTCCAATTCTTCACCGAAGCCTTTGACCCAATCGTTGGTACGCCATGTGATTTTCTGGATGTTCTTGCGGTTGTGCTTCTCAGGTCTGATGCGATTGCCTCTATCGATGATTGAATGGCCAGCCTGCTTGTATGTCCAGGTGGTGACCATTGCTGGGCGATCCACTCGAAACATAATTATCTTCGGAAAGTCTTTATAAGTAAGATTTTCTGCAGATTTATATGGTAATCATAAAAGGTTGAAATCAAAACACCAGAAGTAAAGTCATATCTTTTAGCAATAGTCGCCTTAAAAGAGTTTTAACTAGATAAAAATATAGAGTTGCAATTTTTTTATGAAGTAATAATCGTTACAAAAATAATCTATTCAAACTTCGTCAGACACTTGATTGATATTTTATATAATTTAAAAGAAAGTTTCAAGTTGAAGAGATATTCTTCATAAATGCCCTTTCCGATTTAAATAAAAGCATCCAGGAATGATGAATGATGAATAAAAGACGTTAAAACTTTTACACACTTTTCTTTCATAAAATAAAAGCGATGCCAAAACTAGCTAAAACTTGAAAACTTTAAATCATCTTTAGTCAAGTGCAACTAAGCTGTGCTTTAGTGAAACTTCCGCAAAGAACACTTCCACAAAGAACACAAGTGCGAAAACGGAGCCCGGCGAAAGAAATCTAATTCAGAAAAAGAAGCCCAAAACAATAATCACATTTAACGAGGGCACGATGCATCAAATCGCCTCTTTACCTAGATGCGAATCTACACTATTTTTGCCAAGGAAAGGGCAACTATCTTATGTGCGTCAGTGGGTCAGTAAGGCTGCTATTTGTCGCACTCTGGCCAGGGGCAGATCTAAACCTTTGGGAACAAATGGTAAGAAAGGTCGGCAAGCGAGGGGGATTGGAAATTGGAATACAGTGCCGCCCCTACCTCTTTTCTCGAGAACGTGTTCCTGTCTGAGTTAAAGTAGTTTGTCTGTGTATTCTTTTACCTTTCGATGTTGTCTTCATTTTCAAGCTTCTTGGGGGGAAGGCATTGGAACGTCCGGGATCGGATGTAGCATCGCCGAAGGCTCTTGAATCTAAAACACCGGGCTTCTTCGCTCAATTCGATCCGGAAACCTGTTTTTTTATTTCCATTATTTTTTTTATTAAGATGATGAGTCCGTTTGGATAGTAGTTGTCTGTGAGGAATGAGGCTTGAAGAGGGAAGTGATGTTTATGGCGCGTGAAAAGGGTTATTTTTTAAGGTGTTTGATAATCGGAAATAATACTTTCTTTAACAGTTGCTTTGTTGACGGGGAAGTAAATACTGTAAATCCCAAAGTGAATGCGGAAACTGTTGCAGGATTTACAGTATTTACTTGGGATGAAATGTTGAGGTCTTGATCTGTGGAGTACAAAAATATGCAATGGGCAAATTGCGAAAAGTTGCTAAGCTTATATTTTGTAAAACTATTTTCATAAAAAATTTGCAACTTTGAAACTTGTTTTGGGCACTTGGACGTATGAAATCCACTTAGTTTTTAACGTCACTTATAAGTTTGATTTACATTTAGTTTCGCCATTCAAATTGATTTATTTATGAGTAGGGGTAAGTGGTGTACCTTGGACGTATGTGTACCTCGAACCTATGCTGATTCTAGCTCGATTAGCTTAGATATTGAAACAACACCACATGCAGTTAAAGTATTTGTTACCAGGGACCTCAGTGAAGTTCTATCTGTTTGTTTAAAAGGTCAATTTATTAAAGAGGTTTCGAAAAACTAAATTCACAGTTCAAAAGTAAATTTTTGTCAGATTCTTCAGTATAATTTTTTACTCAAACATGTAGTGTTTATTCAGAAACGATGGTTACGCAATATAAAGCAAAGTTTTAGCTATAAAACAGTGTGCTTGAAATTAAGTTAAGTCTAACCTTAACTTGGTGATTAACTATTTTGTTTTTAATGTCCAAGCGGTGTACCTCGAACCTAATACAAGTGGTGTACCTTGGACTGGTCCAAGGAACACTGCTATAGTTCTTATGTGCTTCAGATTACTGAAAACCCCTTTTAAAATTCAAGTAAATTCTTTCCTTTGAAAAATTAAGTATTTTAGGCTATTAATATGCAACCCTGATTTGTAAAATCTAGAAGAATGGAAATTTGTAAGAAATTTTGATATGGTGTGATATAGAATTTTTTTTGTAGTTAATTATTTAGATTTATGGAAGCCTATAAAATTTGAACAATATTGATATAACATAGAAAATAATAATTGCATGCTCATCTAAAAAGATATTTTTTTTATAGATATCTAAGCAGAACATCCTTTTTACGTTTAGGCCTAGTTGAATAAACATATGGGGAAATATTTGAGTTGTTATTTTTTTCAAATTTAAGACAGTAAGATCAAAGATAGCAAATGTTTTTCTATGGCATGAAATAACAGTTTAATTTTATGCTGCATTTTAACGGATACCCCCGAGAAAGATTGCATTGCAGCTGAAAAAGCCAAAAGGGCACTAAAAAAAACTAAGGCAATAAAATCCCTTACCGAGCCAATCGACCTAACATAACCAATTACTGAAATCTTGGCTAGAAATAAGAGTATAGGTTGTAAAATGTATTTTTGAATTTTATGTGGCCAATAAATATTGGTTTTCGGACTGTGAATCGAGTCTCTCTACCTGTTAATAATTGGTCCAAGGTACACTACCGGTTGGACCAAGGTACACCGCCGGTGGTGTACCTTGGTCCTAATTACACTTTTCTGTATTTGTTTTTGTAATAGTTGAAATCATTTAAATAACATGTTAAAATAAATATATGTTGTATATAACAACATAAAGTACTTAGTAAAAATATTTTTAGTCACTTTTTGCAAGTAATTAAGAAACTAAAAATGGAAAAGTCAAAATAGGTCCGAGGTAACCCACCTTCCCCTAAGGTCAAAAACCTGACAAAGAAAAAATACCATGAAGTTGATGTTTCTAATTTGGAAAGATACTAAATTTTAAAGTTTAGATTTAAATAATAAATTAAAATAATAAATACTTGAACTATTTTGAATGTTGATCCATATTTCAATTTAACTATATAGGAATACAATACCTGGGTGCTATAGATTTTGTGAGGGCAATTGTAAGTGTGAGTAGCAAAAAATAATAAATCTTACACAGCTGAAGGTGAAAACTCTTTTATTAAGCTCTTTTCTGAATAGTAAAATATGAATACAATTCTAATTGGTTCCAAATGTTACAATACTTTTTTTTAAAAAAATTCTTTTTTTTTTCACACAGGGTCAAAGTGATAAAATTCAAATGGTTCATGGTATGGTTTCATGGTTTTCAATATGTGATGAAATTTGTGATATTTTAAATGTCACATTACCAATTAAGTACTTTATAAACATTCAATTTATAAATATCCTTATGTGTTCATAGTTAATTGATAATGGATCTAAATTGTTTGGGTTTAATTTTATTGGAATATTTTACTCTTAAAAGTAACCAAAAAATATTACAGATTCGTTCAGAACACCACGATTATCATTTGTTTTGTGATATGTAGGGACATAACTAAATTTGTAATAAAAAGCCCCTAGGAAATAGCAAAAATCCCGATATGCCACAATCCCTTTTTAAAAAATATATATTTATTAATATCGGGATTTTGACCCAATTATAAATAATTTTCGTAATTGCTCAATAAAAAATAATATTGAATGTCTCGGTTAATTAATGTTTTGGGATGGTTACTGGTAGATTGCATACAAAATTTGGTCGACGAACAGAGTTTAAATTTTATGATACACGGAAATGAGCAACAATAAAAATGTAAGGGCCGAGAATATTTCTGTTGTTTTAAAAAAGATTTTTTTGTTTTGTTTTCTGAGACTTCAGAAGTTTTACTGCGAAATTTCACCTTGCTTTGTCAAAAGACGCATTTTATCTACAAACTGTTTAAATTTGTAAGCACTGATATATTAATATTGTATACCTGTTGAAATACACAGTTTTCGTGCTTATCTCTAGTGCAGTGTTTTTTTTTTAAACTTCAGCTGCAAAGAAACACAGAAAACATCTGTGAATAACGAATGTTTTCTGTATCGGCTTTGTTATGGGAGAATTCAGTTAGCATTTTTTTCGTAGTGTTGCGAATATTTTCTGACAACTTTGCTTCGAGCAATTTTTTGTAACATAAATTATGTGTGTTTTTTAAGTGTGACTGCACTAAAAAATGTAGACTGCTTCATTAGACTAAAACCCTTCTAAAAACTTTTATATCGATTTATTGAACTTTGTTTACTGACAATGAAATATTTTCTTAACTAATGAAATTTTTACAAGTGAATGGCACATAACCACAATGTTTAATGAAATAAAAGATATATTTTTTAAAAAATGCTTGCCTTATGCGTAGCTATTATACGGGTTAACCTTAATGTGTCTAATAAATGAGCTTACCGATGTTTTCCTAACTTGTAAAATCTATACATAGCTTGCAACAATAGTTGTGAAAGTGGTATACATCTTCAATTTAAAACCATAATATATTACAGTTATTATTATAGAATATGCTTTTGATTTAGTAAATATTTATTCATTGAACCTCAGTGTTCATATGTAACCAAATATCCCATACTATAAAGACTAATTAATTACTCAAGATTTATAATAAATGAGTTTAGAGAAACCTGAACGTAAGTACTAGAGTACCATAGTATGACCTAAATTACCAGAGGGGTACAAAAATGGAGCTGAATTTTCTAATAAGCTCTCGATGAAACTGTACCCTAAATTTTTAAAAATAGTTTATTTATCATATTAAAATGAAAAGTGGGTTCTATGTTTTTGAAAGTTTTATTTTTCTTTAAGTTTCTTCTGATATTTTATTGCGTATTTTTAGTGTGATTTTTTTCAAATGCAACCCTTTTTTTTTAGCGTAATGTTTTTTTGGGGGTAAGCAATTTGTTGTTTTTGTTATATAAAGACAGTTTGAAGTTCAAAGATATCTATCTTGTTCTAATTTGCTAAGGGAAATTGGGCTGGTACCAGCAAAACACATCTTTGTTGCCGTTCCTTTTTTTGTACATTAATTTAATAACAAACGTTGGTTTTTAATAGGCGTTAGATATAACAACCAATTTCTTTTTACATCTACGCATATAGCATGTTGAGAAAACTGAAATATGTCTTTCATTTTAACAACATTTCGTCACTTAAGTTCCCACATGTGCTATCTCACTTTGCACAACGGTAGAAATTTTCTGTACGGTAACCCTTGGCGAACTTTGAGAAATCGCGCCAAAAGTCGGCCAAAAACCCAACCGAAATGAGCAAATAACGGTCAGATAGGGTTGCCGGAAAACGTCATCGTTGCGAAGTCATAGAATTCGAATCATCAGTCGAAGTCAGACAGTTGCCACAAAAAATTATTTATCGCCAAATCTGAAAAAGTTGCGCCAATGGTTATCGTATAGTAAATCTGATCCTTGCACAACAATGACACGTGGGAACTTAAGTGACAATTTAGTCATATTATAGAAATTAAGAATCTTAATAAAACCAAGACAACTCGTAAGTTCCCTTCCCCATGGGCTTAAATTTTAAACTACATTTACAAACCAAGAACAAGATAGGATCTCTGAAAATGGTCAGTTCTTTAAAGAGCTTAATATAGATTCTATTTCAGTTGACACATAATCAAGCACCACAAGAATTCACAAAAACCAACTAAAGACGAGAAGACATCCAAACTACTTAAATGTCTTCCAGGACCAGATTCTTACAAAAAAACATGACAAAAACCAACAGAAAAATGCGAAGACCGAGCGATTCCAGATCATGTAAAGTTTCAGCCTTGTTACAGCCGTCTTCTAAGCAATTTTGAACGCAGCCACGAACATAGCGGTCTTCATAGTAGAACCCTCCACAGTGGCTCATTCGGACCAATTCAGTGTCGATGGTCAGTGTACCACTGTCTACAGCACAGCCGCGGACAACAAGCGTTTGGCCATTGTCAGCTAGAATAATAAGTTTATAGTAAACATATCATCGCCACGTATTTTTTAAAACTAATATTTCATTATAATTTTTTTACTTCTATTTCGGTTTCATTTCATTTGCTCTTAAATGTCTGTTGTCAACTTCTAAGTGATCCTAACATGTAACATTTTTGTTGATACGAATATATAACTGCACTTTTTGTCCATGTCCGATAAAACTGTAATTTTATAGTTAACCTATCAAAGCCTATGTTTTTAAAACAAATATTTCATATTTTTAGAACTAATATCTCATATTTTTGGGGGGCTGGGCACCATTGCCCTTCCGGAAATCAAGCCCCGGAAATAACTATACTTTGTCTATCTCAAATGCGAGCCTCGAAAGTATTTTCCTCCCCTATCCCACATGTCGTTTTCTTCGAAACGGCGTGAGCGTGTTTTTTCCCTAACCTACTTGTGTTTGAAGTGTTCGGATTGTTAACCTCACAACAGAACCTCTAACGCGCTAGATATAGAAAAGGGATGCTTTCCCCGTTTCCCAGAAAACCAACACTCTTAAAACAAAAGAATGAAATCCACTCCAGTTGGAGAAGTGCATTTTCGACACTGGAAAGGAGTGAATATTAATTCAGACTGAGTTAAAATCACTCGTTTGGAGTGATCCTGTCGGAGGTTTAACACACCAAGGATCCACTCCTTTCGGGGAAGTGCATTTTCTAGCATGGAGGAGTAAAAATTAACTCAGACTGAGTTAAAATCGCTCGTTCGTTTTAAGAGTGAAGCGAAGGGATGGGGGAAAAAGTCTTTTCGAGGCTCGCATAGTAACTAGACAAGGTATAGAGATTTGACCCAATCCATGAACATACCGTATACTCCAGCCAATTTGACGCAACTCGTTGCAGGGAACACGCCATTTCTCTGCTTCCTCCCAGCCCAACATGGAGTTTCCAGGATATCTCTGGTGTAATTATTATGAAAAGGGTCGTCGCAGGGAGGGTAACTGCCTGCAGTCGACATGCACTTGAAGCAATCAAGTGCCATGTATCCTGCAAATAAAAGTAGTTTCACTGTAAAAAATAGTCTTATTTTTACAGGAAAAACTGTCAGTTATGTATGTCAGAAAAATATCGTATAATTTATGGAGACAATGTTTCTTTAAAATGCCCAATTTGAAAATTGTAAAGCAAAAGTTGTTTATACTAGGTGAAACAAAATACTGGTAAAGCAAAACTGAATTCTGCCTCCCGGCGAGAATTAAAAACCCCGGTCACCCCAGTGACTGGCGAGGAAACTGACCACAATACCACAACGGAATACTAAAATACTGAACCCGGGCAAAAACCACGAAAGAACCTTTAAATCTTCTGTTCAACGCTCTCCCAACTATTATGGAGTTTAATCAAACATTTCAACTGCTTGTTTGTGTTTGGTTACAATCTAGGGCTCCTTACGATGTTAAAAACAGAAAAAAACTGTTTAAGGAAAAAGGAACAGTATTTTTGAGGACCCATTTGTGAACACCATTAACACCTTTCTTACCGAACAAAAGCTTTAAGTTTTTAAAATTCGTTTTTCCTCTAACTTATTCTGTCTTATACAGAAATTTTCCAGCACTATTGTCTTCATGTGTCTACTATTTTGCATATTCATATAAACTTAAACAGAAATCTTATTTTACTTAATGCAGGAGGCTTTTTGGCTGGACGATCCCTCTACAATAACCACTTTAGCAGTTTGGACTTTTTTTTTAATAATCATATATTTTATCGTATTACCCACAAGTTCTTAGGTACCGTCAGTGCGGGTAACTTTGGCCAAAATCATGGTGGTTTTTTTTTACAAAAGGAGAAAAATTTAACTACAAAAACGATTTAAACCCTTAAAAATCATTATGCATTCTAAGTATTGTACTTTTAGGAATAATTTTCAAACAGTTTTGTTACATTTTATAAATTAATAAAAAATTGGTATTAATTTAACAAATTAGGACACTGTTAGGAGCCGGGCGGGTAACTTTGGCCACCCATGAAATACATAAGAAACATACTTTTAACAACCTTAAATGCTATGTTAACGAATTAAATAGCAATATTAAAACTTTAAACCTAAAAATAATAAAGTTATAAGACATATAGTTATTAAAAATGGTATGTAACTTAACGTTTACATTCCAGTGCATCGTGGAATTACACGATAAATACCAGTATTAATTGTCGCCTAAAAGAAAAATAAACTTCTGTTTTAAAAAAGGAAAAATAACTTTTTTGAAGCTAGATTTAATAACAAATATATTTATAAAAAGCAAACGACTTTATTATAAAAGGGGGAAAATAATATATTCATGATTAGGAATCTTAAAAAGTTTACCTTTCGACATTTGCGAGTTTGAGTGGTATATGTTTCTTGCATTCTATCTTTATATTTTTAATGTTTACAATCCTGATATTTAAAAAAAAATACCTAAAAAATGAGGAATCATAAAAGTATGAATTTTTCAAAAATAGATAAACAGAATACGCTTTTACATACATTTTTTAAAGTGCAAAGTTCCATAAAGAAATATTTACATCTTTGGCCAAAGTTACCCGCATTCATTGGCAAAAGCTTCCCTATTACCAATATTTAAATACAGCATAAAAAGTATTCAACTTAGAATGAAACAAATTGTGTAATATTCTTCCCCGTAAATAAAAGAATCGAATAGAGTGTTTTATTTAAGTATTTTAAATAGTTTTTAAATGTTCCAGACAAAAAATGGAAGATATAGATTTTTGTCATTTAATGCTCCTAAGAATGAAAGTAGCAATTGTGGTATTGCCAGAATTAGAATGATAATTTTTTTTACATGAAATGAAAGGCGATGTTTCTACCTTTCCGAAAATGTAAAACAATTTAAAATGAAATCATTTTATGAAGAAAAATTAAGAAACAAATCTTTTTCCGACGAGTGGCCAAAGTTACTCTCCGTGGCCAAAGATACCCGCTTTGACGGTATTAAAAAAAAATTACTGTAAGTATACTGAAGAATTAAGAAATTTCTTAAGAAAGCTACGCAAAAAAATCTTCTCCCATTTTCAAACTAAATGCTTATTTTTGCCTGAAATACACTCTTAAAACAAAAGAGTGAATTCCACTCCAGTTGGAGAAGTACATTTTTCGACACTGGAAAGGAGTGAATATTTTCTCAGACTGAGTTAAAATCACTCGTTTGGAGTGATCCTGTCGGAGGTTTAACACACAAAGGATCCACTCCAAAAGGAGAAGTGCATTTTCCAGACTGGAGGAGTGAAAATCAATCAGACTGAGTTAAAATCGCTCGTTCGTTTTAAGAGTGTATGCTAAAACAATACAAATTTAATCTTGGATCTTCTATGACAACTATTATCTGATCATACATTTATTATTGAAATATTTTTTATGTAAAAACTACAGACATGCTATGCATTGACTCCGAGTAGATTCTAAGTATAAAACTAGCTTAGTCCTAAGAACCTCAAAAGATATTGTATGTATCCCAGTAAAAAAGTGGGATAAGCTTTTGATAGATGAAAGGTTTGGATGATGTCAATTGTTCTATGGCATGAAGCCAGACTACGATGAAATGTGTATTTTTATACATATTTATTCTTAAAGAATGCCTCTAATGCTCTCAATATCATTTCGATAGTATTTTATGAAATACTAATGTTATACAGCTTTATAAATAGCGTGATAAAAAAAGTAGTCTTAAGATACATTAGTAAAAAAAAAACTCCCCGGCGCAACAGCCCATTACTGGGCCAAGGCCTGCCGCGCCCATTTAAGCTTTCTTGACCTAGGGCTTTGTGGTGCTAGGCATATGTCCCGGTAAGGTGCTCAGCCTCACGCGGAACCCCCAGTGTTTAGTTCCCGAGCATGCTTGGTACCTATTTTATCGACAAACTCAAGGGATGAAAGGATGCGTCAACCTCGCCCTATCCGCGATTCGATCCCCGGACCTGTGGCGTGGCAATGCGAAGCACTACCACTAAGCCACTGGGCCTGCAGGGTTTTTGTTTCTGCGTAATATGTGATTAGAATATCATTATCGAATTCTTGGTTGAACGGCCGCTTAGGCCGTTTTAGTAGTAAAAGAGTTAATAATAAAAGATAACTATTACGGGAGTTGAGGCATATTGAAATAGGTTTTGAAGAAATTTTGGATGTATTATGCATGCTAACTTTATTTTATATTTTCTTCACAATGTACTTGCCTGAAATTGTAAAGATTCCAATAATGAAGTAGATGACAACTTTGGTTGAAGTTCGTCTTGGATCAGCCATATTGAAGAAGATTTTCAACAGAATGCAACTGCAAATAAAATAACTACATTTAGAAAAAAATCGCGAAAAGTAATTAATTTTTAAGTCATTATTTAAAGGACTATTTGTCCTATTTCACCACACACTGATGAAATATATCATATTATACCTGGCATTTTTTTTCATATTTCAAAATAAATGTGGTTTGACTATTTCAGAAATGGTATTTCACAATATTAGAAATAAAGCTAAAAACTCTACTAATTTGTTAAATTGTGTAAGTCTAAAGGACTAATGCCAATAATTTGTTCATATTTATGGCAATACTCAATATAAAGTTATGCAAAGTATTCGAGCTATGCACTTGGTTAAAATCTATTTTAGGTGTATCAGTTATAAAATGGAATAACGAACACATTTCCTTAAAAGCTTATCTCTTGCTTATGCTTGTCTTTTAAAGCTTCTAAGCTAAAAGCTTATCTTGACATTTTAAATTCAAAAAATTCAAAGGAAATTCAACTAAATTTTAAAGCACAGTTCAATTTCATCAAAATGTTGCAAATCAAAACTTCAGAGCAATTCTCTACAAATCCTAGCTCTTGTATTTGCATATTATTGCACTTCAGTAAAAAAGGGCATAATTACAATCTTATAACATGGAATATCAGCCATTTTTCGGTACAATGTACATATATGCCTGCAAAACGACCGAAGTAGCCCTTTAGCTGATGGATCACTCCTATTCAGAACAAGTATGATTTCCGTTTCTTTATTTTTTAGTAATTACAGAGAGAATACATGGAACGTATATCATTAAATAATCGAGATTATTTTAATATTGAATGCAGATACATCTTGTGTCTAGTCTTACTACGATATTACAGGTGTCTGACCTCCAAAGTTGACACAATTTAGAGGTCAGAAAGGGCCAATTAATGTTCCGGACATTTTTGCTTTATTTCCAAGTAATATCAGAGCTGATGGGGGTCATTTAACGATTTTAGTTTTCAAATTATATAGTTTAAAGTAAAATTACAGCTATTATAAAGTTCAAACTACATCTTATTAGTAGATTCTTTATCCCTTTAGGAAAATGAAAAATTTATAACATTCGAACTCGAACATTTTCTTAAAATAATAATAAAAACTAGTAGTTTACTGGAAATTCTTTTAAGCTACTAATAGTGCTAAGTACAATCTACTTTAAACCATATAAAAACAATAAAAAAATCGAGAGCTGTAAACGAGCATACCAAAATTAAATAAACAGCCGACGATATAGACAGGCAGACTTAACAGTTGACAATATATGACCAGGTTAGGTAAGGTTTGAATTATCGTCGCACTAGAGCTACACAAGGGCTATTGGCGTATTTTAGAAAAATAGTCAAGTGACGAGCCGACACCTGAATAGGCACCCAACGTAATCGTTAAGGGCGACATCGTACGCATCGTTAGGACTTTGAAGGATATCTAACGTGCACTTTCTTACACGTTGTCGTCGGGCATTTTTTGGCTGCTCGGGCCGTTTATAGGCCGGCAGTTATTTTGGTGATGCCCGGACCTGAACCTGGGACCTTTCGCTTGCTAGGCGAGTGCCTTACCGACTGGGATCCCCAGCCAGAATATGACCAGGACTAATTGAACAGCCGACAATGTGAACAGCACTGTGGCGTGGTGTTATGGTCTTCTCTAGACTTTCGGCTGTTGATGTTGAAGTTAAGTTAGCCGTAGTATGATAGTGAATATTGCATATGTTATAGTTACAAGGGAATATGCTTTCAATAATACATTGTTAATGTACTGTCAAGTACGGAATAAATGGTAAAATGTACAGGGTGTCCGTAAAAGAATGTCCGAGCTTCAAATTGTAATAGTATCAGCTGTAATAGATCGACAGTTGTGGTTGAAGGTGACGGATAAAGAATAACTCCAACAGCTTCAGATAAGCACATGCGTTTGTACCTCTGCATCGTTTTCACAGTTGCAGTGTCCTCTATTCCTTACTTGCTTCCATTACTCCGGACTTGCTGCAGACAGTATGGAAATAATTTCATTTTCGTTTGGATGTGTGCCGTATCACTAAAGGCGCACACATTGAGCACTTATCGGAAAAACTAGGTTAGTTTCCCTTCAATTTCATGAAAGATTTGTTATATTTAGCATAAAATAAACTCCTGTAATATACCATTAAAACTCGGACATTCTCTTACGGACACCCAGTGGTTTAACATGACATAAGAAAAATATAGTTTCAAAACTCACATTTTTCAGAACATAATTAAAACAGGCCCGTTCATTGGCGAATTCGTCCAATTGAATTAACCATGATCAAATGTCGCCAATGAACGCACCTGACCTTATATTTTAGTTATACTTTGGACAGTTATGCAACTACACCCTTCATATGAGTCATACAATATTCTGAATTCTAGGATTGTACGGTCCGTGCCGCTGTTCAGAGTTCAAATATTTAATGATTTTCAAGATTATACATATTTGGAAAATTAATACTTTGTTAAGTTATTCCTTATTGAAGTTCAATGGGGGGGGGGATCAATGGCATATGGTTGTCACGTAATATATTTATTTACTGAATATGGAATTTGATTGAGGAATCATATGGTGATTATCATAATTTGTCGTTAATTATCTTCATCATTATTATTATAGTGCAAAAATTTATGTAACTTGGTACAATGTTAATTTGTAAAAATGGAAGAAACTAAATTTATGGAAATAGCAACCTCTATATATTTGTGTGAGAAACAATATATTTCCATGAAGCTATTCATTAGGTGATTAAAAAATGCCTACGTAACAGCATTAACTACTTAACAAATTATTTTGGGGCCTGTATGACAGAGTGGTTTGGACCATTACGCCAGCAGTCTGCGTGCTGTAATGGGTGCGGGTTCGAATCCCGCCTTTGCCCTGGGTGTACTTCCCTTCTGTGTGATAGTAAAAAATTCTTTCTGTGTCTGTCTTATTTGACGAAGGCTTATATAAGCGGGTCTCTGATCAAGCCCAAAAGCTAGAATATATATGTACCTATCCCTAAATTATTTTGTTTATAGGTTTCTTGTACACACTGAAAAAAAAAATGGTGTAATTGGGTACTCCATAAAGCTGGTGGAAGCATGTGTCTGTAGTTTTAGGAGCTAGGTTAGTGTGGATTATCGTCGCACTAGAGCTACACGAGGTCTATTTTGCGGTTTTTCGGAAATAGACATTTTTTAAGGAAAGTTCTAGAAATATTCTGTTTTTGAACATAATTATTTTACAGTGTGTATTAGAAGGATTCAGATTTTTTCTGATTGGAGAGAAAATGTGTCTTTTAATAAATTGAAATGTACATTTACAGTGCTTTGCGTCGTTTAAAATGAAAAATAAATTCAACAGGAAAATAACTAACATTTATTGTGTTTTCAAAAAGAAGTTTTGTACAGTGTTCTTCGTGAAAAATTGTGTGTATCGTCCCATTTACTATACTTCGCGAAAACCGTTCAAATTTTTCGTTTTCATCGCATTGTAACTGTGGAAACGTGTCAGATATGTTGATTCAAGTCCGGGATTAAATCCCGGATTGGGCGCGGTTGACCCATCCTTTATCCCTTGAGTGGATTGATAAAATTGGTACCAAGCATGCTTGGGAACTAAACACTAGGGGTTCCGCGTGAGGCTGACCACCTTACCGGGACATATGCCTTGCACCCCAGAGCTCTAGGTCACGAAATCTGAAATGGGCAAGGCAGGCCATGGCCCAGTAGTTGGCTGTTGCACCGAGGCAAATTTTAAACATAAGATCTCGGCATTTATATATTTTTAATTATTGAAAATAAAAATATCATTTTTCAAGCTACATTATTAATTTTTCAAGTTACACCACATGCAATACATTCCTTTGAACAGGAATAGTCTTTGACTACAATAACAATTGGTCTTTTATAATCTATAGTCTAAGAGCTAGCAACGTTTTTGAGAGAGAATTTCAGGTGAGCCAGTTTTAAGATATGCTATATCTCTCACTCTCCCGGACATCATACGGGCTATCTGGCAAGCGGTAGTGGTTGCGTTCATCAGTGCGCATCCTACTAATACAAGTAAAAAATTGGTTTTTCAAATCATTTTAGGACGTTTTATTTTTTTTTATTGTTATTTTTAGCGAACTTTTTGCAACATAAATCTATTATTGCCAGACATTTTTATTGTTGTTTAAGGTGTGCCAGACCCTAATTTTGATTTTAAAAGCTCAAGTGTTGCCCAAATTACCAGCTCAGGTGTGAATTCACCAATCATTGTAATACGTCATCGTCATTCATTGCGCAATACCATGTGCCAATATTTGTAATGAGCTGGTAATTTGGGCAACACTTGAGCTTTTAAAATCAAAATTAGCGTCTGGCACAGCTTAAACAACAATAAAAATGTCTGGCAATAATAGATTTATGTTGCAAAAAGTCCACTAAAAATAATAATAAAAAAATAAAACGTCCTAAAATGATTTGAAAAATCAATTTTTTACTTGTATTAGTAGGATGCGCACTGAGGAACGCAACCACTACCGCCAGCCAGATAGCCCGTATGATGTCCGGGAGAGTGAGAGAGATAGCATATCTTAAAACTGGCCCACCTGAAATGCTTGTTTTTCCGACGTTGCTAGCTCTCGTACTACTATATCTTATATAAAAATAAACATCTTTTAGGGGAATTGAGTTCCAATGAAAAGTTTTAATAAGGTTTTAAATAATGGTTGTAATTTAGGTCGAGAGGGATAATGGTTACCAATTTATTTTATTGAATTTGACGATTTACCAAGATCGAAAGACTATTTTAAGCCATACATTGGATCAATAGATTTTGAATTCATGTGGCAATTTTTTAAATGCTCAAAAATGTTTCTAAATATTACAGAAAGAGGTTTCCGAAATACTCGGAAATGTTTTGTAAAATTGCCTGCTCGTGGGGCTTCCCCATCCATTCAGAAACGTTACTGATTTTTTTAGGTTAGATACATCAGTTGTGTGACTTAGAATTCCATCAAATCGTCGTTTTAAAACTGCGATCTAAAGGTATGTATTATATATTTACACTATGTTTGCTTAACACGTTGGATGCCACTGACTCCCTAGGGAGTCGCGTGGTTCCGATTCACCGATAACATCACATTATGATGAAATTCATAGTACCATTTCGCCAACCGTTCTTATGAGTTCAAGTTCGTTTGTAACTTTTGCAACCGACCCTTCTGTGCTTGGAATAATAATTGGTGATTTGAAAGAGTTCAATCTATTTAAAATTACCAGGAAATTAAATCCTTCGTCTCAAGTGTAGGGTGACCAGACACCAGACATGCATTTCGTAAAGTGATTCAGTTTGCTATTCAACAATCTGGCTATAAAAAAAATTGCAAATAGTCTGTTTTATTTTGTTGTATTTTTTTCAAACAAAACTAACCAAAAAATATGAATTATGAAAATTTAATGATGATTTTATAGTCGAAAAGTTAATTACTGAAGCAAATCTGGCAAAGTGACAGGTTATGAGTTATCCGGTTCGAAAAGGCAAGGAACATTTCCTCGTATTTTAACGACTAGCTGTCGGCTGTCGTGTAGCTTTAGTTAGCAACGTTAATTCAATCTAACCTTGCAATTTTATGACCTCGAACTAAGATTTGAACTTGTTCAAAAATGAAGAATATTTAGTTCATTTCGATTGTAACGAACAGGTTTAGAAAACAGGATGTTCTTTTATTTTATCAGCCTCTATCGATGAAGCCTCTATCGATGATATAGTGGCAGCGAATGTGTTAAAGACCAACTGAACGGGACAAGATTCGTAAGTAAAAGAAAATATCAAAATGCAATGTGAATAAAAATAGAAACCACAGAAAGCCACATTGTTAGTTAGCAATGCTGATAATCAAACTATCTAAACTTCATATGTGCTTTAAATAATTTAATTATAACTTTTTTACTTAAATTAAATTGTACAAAGTACGTGTACAAATATACTATTACAGTAAAATAAAGTATAAGTAAATAAAATTTTGATTTATCCACTGAATATTGCTTTTCTTTCTCTTAGAAGGAAGCACGGCCATAATGTACAGGATAACACATTCCTATTTTGATAAAATAGTTTGAAACTTATTTGCATAATTATTCAATTGCTAATGTAACTAGTTATAAACACATTGTCTATCTTAGAAAATGTTAGAACTTTTTGGATATTTTAACAAATAAAAGTATCCAAATAACCTATTATACGAAACCGTACCAAAAGCCCTTTTATACACCTTCTTAGGGTAGAACATACACTCTTAAAACAAACACTCCCAATTTACCTCAGTCTGAGTGGATTTCACTCCTCCAGACTGGAAAATGCACTGCTCCTTTTGGAGCGGATCCTTTGTGTGTTAAACCTCCGACAGGATCACTCCAAACGAGTGATTTTAACTCAGTCTGAGAAAATATGCATGCCTTTAGGGTGTCGAAAATGCACTTCTCCAACTGGAGTGGATTTCACTCTTTTGTGTTAAGAGTGTAACAGCCACTTGGGTCACAATACCATAAGCCAACTGAAAAAGATTTAATTTTACTAAAAATTTCATACTAAGGTATGCGAACTTGTTAAAAACAAATACATAGCATAATATATAATACATAACTAACTGGGGGCTGGAGAGCCCAGTCGGTTAGGCACTCGCATAGCATGCGAAAGGTCCAAGGTTTGGATCCGGACATCGCCAAAATAACTGCGGACCTATAAACGGCCCTTGCAGCTAAAATGTCCGACGAATAATACCCCGTGTAAGGGAGTGCACGTTAAATATCCTTCAAAGTCCTAACGCTGCGTACGATGTCGCCCTTAACGATTGCGTTGGGTGCCTATTCAGGTGTCGGTTCATCACTTGACTGTGGTTCTAAAATGCGACGCCTGTCGCCAATAGCCCTCGTGTAGCTCTAGTGCGACGATTATTCAAACCTAACATAAGTAACTCCTTCAAAGTGTATATGGGAAAGAGTTTGAAGATTTTCAATTTAGGCATTATATATTCCCTAAAATATTATCTTCGAAATATAGAATAATCCCAAAACGTGTTATTAACTTAATGTAACACTTATTCTAATGCACTATATAACCTTTGGCTTTAAAATTATTGCAGGAAAAAACAGAAAAATTAGAATGACAAAAACGTGTTAAAGATTTAAATACTAATAAATTATTGACACAAAAGTACCTAACCTAGATTTATAACTTCTAGGAAAGAGACATATTTTGTGTGCGTTAAAAAAATGAAGTATTTAGGCTCCGGTATAATAGTTGTACTACCATCTAATAAATTCACTTTATAGATTTATTGGCGACCTATTCAGTTTCGTTATTGCTGTTTTACACGAGATATTGTACTTTATAAAGATATTGGCATTGTTTAGGTATGAAAAGAAATGATTTATCACACTAGTATTTGAATGATAGCTAGAATTTAATGACTTATTGGTTTCTCCCATAATAAAAATATACTATCAGACTTAGTTTTAATAACAAACATAAACATCTTTATATTTAAATAATATTAAAATATTATGAATGTTCAACGTTCGTGATTCCTATAGAGTATATATATATTTACTGACAATTTAAGTTATTGAACAATCAGAGTTAGTTAATGATTCTAATGTTTCCACATCCATTATACATCGATTGCATTTCAATATCTCGTTTCAAAATTCCATACTTCATTACCATTTCTATAATACAGCTTTGGCTGTTCAAGCAGTTAGATCAAGTTTCTTTTGATTTATGATTCAAGTACTGATGCAATTTCTTTAGTGCGTATATATCCTTTTAAATGTTGAAAAATAGGATTCTTATATTTTAAATGAATTCATATTGCTATTATAAAAAAACTCATGTAATTTTGGCAGCGGAGTAAAAGCCTTACAAGTTTTTAAATTAAAATAAAATTTATACTTTAAATAAATTTTTTAACAAAAAAAAACAGTTTTGTAGGTATTAAATTTACATTGGCATTTAGTAGTAATAGTTAATGTCGTTGAAAGTATTTATGTCCTATAACATCAAGATTTTTCTGTAGAAGGTTTATTAAATTGTTATAACTAGTGATCTCTAATTTAAGCTTTTTTTTATCAAACACAGTAAAAGGGATTTATTTACTTGGATTAATTAAAATAGATGTATGTTAAGAAATTAGAGATTATAAATTTACTTTATCGGATGTCGTTTATTAAAATAACAAAACAAAGAAAAATAAATATCTATAGAATTCAAGCAATAAGATAAATATAAAGAGAGTGAAGGAAAATAAGACTTTAATGTATTTTTGGTTCCATATAATAAAATGTGGAACCAAATCTTGTTTAACTTCAGAAATTAAATGTAATAGGCTGTTTATAAATCATTTAAATGTTCCATTGGTACTAAAACTTATAACATCTTTTTATTTTTCATGTTACATTCAATTTCCCAAAATACAGTCTCAATTTTCTTTTGAGCTTGCTCATTTTCATAAAAAGCACACAGTGTTTTGCACGAAAGTATTACAAACTCGAAAAATTCATCTCCGAAATAGAATTTTTTGTGGTCTGAGTAGATTTTCGTTCTGTTTCCGCTATGAAAACACTTTTACTACGAAGGAAGGAGCGTAGAAATTTGAATTTTAGAGCTGTGTAAGAACCTTTTTAAGCGACCCCAGGCTTTCTTTTTTTAGTCTCGAGTTCTAGAAACTTATCCTCTACATTTCGCAACACGAGTTTCGTATGCGAAAAATACTTGAATTCCGGGTGGCTCAAGAAAGCTTTGCCTTAGATTACCAAAAATGTATCTGCCAAAAATCAAAATTGCCCATATTTGCTCGTGCTGTGGATTAAAACTCAGATTAATAAGAAAAAAAGGGAAATTCAATAACTTCGAGTTAAGAAAAATATATGGTCATGAAATTAAAAAAAAAAAAACCTAAAAAGTAATATTTATAATCAAGTATTAACCGAAAAAATACAATCAGCGCAACAGCCCGTTGGTGGGCCAAGGCCAGCCGTGCCCATTCCAGCTTTCGTGACCAAGGGCTCTGGGGTTCTAGGCATATATCCCAATAAGATGGTCAGCCTCACGTGGAACCCCCAGAGTTCAGTTCCCAAGCATGCTTGGTACTCATTTTATAGACCCACTTAAGAGATGAAAGGCTGAGTCAATCTCGCCCAATCCGAGGCCTGTTACAATGCATTATGAATAATTGTTATGCTGACCACATTTGTTTCAGTAATAACTTTTCGACTACGAAATTATCATCAAATTTTTATAAATAACACTTTATTTACAATGGTTTAATTGAAAATAAACCGATGAAAGAAATGAACAGAGAATATTTGCACAATTTTTAAAGCTGGATAATTGAATAGCAAACTAAACTGTAATGCAAAATGCTATCCGTCTGGTTACTTTAATAATAGTGTCAGTACATATTAAGGGGGAATGAGCCCGTTGGACCACGGGTCTCCAAACCAAAGTGCCTCAGTGTTAATCAAATGGAGAAGAAAAATTGTAAGCCACATTTCTCCAGCTGTATTGAATAGTTTTCCAAACAGTGTTTGATGTGTTAAATGTAGCTGACTTGCAAGTCCTGACAATCCCACTTTTTGAAATTGTTTAGAATATTTTTTTTTAAATTTTCAGTAAATAATTTTACACAAAAAATTAAAAATTCGAGGAATTTCAAAACATGAGATTACCTCTCTACACCTAAGCCACAGGGCCTCATTAGGTTTTGAACCAACCATAAAATATTTATCAATCAAGAAATTGCACAAAATGCAATACTTATCCTGTGCTTTTTTTTATATTTTAGTGCAAGTTCGTAAATTGAAAACATTTACACAAAATTCCGCCTCTATTTCGAGATAGAATCATCAGATTTTCTCTGAACAAATAAATGGTCACTTTAATTCGACCCGAAATGTCACACTGAAGTCAATGGTCTGTTATATAACGCTTTGAAAATTCGTACATTCGACATTTAAACTCTAGAAATGTAAGTTCACAGAAAATGGCAGATAAATATTTTGAAAAAATCTAATTTTGCTAGAAAATTGGAAAACATTTCATTTCAAAAAATTACTTTTGATAAAAGTTTTCTCTTGTGAATATTTTATTTTTAATCTTACATTGAAAAACAGTAACTAATATTTATTGCTATTTTTAGCTATTTAGTAATTGAATGTCAATATTTTAAAACAGTTAACATAGAATGCACTCCTATTGCGTCCTCATTAACACTGTTCAACTGTAGGGGGTAGGATAAATACATATATATTCCGGCTTGTGTGCTTGGTTAGGGACCCGCTTATAAGCCATCCGTCAAGTAAGACAGACACAGAAAGAGTTTTTACTGTCACAGAGAAAGGAAAGTACACCCAGGGTGAAGGCGGGAATCGAACCCACACCCGTTACAGCGTGCAGACTGCTGGCCTATGTTCAACTGTATTTTTAATTTTAAATTCTATTTTTGCTTTATTTCAGTTGAGTGATAGTTACAGCATTTTTAACCCAAATCAGGGAAATTTTTTAACTTCCGTAATAGTACAGAGGAAAGAAACAGGTAAATTTACAGGGAAATGAAATGGACGGGCACTCAACTTTCAGGAAATTCAACTTGTATTCGATAAGTAAATCGACACTTGAATGCATTGAAAGATGATTCGATAAGAATTTAATTTAATTTTCCAGGCATTATACTAATTAAAGATAAATTTTTAAAAAGGTCTGAAGATGTAGTTAATTATTGATTAGTTAAGTTAATTAAGCGAATAAGCAATCTTAGAACTCTCGTACTTTTCAATTCACACAAAAATACCTTGTAGAAGTGATTTCGGAAAAATTTCATTCTTTGACAAATTTACATACACTCAGAAAAACTTGTTTTCAAACATCACAAGTAGAATACAAGCTTTGAGTAAGCAGGTAAAATTACAATATTGTTTTGTTCCAATATAAGAATTGTGTTGACGAAATACTCAAATTCGTGTTCATTCAACTCAACTGGCGATCCCCCGCGAGAGGAAACGATTATTATATCCAGGAGATTAACAAAAACTGTAAACTATATTATTTTCTATGATATGTATGACACAGTTATAATATTCAATTTAAAGTACCATACTATACATTTTCAAGCTTTAGTATGTCGATTCATCCTAAACATCAAAGAGCAAATGCTGAACTACATTTCGGAAGAAAACAAGTATGTAGTGCCTTTAACACGTTTTGCGCCAACTTAAAAAAATAGACTCCTCGGCGCAACAGCCCATTACTGGGCCAAGGCTTGCCGTGCCCATGTCAGCTTTCGTGACCTAGGTGAATATTACCGGAACCGTGCATGTGAAAAAGGACATATTATGTTTTTCAAGGAGACAAAACTTAATAAACGTTCTCAATTAGGTGGTTTTTGTACAGTTTATTGCGACGGGTGCTAATATTGTGTGACAAAGGTAACCAAATGGTCATTAAGCTTGATCGTTTCATCAAGCGGTGCATTCAATCAAAGGCACTTGTTCAGATCGTTGTGAATCAAACACAGAATTGAAGAGCTTAGTGGAAGAACGTGCTAAGTGATTACCATTCTATTTTTATTTTAGATCAATGGTCGGCAACTTTTTACGCAAAAATGTACAGTGGTGGCCAAAAGTGTGGACACTTTTTGAAAGTTTCATATTTTCCAACTTTGTGTGATTACAGAATTTATTAATTGCATATCAAATTAAACAATTGTATATTAAATTAAAAGTAATTTAATCTTAATGATAACCACTGTGTGCAGATCGATGAAGCATTCTATGAGACCTTTGGTCCCATATAATCTATATCCATGGACACAACATCATCATCATCAAAGTAATTTCATGTAGAATTCAAAATAAAAACAGTATTACACTATCTGAATTATGAATAAGTTATGCAACTAATAGTATGATCTGTCTTAGTTTTGCAAGTCATTGAGCCACCAACTTGTATTGCAATTTCAGCATAAGAGAATCGATTGATTGTGCTTGTTTGTTCAACTAAAATGAGAATAACTTTATTTGTGATACAGATACTTTAATTCTGTTTTTTAAATGAAATTCTACATTAAATTGCCTTCATTTTAATATTTAAATGTTTGTATTTAAGCGAAATTTAATAGATGCAAGAACACGGGTAACAGTTGAAACACATGAAACTTTCAAAAAGTGTCCACACTTTTGGCCACCACTGTAAGTTTCGGGATATTATTTACAATGTTGCGAATTGCTTCCAATTTCCGCTTGCTATTGTTGCAGTGTTCGAGATTATCCCACAAAAGGTCATTGCCACCACCAATTTCTTAATATTTTAAATAATTTAATATTAATGCAAATAAGGACCGCCTACCTGCGACTGTTATTTACGACATATTTGGGAAACAAAGCAAAATAGATGTTGAATTAATCATTTAAAACGACAACTTTTGTATTTTATTAAAAGATGACGTCATTTTACGTATAAAAGATGTAAATTTGAGCATGAGACATAAGAGATATACATCTAAATGAAAACGATTCTGCCTCAAGACGGAAATTGACAGCAAAACAAAGTCTTACAATCATTAATTCTAAATGACGTCCTTTTATTAGACGTCTTGTGATACCAATTATAAATATCAAGAGGGAAAAATTGCTTTTGATATTTTTACATCTACAGATGGGGCGGAGTTTACATGAATGCACATGAATTAAAATTTTGATGTCTGAATGAAATCATTCAAAAGACGTCAATTGAACAAAAAAAAAAAAGAACTTGAATTTTTTTCAGAAGGCGGGATTTCACCAAACGACATAATGGACTACGTTTAGACTTTTGCGACAACTTTAGACGTCTTCAGCTACTTATATTAAAAATATCAAGAGCATACCTTTTGCACATAGCAGATCACTATTCGGGATAAGTTTCGCTACATAAACAAGAGTTTCTTCTTACATTTAACAAGCGTCACTTAGAGTTAAGCGTCTCTAATAGCATCCATACGTCAAAAGACGTCTATTAAACAACAAAATAAAGACTTAGAATTCCTTTTTTTTAAAAGGCGACATTTCACCAAACAACATAATGGACTATGTTTAGACTTTTACGAAAACTAGACGTCTTCGGCATCTTTTATTAAAAATATCATGAACATACCTCTTGCACATGGCAGATCACTATTTGGGATAAGTTTCGCAACTTAACAAGCGTCACTTCGAGTCAAGCGTCTCTAATAGCATCCATAAGCCTGGCACTTATTGAAATCGCCAATAAAAGATATTCCGGACAAAATGAAAACATCCATCCCACAGCACAGTTCGCGTGATTAAATGAGGTTTTATGGGAAAATAAACATCAACGAGATATTGATTTTGCGGGATTGAATAGAAAAAGGAAAATGGTTTCTTATTATGAGATGAGACATGCAGCAGCTATTAATTGTTTGGAAGGATATCAAGGATAATCACAACATTGCTGTTTAATCGATGGAAAGGTGATAAATTATGTAATTATTCAAGGTACTTGAACTTTCACAAATAAACACAAAACCCTTAAAGCGACTTAAATTGTGAAATTTTTATTTATTTACTAGCAGTATGGTCCCGCCTTACTGGGAACCCGTTAATTTCGCATTGCTTCCTTTCAGAGGCATGCTTACTTGTGAAAATACACTCAAAATCAAAACAAAATTAAATTCGTGTTGGTGTATGCGCACTTAAAAAAGCAAACACTAATAGAGGATAGAGGAGCCTTAGGGCGAGCGCATATCTCAACCAAACTCAGTCAATCAAACTAATAGAGGATGGCGGCAAGCCCCCGTTTCGGCCCGGTCCATGTATTTTCAAGCCCTGTTATGGTCCCGCAATCCCACGTGGATGACGTTTTTTTTAAACTAATTATATTAATTAAAAATCACAATCAAATATGAAAAAACTAAGCCTCAGGTGCACACGTAGGTATTAAAAGGAATCTATATTAAAAATTTCGAATTTTTTAGAGCAGTCTAAGTAGGTCTTTTGTGATCCACAGACATACACACAGACAGACAGACAGACCGACAGACAGACTCTTTCTTTTATTATTATAGATTTTATTGTGTAGCAACTACAGGAGGAACTCCCAATTATAGGAGACGCATAAAAACTTTGAGATATATAGCATAAAAAATAATACAAATTTAGAATTCAAAAGAAATAAAACTTGCGCATAAAAAATTCGCCTTTAGAATAAATGTTTTGAAGTTATATTGAAAAAAAGGTCATGAATTTCGAAAATAAAGTTGTGTTTGATATGACATTTTTTCGAAATTTTGAAATTTAAGTTATCTTAAAAGAATAACTATTTATTGGTAATGGAAACAAGTATTTTCGATATTTGTGTACTGCCTACCCAGGTTCTAATACGAGTCAGATAAAAGGTCCACTCAATTTTTGCTTAGACTGAGCACAATTAATAAGTACTAAGCTTGCTTGTGAGAAGTTAACTGGGGAGGGAATTTTTTATCAAGCCATTCGGCATGAACACTTGTTAATACTGACATGTATCACACATCATGCTAAATGACAATTTAAACTTGATTTGCGACATTTGAAATTGATTAGTTACATAATTACTTTTTTTTGTTATCAATATAAGTTTATATTCAAATTTGATGAGAAAAATGCCGCCACTTTTGGTAATTGACGAGGATTTAACCTCTTAAGGACCCGAGCAAAATCCTACACGTATATTCTTATGTAATCAAAACATACTTTTCATACAAATATATGCTAAAAAATAAATTTTGCAAAGTAATTTTTTTAAAAAAATGTGTTTAATAGTTACTGAGAGACACCTTAAGCGCTGAAAATTCACATTCTTGTGCTATAAATGCAAAACAAAAGGCCGTATCACTTATTTGTAGCTTACATTTTATTGTAACATTGTTTTCAATACAAAAGGCCTTTAAAATTAACTACTAAAACAACTTTTTGACAAGTTTTTAAAAAAAATTAAATAATTTTTAAGGAACTCCAATATCTTATTGACCCCCGTTCAACTTCATTTTTTATAGGAATAAATGACTGATACCTGCAATCAAAGGCTGAAAACTGATATTTGAATCTTCTTTTATCGGACCAGGTCCATTTCGAAACTAATGAACTTGAAAATTGTTTGTGGGAAGGTTTAAAAAAATGTCACCAAAAGGCCAGGTCGCAAGAAGTTAATGTTTCAGACCTTACTTTATTTTCGAAATGTTAACTCACGCAATTCAAACATGTATTTTTTCTGATGTATATTATTGATTGTGTACTCTTGATCAGAGACCCTCTTATAAGCCTTCGTCAAGTAAGACAGACATATAAACTATTTTTACTGTCACAGAGAAGGAAGTACACCGCACCCGTTACAGAGCGCAGACTGCCAGCGTAATGGTGCAAACCACTCGGCCATCCGGGCCCCTAACTTGATGCATTTCGATTCATTCTAAAGTTTAGCCCTCTAATGCATGATTTTTTTTTTCATCCCGAAAAAATATATATGAATCCTTAATACTCATGCATTATGGGAAAAATACTGAAAAAAATTTTAATGCATTAGAATTTAAATAATTAAAAAAAAATTTTAAAAAATTCATATGACAAAAACCAACTACAAAATTCCAATTTTGATAATAATGACATGAAAACTACTAAATATATTTCAAAATAACCCTCTTTAACTAAAATTAATTTTTAAAAACAATTTATTTGTATTTAGTACTATAATATTATTATACTTTGAATACTGCCAAAAACGTAATTTCTGAACAGTTAATAACCTCACTCTTTAAATTTGAATACATTTTTACTACTGTCATCAATGAGTGTTATTAGTACCTAAAACTTCAAAATGGAATGTAATAGATGGAAAAAAATTGTCGAGAGGGAGCTCTACTTTAATAGAATAAAGTGGATTATGTTACTTGTTACCAAACAGTAACAGTATGCATTAGAGGGTTAGTAGTGCGTCAGCGTAGAACCTAGCACTTCATGTTTATAATTCGCCTCCCATACTGCTGTTATAATTGAAGATTTTAGTGGAAGAACATGCTAAGTACCATTTAAAAAATTATATTTTTGTGTCGATGAACATAGTACTCCATTCTTTAAAGGTAACAAAATTCCAATATTTCATAACTTTAAATTAAGTATATTTTTTACTGTTGCAAGTAGCATTTTTTATGGACTTAAGTGCAAACTGAAATCTTTAAAGCTCCTTTTCTCGTTTTCTCCTTTTTGCCGCTGAGCACGTTTTTCTACAAAGCTTTTGATTTGATCATATATTAATTGATGTAATATTAATGATAAAAACAGTTAGGCTAATACTACTACAAAAATTAAAGTTTTAAAAATAGCAATTATAAGAACGTTCACAACATAAGTATAAGAACATTCCATAGACTATTGCTAATGATTCCATAAATTATTATTAAAATTGAATTCCATTTTTATAAAACATTTATTCAATTACTTGAATTTGAAAAAAATATATGTGTGTTTCGATTTTGTCGAAGTATGTTTCTTTAAAAAGTAACAAACCTAATTTTTCAACTTGAAGAAATATTTCAGAAAGCTTCATTCGACATGGTTTCGACATGGAAGAATAAAAACAAAATTCTTTAATTGTAAAATCCGTTCCTAAGAGTGGAAACTTAAATGAAATATGTTTAAAAGTAAAAATTAAAATGGAGACATATGACGATCGATTTTTATATGGACCATATATATATTTTCTTAGGTATAAAAGGCATCAAATCGCTAGTGTATGTTTTTTTGTTTCAAATGTTTTAAAGAGTTAAGGTAGGCGAATACCCAAAGTTCTAAAATTTTTACTATTATTTTAATCTTTTTCAAATTTGGCATAGTGATTTCAAATATAATGAACAATGCTATTTAGTATTTTTTTTATTTAAATTGATTAATTTATTTTAAACGATCTTTTTCAACTAAAAAAAGGAGTCTACGCTAACACTTCTAGTATAAAAAGTGTTACATTAATTTTCCTGAAATTTTTTACAGTTGCTATTTCAAGATATATCTGTGCTATTAGCCTCTTACATCTGGTGTAAATATTGTAGTTTTTTTTTTAATTTTCAAGTGTAAATTAATCGAAAATTCTTTTTTTTAGTTAATTCATAACATTTTCCTTAACAACTTCTTTTCTTGTAATTTATATGTAACTCTAGAGGGTCATTGCATGTATCAGTTCAAAACGCAGAATTTAACACATAATTAATGTTTATAGGGGGACAATTCAATGTAGTAGACTTGTTAGCGTAAACCTCTTTTTGCAGTTGAAAAACACCGTTTAAAATAAATAAATTATATTTAAATTTTAAAAAATGCTAAAATAGCATTGTTCATTATATTTGAAATCACTATGCCAAATTTGGAAAAGATTTAAGTAATAGTAAAATTTTTAGAATTTTGGGTATTCACCTACCTTAACACAAAATCATAAAATTAATTGGTATTGAAAATAAATGTCAATAAACACTTTCAATGTTAAATGAATGTAAATAATTTACAGATTAACGCGCAGACAAGCTTAGTGTATAGAAAATAGTGTATGTATAATATGAATGAAAACGAAGTTAAACTGAATCACCAACAAGACTCTGAAATAATTGATTTAAATTAAGTATTTGGACTTTGCCTCAAGCACCCTGTAAATCCATACTGCACAACGTTACTCCGTCAAATAAGTGACACTAGCTTCCTCCGATTTCACGAAGTAACGTTCCACCAAATTTCTGTAACGTTACACTCAAAAGTGCGTAGCATTATACCGATTTTGTGGATATAACGTTACTACAAATATTTAATCTAACGTTACTCCATAAAAGTGGAGTAATGTCACACCAAGGTTGAACAGTGTACGGTTCACCTTTGGATTTCCACAGTTAGGTTAATCAGTAGTCCCGGATTGGGCGATGTAGACTCAAGCTCATCCTTTCATCCCTAAAGTGGGTCTATAAAATGAGTGCCAAGCATCTTGGGAACTAAACACTGCCCTACTAAAAATGATCTATAGAGATCAATACAAAAATCTATAGACATAAGTGCAGCTTTATTGATGTCTACTTATTTCTACGGATGTCCCTATTGTTATCAGTAGAAGCTATTGATATCAGTAACCTACTGATAATATTTCTTATTGATGTCAATAGAGCTCTACCGACACCAGTAAAGAAAATATCAGTAAGCTACTGATCTCAAATGACATCAATAATCCTGCACTGATATCTATATAGATTAGTATGGATATCAATAGAGATCAATAGAGATTTGTATAGATATCAAAAGAGATTTCTATTGGTACCAGTAGGCCATTTCCACATAAAAATTTTCTATTGATCTCAACTGACCATTTTTAGTAGGGTGAGGGTTCAGCGTGAGGTTGACCACCTAAACGGGACATATGCATATCACCCCAGAGCCCTTGGTCAAGAATCGGTATTATTGTTGATTCAAATTTCAAGAAAAATGCATTAGACATGTCATGTTTAAAATAGCAAAAAAAAGCATTTACCAATTTTCCACTCATGTTTATTAACACATAAGTAGGGGAAAATATATCAAATATATAAATTGTCTTAATCATGAAAAATTTCAGTTTCGTTAAAAAAAGTTGCGAAATAATAAATAGCATATATTTGGAAATAAACAAAATCCACATATGTCATTTAAAAGTTTATCACAAGCGTCTCCTAATGGTTAAATCACATGTTGAGGAAAGATAATAAAATACAAAAATTCCAAAGAATGAAATTGCTTCAAGTAATTTTTTATCAAGTAAGTAATATTAAGTTAGAGGAACATTTTAGCTCCTTAAATGTTGAAAAGATTTAAAATTGAACAAAATGTTAAAATCAATAACTACATGAAGAGTTTTCGGAAAGCTTAAAATTTTTTATTTAATTATATAACGTAGTTAAAATGTTTTTTTAGTTCGAATAAACTATACATAAATGTCAAGTGCATTAAATTTTATTTTCCGTAAAATTTATCTGCAATGATTATTAAATGGTTCCAATTAAAGAAATATTTTAAAATCTATATCCAGTAATAATTTGGAATTCCTTCTGTTATAAAACACAATCAGTTTTAACGAATTGCAGATTTAGTGTTTTACAATGAAACAATTTATTTAGATACGCACAAATGGAAAAGTATTAATGAGTCTTAATTTTAATGTAAATAAACAAGTTTCAAGTACATAATTATCAATTAAATGACTTTACCATGGTTGTTTTTCTAAAAATATACATTACTTTGGATCCAAATAACAACTTAAATCATTGTAATGAATTGTATTTTCGTTATGCACCTACGGATAAAGATATAGTTAGTTAAAAATTGTTTTCTTGGATTTGCTTAAGTTTTGTAATTACTTAAATAGCACATATGTAAATTAAATATGTAAAATGCACTGACACTATTAAATCGGCCCACGACGGCCGTCCAACTAAGGATTCGATAATGATGTTCCTATCACATATTACGAGGAAACAAAAATCCTTCGTAGCGAAAGGGTACCCATTATTATTTTATGTGCAGGGTGGTTATAAAATAACTCTCGCTATTCGGAGTGGTCTGTAGCTTTAATGAATAATCCAAATGCAAAAAACTTTGAGACACTTACTAATCAAGAAGGGGGGAAAAGAATGGAATCATAAAAAACAAACTCGTCACTAGACCAGGGTACTAAATTACGAGGCGTAATTGGATGTGTTGGTCGTAATTAGCCATAATTGGCTATACCTCGTAATTTAGAACCTTGGTCAAGAGACGAGTTTCGTTTTTACGATTCCATTCTTTTTCGAAAAAAAAAA
The DNA here is from genome assembly GCA_023701765.1 of Hylyphantes graminicola. Taxonomy (NCBI): domain Eukaryota; kingdom Metazoa; phylum Arthropoda; class Arachnida; order Araneae; family Linyphiidae; genus Hylyphantes; species Hylyphantes graminicola. Next base: position 45,406,035 of record CM043122.1, on the reverse strand, counting down.
CTTGAAAAAGTTTATTTGTTGAAAAGGTTATTTGTTGAAAAGTTTATTTTTGAAAAGTTTGAAAAAAAGTTTACATTTATTTTTTGAGACCGTAATATCGTATCGACCCTCGTTCAACTTCAATTTTTTTTATCGAAATAAATGACCGATACCTGTAATCAAAGGCAGAAAACTGATATTTTGATCTTCTTTTATCGGAATAGGTCAATTTTGGAACTAATTAACACATTAATTGTTTGTGAGTAGGTTTTAAAAAAATGACCCAAATGGGACGCCCCAATGGAGAAGTTTAACCCTCTTATCCGCTGACGGTGTTACCTGGATGGACGGTAGTGACGGTACGCATGCTGTTTTAATTTTCATTTGGAGAAAATGGCGGTAAGGCAGAACTTTTTGATTAAATTGTACGGTATTAGAATGTTAAAGATTATAAATGTAAAGTTAATTCGTCAACAAAGTATCTTTACACTGTTCAAAAGTTTGATGCAGAGTTGCACCGGAATTCTTTAACTTTCTAGTTGCCACCTCAATTTGGACCGTTGATTCACCATTTTTGCGGTGTATAAAAGTTATTGTTTTGTACAAATACAAATATAAAAATTATAGCAAGGTTGGTCCAAAATATATCTAATTCCTTACCAGTTTCCAGTAACTATCGAGATTCTTCTTAAAATCTTCAACTCTCTTCGAATACACAACATATTCTGGCAAAACATTCCACTCATTGACGACTCTATTGTAAAAATAATGTTTCCTTACCTCCTTTCTAAAGCACGATTTATTCAATTTCTGACCATGTCCTCTCTAGTCCGGCTATTTAAGGTAAAACCTAAGCCCTCCATGTCTCCCTGTTTTATGAACTTTAACTGAATTAAATCACCCCTTGTTCTCCGATTTTAAAGGGAATACATGTTTAAAGATCTTAATCTATTATCATAATCGATATCTGATAGACCCTTAATTAGAGATCATCTAAAAATAATATTTCAAAGAAAAAGTTTTTTTTAAAAAAATTAAACGTAGAGTGAGATAATGTATATTTTTAAAAAACCCCTATTTTCCCCCTACCACCATTTCCTCCCCCCCCCCCTAAGTTCCTGAAACAATTTAATATAATGATTTTTTAATAATCAGATGATAAAGTTGATTTAAAAATGGAATTTTCAACTGTTTTAATTCGAATTCAGACGTTTACGAAAGGAGTATTCTAAATCAAAAGCGTTGATAATTTATTAAAGACAAGTTCAGCCTTATTTATACAATACTAGCAGTATGGTCCCGCCTTACTTGGAACCCGTTAACTTCGCATTCCTTTTAGAGGCATGCTTACTTGTGAAAATAAACTCAAAATCAAAACAAAATTAAATTCGTGTTGGCGTATGCGCACTTAAAAAAGCAAACACTTATAGAGGATGAAGCAGACTTAGGGCGAGCGCATATCTCAATCAAACTCAATCAATCAAACTAATAGAGGATGGCGTCAAGCCCCCGTTTCGGCCCGGTCCATGTATTTGTAAGCCCTGTTATGGTCCCGCAATCCCACGTGGATGACGTATTTTTTTAAAACTAATTATATTAATTAAAAATCACAATCAAATATGAAAAAACTAAGCCTCAGGTGCACACGTAGGTATTAAAAGGAATCTATATTAAAAATTTCGAATTTTTTAGAGCAGTCTAAGTAGGTCTTTTGCGATCCACAGACATACACACAGACAGACAGACTCTTTCTTTTATTATTATAGATTCATACACAAAATCTTAATAAATTTACTATTAACATTCTATCTAACTACACACTTCAATAATAATTTTCAATTCGAATATTTTTCCCTAATTACCACTATCCATGGAAATCGTATTCAATTTATTTGAAAACAATTTTTATTTAAAACCAAATATCCGAACAATAAAATAAATGCCGTATATTTTATAGCGTTTAAGTTTATAACAAAGGCTAAAACATTGCAGTTATCTCGAAAAGATTATTTTGAATTTAAGTCTTGAATATGAAAAAAAAAAGAATTTTTTTTTACATGTATCACCTATTACTACCCTTTTATCTCATAAAACACTCCTGGAAAAACAGCATTCTGAACACGTATCGAGGATAACCAATACGAATACTCAAGTTGTCATCAACCTTGATGAAACTCGACATTTGGTCTCTAAACAGTTTTTTTCGACTCAAAAGAATTGATGGCTGAAATATCCCATAGATTCTACCAATTTTTCATGTGACACCGACATTCAATGTGAAATAGAAGAAGAAGAATAAGAAAACAAATTTCTTTCAGTAGTTAATTTTAAAGGAATTTTGCATTTCAAAAAATGTTGAAATGAACTCTTAACTACAAATAAGTGATACGGCCCTTCTTTTTGCATTTATCGCACAAAATGTGTATTTTTAGAGCTTGATGGGTATCTTTCAGTAACTATGTAAAAAATAATTTATTTATTTTTAAAAATAATTTGCAAAAATTCGTTTTAGCATATATTTGTGTGTGAAAAGTATGTTTAGATTAAGAATATACGGTGTTGGATTTTGCTCGGGCCTTAAGAGGTTCAGGTTGTGCCTTGAAATATACAATCATCGAGTATATTCCTAAGTCAGAATCCTTTCTATCTAAACCTCTAAATGAACACAAGGAGATAACGTTTGTTTCACGTGACGTAAAATCCTTCCTGCTTTCATTCCTAGATTACATTTGTGGTTTCAAGAAATTAAACGAACAATAAAACGCTTTAAAAACACTTTTGGGAAATTACAATCTAGTATTTATGCATCGAGAGTTGCTGACAACTATATCGGGTCAAATACGTGTTTAGTATGTAAATTTAGCAAGCGTGGTTTAAATAATAATAATTCAGAGAGTTGGAAGAATAACCATTAAAAATATTTAAACTTATGTATCATATTTTTTTCTTAGTACTGAAAAAGATACACAACATTCAAAATGAATATACCATCATATAGCACTTAGCGACGGATATAACCATTTGATAAATAGCGAAGCTTCAACCTACAAAATAATATAAAAGAAAGTTCAAATGCTTATTTATACTTATTTTACTTTAAAGCTTTTTTATACTTTATCATTCATAAAAAAGGCTACATAAAATTTCTCTCAATTGCATAGCCAAAAATACATTAATGAAAAGTATTTTAGAACATTTGAAGTAGTTTTAAGACTTCAGTCTGAAAAATGTTATGAAAGAATAAAAATATATAGCGTTTGATGGCTTAATATTAGTTTCACACAGTAGAAGGTACTTTTTTTAAAAATCATTACATCTTATACCTCAATTTTGATGGAATTATTCAAAATAAAATACAATTATGTGATCGTATTAGTACAGTTTTTGTATTTTTTTTTACATAAATACATATTTTTAAATTATGAGTTTTGCAAATCTTATTTTAAAGTTTTCAAAGCATAGATTTTCAATAGTTTTCCGAAAATCTTTAAAAGAAGTTTCGTTGGTGATCATTCGCCGTGTCTGTAAGTCCCTAATTTTCTTTACTGCAATGAAGTTCTAAAAATAATTTAAATTTCAACTATGAAATGATAACTATAAATATTTTATTTATAAGCCCAAATATTTTCTGAGAAATAAGAGAATATTATTGTTTTAGAGCTTCATATTATGTTATAGCGTCGTATTATTTTTAGAATTTAAGCATAACAACTAGGAAACATGCCTTTTCTTATTTAAGGGGACGCATTACCCAAAATATTATTTCTAGAAATAATAACATAAACTTGTAAATTATATTGGTTTTGTGTAATGTTCACTCTAAATAAAAAATTTCTAGCAATGAAAATGAATATTTACAAGTAGTTTTTCATTTATTCAAAAAAAAAGTCAAAATTTAGAACTTTTTTTAAACCCTACTCCTCCATCAATTTTAAGAATAACTTCACCAAACTTTTATGGTTTCTTTTTAGTACTATTTGTTCAAGAACTGTGCATGGATTTTAAAATGTGAGCGACAGTTAAAAAGAAAAGTGCATTTACAGTGAAAATCTCAAAAAAAACCCACAAAAAATACAAATTATTGAATTCAAGATTAAAAAAAAATAACTATACATAGAAGACCTTATTCCATGCACAATTTTGTGCGTAATATATGTAAGAACACAGGTAAAAAATTTCAAAATTCTAACTTAATTAGCAAAGAAGCCTTAGGGATTTATTAAACACAAGAATTGAAAAACGTGAAACAGAGAGAGAAAAAAAAAAGGTTGAAAGCAGACGAAATACGTATTCAAACGTATAGGAATGACTCCGGAAAATATTTAATAACTTTTTTTCTACACACAAGATAGCATTATTAAACTTTTAGTAAATGTTTAGAAGAATATTGTTAATAATAAAAAGTAAAAACTGAAAAATCGACATTTTGACCAATTTTTGGGTAATGCGTCCCCTTAAGATTTATTACCTTGTTGTATATTAGAGGAGATGAGCACATTGGGACATTAAATATTTTTTTAACCCATATAAGGAGAAGCCTCAAAATTTAGACAAGTGTGGGTGTCATCAGGGTGAGAAACTGGATGGAAAAATTTAGAAGTAATGTGTGCCAATAACTTTAAAATAATTAATAGCAAGTTATCTAGAAGCATTTTTGAGAAAAATATTTTTTGAGTGTAACTTATCTACAAACTCTGAACGCCTGCACTGCCGTGGGCAGGTAAACTGCAGTAATCGCAACAATGAGTTGTACCGCTTTTGATCTGAAATAAAAAAAAATCTAGTATATTTAGTCTAGTATATGTTTTCTTAATGGGTCATAGGAGTCTTAAAAATGTGCAAAGAAGGTACTACAAAGTATAGTTTGATCTTTCATGTAGTTTTTTAACTATTCAATATATAAGTATATTTTTTTATATGTAATTCTATAAGATTTATTTAATATAAAACAAATTTTAAAATTTATGAAACTTTAGCCAAAACTAAAATAAATGATATTAAACATAAAGCTATCTGAACACATTGGGATTAGGCTTGCGCGGCAAATTTTGAGGTCAAAATTGAAAAAATGACCAAGAAAATGACTTTATGTTGTACATGTACAAACAAAAACTTACACTTAAACTAGTAGTATGGTCCCGCCTTACTGGGAACCCGTTAACTTCGTATTGCTTAATTTTAGAGGCATGCTTACTTGTGAAAATACGCACTCAAAATCAAAACAAAATTAAATTCGTGTTTTCGCATGCACACTTAAAAAAAAGCAAACACTAATAGAGGATGAAGCAGCCTTAGGGCGAGCGCATATCTCAACCAAACTCAATCAATCAAACTAATAGAGGATGGCGTCAAGTCCCCGTTTCTGCCCGGTCCATGTATTTTCAAGTCCTGTTATGGTCCCGCAATTCCACGTGGATGACGTTTTTTTGAAACTAATTATATTAATTAAAAATCACAATCAAATATGAAAAAACTAAGCCTCAGGTGCACACGTAGGTATTGAAAGGAACCTATATTAAAAATTTCAATTTTTTTAGAGCAGTCTAAGTAGGTTTTTTGCGATCCACAGACATACACACAGACAGACAGACTTTTTCTTTTATTATTATAGATTCTCAGCTCAATTTTAATTCGAAATTATTTTTAAAAAAAATTTAAAATCAAAATTTTAAAATTTTTATTAATTTTTTTAGAAAAAAGTTCATAAAATAATTTCTAATTAAAATTGAGCTGAGAATTTAGGTATATAAGTCTTTTTTTGTACATATGTGTACAATATAAAGTCATTTTCTTGGTCATTTTTTTCAATTTTGACCTCAAAATTTGCCGCGCAAGCCTAATCCCAATGTGTTCAGATAGCTTTATGTTTAATATCATTTATTTTAGTTTTGGCTAAAGTTTCATAAATTTTAAAATTTGTTTTATATTAAATAAATCTTGTAGAATTACATATAAAAAAGTTATACTTGTATATTGAGTAGTTAAAAAATTACATGAAAGATCAAACTATGCTCTGTAGTACCTTCTTTGCACATTTTTAAGACTCCTATGACCCCTTAACTATTGGAGCTCCAAAATTTTAGGAATCCACTATTGCCAGAGAATCGCAATTTATGTGTATTGCCAGTTCCACCATTTTAGGATCACAAGAGAATTTTGACCTATTCAAAATCGTTGAAAGTGTGCGTTATTAGATAAGCATTCCAGCATATCTTTAGAAACCACCTTAAAAAATATATAAGTTATGTTTAAGTAGGAAAAAAAACTAATTGCGATGACTACGACTAAATTTATTTTTGGAAGTCACAAAAAAGTATTATTTTGTCGAATTTTGCAACTAGCGACAGTTAAATTCGAACCCTGGTGAGTACTATTATACCCCTAGTATAACCCATATTTAGATGTATTATAAAGCCTTATTAACATGGTATAATTTTGATTGTTTAATAAAAAGATAAACGAAATATAAAATAAACTTTTAGTACATAACATTTAACATTATAATAAAGTTAATTTCATAATTATTTATATCACTTTTTTATATGAATATACGAAATATTCAGATAAAAAAACTACAAATGTATAAATTCTAAGGATTGGCCTACTATTGGAAAACTACGAAATTTTCCTTAATTTTGACGATTCCGTTACTGACAAATGCTCCGAGTTTTCGTTTCCTCAAAGTGAGGAAATTTGAATCGTCATTTTTATGAGGATTTGAATGTCGTCTAATCTAAAAGAAATATTTTGTCATTTTTGAGCATGTGAATACAACAATGACATTCAGTTTCCTCAAAATCAAGATACAGAATCGCCAAATCACGATTGTAAAAGTGAGAATTCGCGTTTACTCAAATGTCACGTGATAGTTTGACGAAACAATCCTCAAAATTAACGAAATGAGGCTTGAGGATTCATGAATCGTCAAAAATGAAAGTGTTATTTCTGAGAGTGCGTATTGATTAACAAATTGCTTTTATACAATTCTATTTTACACTTCAGCAAAAACATTTAAACGGTTAAACTGCAAAAAATTCACATTCTTCAAATTATAACTAAGATAAAGGGTCCAGTCCATTCATTGAAGACTTCATCCAATTGAATTGACGTTCATCGAATTTCGCCAATAAAGGGGCCGTACCCTATATCTAAGTTATATGTACTTTGAAGGATGTGGGTTTTGTAACTAGTACCTTCGTTTTATATGTGATTCTAAACAATAAAAACTATTCCTGTTAAATTTTAAATTAATTAAATATATTCGGATGGTTTAAAAGTATAAATAAATCTTTTTTAATGAATAAAATAAGAAAAAAAGGGAATTAAAATCAAACATGGCATTTCTTAGATTAAATATATCGTTTTGTCATTAAAAAATAAAAAAAACCTGAAACTAACTCCTCGGCGCAACAACCCGTTAGAGGGCCAAGGCCTGCTTAAGCCATTCCAATGCCTTCCATTCCTGCTTAAGCGACCAAGGACTCTGGGGTGCAAGGCATATGTCCCGGTAAAGTGGTCAGCCTTACGCGAGACTCCCAGTGTTTAGTTCCCAAGCAAGCTTGGTACTCGTTTTATCTACCCACTTAAGATATGAAAGGCTGGGTCAACCTCGCTCAGTACGGGACTCGATCCCTGGACCTGTGGCGTAGCAATGCAAAGAACTACCACTAGCCCACTGGGCCTCCTTAAAAATAAATAAGCTCAAAATTATTAGCAAAAGCTCGAAACACTAAACGTTGTAGATGATTTTAAACAATAAAAATATAATTTTAAAGTTATTTATAATCAAAAATATTCTAATATTTATTATTAGTATATTTTAATTAAAAAATAATTAAAAATATACTAATAATAAATACGTATAAAAGATTAAACATTTACACTTATTTTTCTTATAATTATAAAATAAAACTTAAAAATGCGCAAAATTAAATAAATCTCTTACATATACATTAAAAAGGATATTTTTTCGCTTAAATAAAATAATACATTAAAAAAGAAAGAGTTTTTTACCGTTAAATAAAAAGTTTTATAAAAATAATAATACCATATATTATTACGAACCGAAACCAAAAATGAAAAAAAAACGATTAAAAACGAATTGCTCTATAAAATTTTTATGAGCCGAACCAAAGACATACCTGGGAAAACTTTTCAACTTTTCCTACCTATCAGATACAAACCGGAGAAGTTCAAGGAAAAGGATTCAAATGAAGACCATCGCCTGCTTCTCTGGAAAATTTCCCGTTTTTAGTGACACCTGGTGGCTACAACATACTTTAATGCTCTGTAAATATGATCTTTTTATGGAGATTTTTTCTTTAAGGTGGAAGAGAAGGGAAGGTATCGCTTATTTTATCACCGTGTATTTCTCTGTTGTCAATATTTTCTTTTTTGTATATACATTAATTACTTCGTAGCCGCGACCTAGTGGGTATGGTATGGTATGGTATGGTACATATATATTCCAGCTTGTGTGCTTGTTCAGAGAACCGCTTATAAGCTTTCGTCAAGTTGGACAGACACAGAAAGAGTTTTTACAAGCACAAGATACACCTAAACAAATAACAACATTTTATTGGCGGTCACAAACATCCATGCCTGACCGTTATTCGAACCCGACCCCAGCAGCTCCAAAGGCTAGAGTCCTAATGATTGCGCCACCGGGGTGACCTAATGAGTAAAGGCGTCATGTCATTTGGTAATTTGATGGTTTCCGGCTGTCTATTTCCAGCCTCCTTACGTAGATTTAACACAGCCAAATACGCCTCGTTATTTAGAGCCTTGGTCAAGTGACGAAGGCAACACCTGAACGGGCCAGTGGGTTGAAATTTGGTAGGTACATGTGGCTTGTGTGTTGACACAGAGACCCGCTAAAAACCTTTGTCAAGTCAGACGGACACAAACAGAATTTTTACTGATACAGAGAGAGAAAGTGCACCCAGCGCGAAAACGGGAATCGAACTCGCGCTCAGTACTGTGCGCAGACTCTGTTAGCGTAATGGGTTGTGATCTTGACTACTAGGCCACCCGGGATCCAGGGTAGAGGGTACTATAATCTTTTGCGGCCGTCTATTTCTAGCCTTCCTTTTCAAAAGCTTTGACACAGCCAAGTGTTAAAGCGGTCAAGGCTAAAAATCGCGAATACCTTGAACAATTGCTTTCAAGTAGTTATGTAGTTCTAGTGCAGCATTTCTAACCAAACAGAATATTATGTTTAGGGATTAAGCCTTTAGGAGCTTTAACACAGCCAATTACGTCTAGAAATTTAGAACCGCGGCCAAGTGACAAGGTCGACTCATGAGAGAACTAGAACCCAATTTTACTAAGGGCGATATAGTACTGTAATGCCATCGAGACTTAGGACACAGATTTAAATTGCACGTCTCCCTACTAAAAATGGTCAGTAGAGATCAATATAAAATTTTATGTACAAATGGCCTACTGGCATTAATAGAAATCTATATTGGTATCTCTACTGATCTCTATTGATATCCATACAAATCTCTACTGATCTCTATAGATATCAGTGCACGCCTATTGATGTGAATTGTGATCAGTAGCTTACTGATAATTTTTTTACTGGTGTCGGTAGAGCTCTATTGATATCAATAGGAAATATTATCAGTAGGTTACTGATATCAATAGCTTCTACTGATAACAATAGGGACATCCATAGAAATAAGTACACATCAATAAATCTGTAATAATGTCAATAGATTTTTGCATTGGTCTCTATGGGTCATTTTTAGTAGGGCTGTCCCAGCGTACTCGGGGAACCTTGTAATTTAGTCGATTTATTAATCTTTTATTTTTATTTTAGCCAATAAATATCCGTCTTTAGGATGTGGCCAGGATTTGAAGGCTGTATCATCTGTATGAGAGGGTTCCGACGACTACGACTGGGCTATGGAGCCCTAAATGAAATAAACATTGCTTGGTAATTTAGAACCATGGTCAGGGACGTTGATAGTGTAACGTCAATTAAATTCAAACCAGATCTGGATCCCTAGATTCAAAACAGAGTAGGGTTTAAGTGTATAGTTCTAAAACGGCATCATAATTTAACCATATTAAATACTAAAGATTCTGTGTGACATTTTTAAAACTGAAGCTAATTAATTCAACAGAATTACACTATAAATTCCTGCAACAAGGGAATTTCGTTCTTAAACATTTTTCTTGTCCTCAGACTCTCCTTGGCGTAAGTTCTTTATAGTTAAAATATTTCTTGTATCTTTCACGTTTATATTTCGTACATTTTCTATTTAAATAATGTTTGAAGGACTGCATAACCTAAAATAATTGAAGTGTGTGGAAGTTTTCTCAAAAGTTAAAGCTTGGGGTAAATTATCCCTTTAAATATTAATAATTGAATAAATTTTTATTTATACAACAAGTTTTGAAGTATATTTAACTATCCCATTGATCTTTATCTTTTGAGATTATTTTACAATATTTTATAAGTGTAATTGTCACCGATGGTGTAGCAACAGTTGTGGTATAGAGTCGACTTTTAAAAATTACTGAGACTATATTTTACAGGAAAGAAACCACTTGTACTCTGTTATTTACTGATGTAAACTAAATTCAATGTTTTTTTTTTGTTAAATTGTATTAGCTTAGTTGAAATTTTTATTAATATTTTTCAGGTTGTACTTATACGCTCAAGACTTCAAATCAATTTGAATAAGATTCACTAAGTTTAGACTTCAGACAATATTTAAAATTAAAGATTAAACTATTAGTGCATTCTAGACAAAATGGAGATGACAAAATTTTCTCGTTTAAACCCTTTGGCAAACACATTTGTGCCGTCGAATGTTTCTGGCGTAGTTAGCGAGGCTGCAGTATTCGGAATCGAACAAAAGTTGCTAAACAAAGAAACAATTCGTTCTGTCGCCTCGTACTATGTCCAGAAGATAATAGAAGTCAAACGTGAACGGAGAGAATATTCTCTTACGAAATCTGAAATGGTGAGTCTTATTCAAAAGTTGATTTGTCTCCAGTATAATATCAGCAACAGGTATGACATGCTGTGCATCAGAAGTTACCTTACGGATAGAATACCGAATGCTGTGCTGCTAGATCTTACAGAATCTAATGACTCTAATTTGTGTGCGGGACGATCTAATCCTCAAACTTATCGCCTTCCTCCTAAAACTTTTTTACTAGTGGCATTTTATGGACTTCATCGCCACGAACAAGCTTTTAGACCTATGTTGTCTCTTTCACATAGGCCAGAAGTTCTGAAAGACAAGGTTTGGTCTCTTACCGAGAGCGACATAAAGCTCTGGAATCAATCTGTAGTTCGTCCTTGCGGTTGTCCACCAATGTTTGGTTATACCATTCCATCAGGGTTTTTCGGGAATCCATTTAAACTAAGTAAATCGTGCCATATGGACCAGATCCACATGACTTGTTCTGAAGACGGCGAAAACAGCAACGAATACATTTTGAATAAAGATTTTGGACTGAACCATACTGAAGATGATTTAGTATGTTTTGATGAACCAATCGATATAGACTCTACAACATTATACAGTTCGAATGCATTGGAAGTCACACTCTCTAAATCGGACATAAGATACTATTCGGATCAGTTGGAATCTATTGTGTCAAGTGTTTATAGCATGATTGACGAATACGAAACATGTATAGAGACTGAAGACTTAGTGGATGAAGGATATGGATCATGTGAGAATTTTCCTGAATCTTTGTGGAATCCTAATATCTCGGAGATGACTGTAAGTATTGTTTAAATATTTGGGGAAATTCTTGGTTTATTGTATTTTAAATATTCTCATAATACAAAAGCATTGACCTGTGACTTGTAAGAGCTGGTGTTTTAGAATGACTAATTTAATTGCAGTGTATTAAAAAAAATTCCAAAGTAACAAGCTTGCAAATATGTACCGATAATAGCATAAATGAGTTAAGTTGGATTACGAAAGCATAGCTTGCTTTTACAAGCTAAAAAATGCAATTAGGTCGATTGTTTAGACTGATAAGAGCTATGCAATTAAACTCATTAAACAATTGGGCTAAGTACTTAACAATGTCATGCGAGTGATTAATTTAAAACGATTATACTGATAACTAATTGTTTAACTCTTTTAGTAATATATTATAAGGAAGTTATTGATATATGCCAACGCATAATTAATTTTAACTTTTTAATCTAAGTGGGACTGAACAAAAGAGTTACGATTTAAGAGGATGGCATTTCAAGCAAATGAATCGCACAATGTACGTGTAAGTAATTGTAAAATTTTTGACTCTTGACTCGTATCACTTTACTCTTTCAGATGGTCGATGATCGAATTGAGGAAGACAATAATAATCATCCTCTTTTGGATGTCGAAGCTCCCGAACTGGAAGGTAAATTTTAAGCGTTTGCAAAGTCATATTTCTGCGTACTTATTAAACGAATTTAAAAAATATATAATGGCAATTTTCCGCTTCAAAATAATCCATAAATGCTGTAAAACATATCTACACCTATCAGGACCATAGCTTAGACTACTCTTAAAACAAAGGAGTGAAATCCACTCCTGTAGAAGTGCATTTTCGACACCGGAGAAGTGAAAATTAACTCAGACTGAGTTAAAATCGCTCGTTTGTTTTAAGAGTGTAGAACATGCTCATGACTACTGCATTGAAAATTGAATTAATTATAAGTTACTATAATTTAGCTTAATATATCTATTTACTCTAATTACTATAATCTAGCTCAACTTACTCGTTTTATTATGGGACTAAATGCAAGTTTTAGACTAAAAAAAATTATCGCAGATACAAATTGGATTAGGCGCAAATGAATGTATTTTTGCGCCGCCAATTCAATTCAACCAATTAAAATGAATCTTTAATTCCAGAAGTTTCTTCGGAAGTCCAAGAAATGATCAGGAGAAGCCTATCTACTGAATCGGACACAGATATCGCATCCGATTGCAGCCCACCTTGCAGCGCATGGTGTTCCAAACGCGAAAGATCCCAAAGTCTGCAAAACCAGTCTAATCCTGATGGTAGAATTGGCTTGACAAGCGAGACATCGGAACTAATAACTGACGTATCGGGTTGTAACCAAGCTTTACGCTCGAGGCCTAGCTATCGTCGATCCTTGTCAGCCGATGACTGCTATAGCAAATATTGTGCAAACACGGAGATGTTTTCCTTGATGAAGTCTCATTTCAAGACAAAGAGCCTCAGTGAATCTTGGAAAGACACTGACAGTGGTGTTGGGACACAGTGGTCATCTCAGGAGGATGTGTTTGAAGAGTCTGGAGGCCCTAGGTCGGCGGATAGGGCTCCCATGTGGAATTTTTTCAGTGGGGAAGATAGTCTGTGGCAGCCTCTGCAGTTGTCTGAACAGTCCAAGTTAACTTGTCATAAACGAGGTAAGTTTCTTGTTTAAATTTTCTTTTTATATACAGAGGGGTGAAATGCTAGGTGATTCTTGGGGTTTGATAGCCCTGATATGGATAAGTTATTAGTGTTGACTAAAACATATGAAATTTTCCATTGATAACTCGGAAGTTAATTAAGTACAAATAACTATTAACCAAAATTTTCGTTTTTTATTAACTGCAATGTGAAGGGAAGCTATTAGTTCCTTTCTTCCTCAATGGCATGACAGCCCCGGGTGGGCCCTGGCCTTCTCAATTTCCTCCAAGCCTGTTTAGTTTGAGACTTTCAAGACTGATAAGTCTCTTTCCACGCAGTCGGCCCATCTCGGTTTTGGTCGACCTCTGGACCTTATTCCGGTGGGCTGAGCCAAAAAGATTGTTTGTCGAACGATCTCTGTTCATTCGAATGATGCGACCAGCCCATCTAATTCTTTTGATTTTTACATCTTTGATAACATCAGGCTCTCTAAAAGCCCGATAGAGTTTAGAGTTTGAACGTCTGTACCAAGTACCATCAACTTGTTTGCCACCAAAAATGGATCTTGGGATCCGACGTTCGAAGATTCCCAAGGAATTTTCATCTGTTAGTTTCCGAGGCATATGTAGCTATTAGTTCAGTTATGTTATTAAAAATAAAGCTTGAAACAGTACTATTGTGGTTTCTTTAAAATGTCTGGAAAGATTTCATATTAGACAAGAATAGATTAGTTTTATGCTTGTGGTTATTGACGAATTTTTAAATTTTCACAACCTTCTGTAACTACACTATTAATCGACGCATACGCTCAAATCGGTGTGAATAGCTCTAGTGTGACATTAATTAAACTGACCCAAGTGGTATAGCTTTCAGCGGCTGAGGAAGAAAATACGATATTTATTGAAATTTTTAACTTCATGTGTTTCAATATTTTCAGTTCGAGATTTGAAACGGCAAACATCCTCTTCCGTAAACTGAAGTTCAATCATTCTATTTGGAATTTAAAAGACTTTAGAAGTAAATGAAAACTGCATTTATGACTATGGTAAGTTAATTTAAAATAATATTGCATGGTTTAGTAAAGTGTAGCGCACTCTTCGAAAATGTTTTGTTAAAATGCATATCGTTTTATTTTAATAAGTTTGGTTGTAAATGTAATTAAAAGAATGAATGCTCTGGAGAGACCATTCGGGAAGGCTTACCTTGCATGCGAAAAGTTCTAGATTCGGGCCTTCGTGTAACTTTAGTGCAACGATAATTCAACTAGACTCGGGCATTGCCCGAACGGGCATTGAACGAGGGTCTATGAAATTAGAGTTCCTTATACAAAAAATTTAAATTTTTTCAAACTTCAAGAAGTTCTTTTAGTAAATTTTAAAGGCATTTTGCTTCAAACTACAAATAAGTGATACGGCTTTGTTGCATTTATAACAAAATGTGCATTTTAAAGTTTAAGACGTGTCCCTAGTAATTATGAAACATTTTTTAATTTCTTGAACACATGAATTTTAGCATTTATATAAAGTATGTTTAGATTTAGAATAGAATTTTCTCTCGGGTCCTAAGAGGTTAACCGTGGTTCTCTTTGAAAAACGGATAGATGGTAAATTGAAATTAGTCTTGTGACTTAAACTTTCAAAAGTAACTAACAACTTGCATATTAGGTTAACTAACTTTTTTAAGTAACTTTCTCCAATGCCTGAATTCTAGTGTTCGCCTTGAAGACTGCAGCATAACAATCGGAAGTAACTGAAGCAGCACTATTAAAGATATGACAGCTCAAACGACGAGTGATTGCCAACGCGAACATTACGCGTTAAAACTGTAAGTAAACCTCTAATTTGTTTTTAGTGAATTTTAAATTTTTGAAAAGTTGAAAAATTTTGAAGTTCCAGTTTTTGTTTAGATCGCATGGAAGTTTCAGCGCAAAAAAACCAAGTCTAAGACTATGTCCCTTTGAGGCCTGATGTCGCTACAAGGTTGGGTTGGGTGTCGACTCGGGAGTTGGCTTTATCCCTTAGTTGCAGTTCCAAATGGCGAGACTAGTCGCCTGTAGGCCTTGTGTAGCTCTACTACGACGCTTTCAAACCCAAATCTTTGTAATCCAGTCTGCGTGTCAGGAAAACTTGACCGTGTTTCAAAATCGCCTAAAATTCCCGCGTTAAAAATCTTAATATCCTCCATAAGTGCTCATGAATCAATTTTTAAAAAATAAAACTTATGCGCCTAAATAGAGCAGATAACGAGTCGTTACCATTGGATTTGAAAACTAAAATGCTTTGGGTCTAACAGCCTAATAAAACGTATGTTATTAAGCCGGCCATCGCAACTTTTAAGGAAAATATCCGCCGGCTATTTTAGTGACTAATTTAAACCCTACTTTGGAGGGCCGAGGAGCCCATTCGGTTAGGCATTCGCCTTGCATTCGGAAGGTCCCTGGTCTGCGTCCGGGCATCGCCAAAATACCGCCGATCTATAATCGGCCCGTGCAGCCAAGTGTCCTACGAATAATACTCAGTGTAGAGGAAGTGCACGTTAAAATATGCTCAAGTCCCAACGCTGCGTACGATGACGCCCTTAACTGATGCGTTGGGTTTCGGCTCGTCACTTGACTGTGGTTTTAAATTACGACGCCCTTCGCCAATAGCCCTCGTGTAGTTCCAGTGCAACGATAATTCAAACTTAACAGCCTAATAAAACATTAGTTGCGACGGCGTAATAACATAACTTTTAAGAGAAAATATCCGCCGGTTATTTTGGTGACTAAATTTAAACCCTACTTTGAGGCATCCTAAAATTAAAACCACTTCATTAATTTGAGTGTTGCATCCATGCGTGAAAAACGGCTAAAGCAAAGCAATACTCACAGAATTATTTCAAAAACTAATGCATTACGTCTATGGGACTGACCATCCCTCTTTAATTATGTTATACAATATCGTGAATCTCATGCGCTTGACATTGAAATACAACCGGTTATCTTCGTGCATGGAGGTTTGCTACTTTTCCTTCGTCTTTGTAAAACGGAAAGTTGCCCGAGGTTGATATGACCCAGAAATGGCCGCTTCCGCGTTACTAAAATCACACTGGCTTCCGCGGGCACCCTTTAACCCTCTAATGCATGAATTTTTATTTTCAGCCCAAAAATATATATGTATCTTTAATACTCGCACATTATGGGAAAATTACTAAAAAATTAATGCATTAGAATTTAAATTTCAATTTTTAAAATTTTTTCTGTATGACAGAAACCAACTGCAAAATTCCAATTTTGATAATGACTAGAAAACTACTAAAAATATTTCAAAATAACCCTATTTAACTATGATTAATTTTTCAAAACAATTTATTAGTATTTAGTACTAATATTATTATTCTCTGAATACTGCCAAAAACGTAGTTTTACAAAAGTTAATAACCTCACTCTTTAATTTTGAATACGCTTTTACTACTGTCATGAGGATTATTAGTAACTAAAACTTTAAAATGAAATGTAATAGATGAAAAAAACACATTTGTCTAGGAGGAGCTCTAATTTAATAGAATAAAGTGGATTATGTTACTTGTTACCAAACGGTAACGGTATGCATTAGAGGGTTAAACTAGTTCCCCTAGTTTTTTTAGTTTGAATTATCGTCGCACTAGAGCTACTTGAGAGCTAGTGGCGGCAGCCGTCATAATTTAGAACCAACGTCGAGTGACGAGTCGACACCCAACGCATCAGTTAAGGGGCGACATCGTACGCAGCGTTGGGAATTAGGAGCATATTTAACCTGCACTCCCTACACGGGGCATTATTCGCAAGACACTTGGCTGCACGGACCGTTTATATATCGGCGGTATTTTAGCGATGCCCTGACCCGAACCTGGGACCAGCGTTGGAACGTTGGGGATTATTTAACGTGCACTCCTTCTACACGGGATATTCGTCAGATTCTTTAGGTTGCACTGGCCGTTTATAGGTCGGCAGTTATTTTGGCGATGCCTTTACCTGGGACCTTCCGCATGCGAGCAAACGCCTTAACAGACTGGGCTCCCCAGTCCCACTATAGTTCCCCTAGTGCTGGATGACTAGAATTGTATACTACAGTATAAACCCGGGTATAGCGGTGTTCAAGCGCGATATTTGGACGTTATAAACGATTAACGTTATGATCAAGGTTGAATATTAAGTGTAAGAAATCGTATAAAATACTTGCAATATACTCATCACTAAAGTTATAAAATGACTTTGAATATATAAATTTTTCTTTATGAGCTGTTAGTAGTTTAATTTTTTTTTTAATTTTTTAGTAGTTCAATTATCCTGTCAAAAGGATGGGAAGCCTAGTGGGTTAAGGCGTTCGCCTTCCATGCGAAAGGTCCCAGGTTCGGGTCCTGGCATCGCCAAAATAACTGCCGACCTATAAACGGCCCGTTCAACCTAAAGTGTCCAACGAGTAGTATCCCGTGTAGAGGAGTGAGCGTTAAATATGCTCGAGTCTCGAGCAGAGGATCGATGTCGCCCTTAAAATATGCGTTGGGTCCCCTACTCGTGTGTTGTCTCGTCACTTAACCCTTTCAGTCCCAAAAATTTACTACACTACAGAAACATCTGATATTCACAAAATAAGCTTATTTTAGGCCAAATATACGAATTCCACAAGAAAAAAAATCAATTAAAATTTTTTCTATGGTTTTTGAAACAATGCCAAAATTCTTTAACTGTGGAAAACAACAAAATAAAAATATATATATTACCTAAAAATAGTTAGTTATATATTTTAAGGTATCTTACCATATTATTAAAAAAAAATTTAGTAATTATTTTAACCGAAATAGTTTAAATTGTGTTTTAAATATGTGGAACTGTATGGAATATGTGGAATAACTGTATGGTATATGTGGAATGAATTTAATAAGTGAACTTATCAAAAATCAGGAGAAACGCTTGTTGACTATTTTCTAAATAAAAAAAAATAGTAGTTTTGTCTTCTATTGAGATTGAAGTAAAATTTTTTTCTGATAGAACAAAGTGTGAAGAATCGAATGATGTGTGTTTGGATGTCATAGCGGGACATAAACATTTTGAAAAAAATATTGAAAGTGATGATGCCAAATGGCATCACTGGGACTGAAAGGGTTAACTGTGGTTCTAAATTTCGCCATTATTAGCCCTCCCCTCGTGTAGCCACTGAACTGAACTGAAACTCTGGAAGAATCATCCCATGATAAGCTGGTGAAGCTTTTTTTGGGTCACTTGGCGACAGCTTTAGGGAGAATATGTGCCATATTTGGCATAACCTCGCCGATCAAAATGGACACTTGACTTGCAGTTTGCATTGGATGTCGCCAATCGCTCGCCAAGAATAGTAGTCCAAGGAATTTAAGTTTTAAAGATTGTAGCCGCAATTCTATTTTTTTAAAAGTACATGTTTCCAAAACTTCATTATGTAAAGAACCCCCTAAAGCAATAATCTATCAATTTTCTGCTTAAAAAATCCTTGGAAAAGTTGGTTTAAAATGTCTATTTTAACGGGTAAAGTATAGGATTGGCGGCAAAAGTTGGGTTACTCTTACAGGGTTGCCGGGCTTCACCGACCCGTTTGACGAGTGTTTCGATACTCCTTCCAGAGTTTCAGTTCAGTTCAGTGCGTGTAGCTCTAGTGTAACAATTATTGAACCTAACCTCCTCCCGGCCATTTCTTAGGAGGGGAATGGTGCTGCCATCTACTGTCGTAAAATACTAACTTATTATCCGATGGCGTTTTAATAGATTGTTCAACAATGAGCTTGTTTCAGATGATGTAACGCTCCCGGTTTAACTTCTTGCGATTTCATTGGTTTTAATATCACAAAGGGCGTTTTTATCGTCTGATCCTTTTTGAATACAAAAAGAAAATAAAAGGGGATTGTAGATAAGATTTTCTTCACCTTTTTTTCTTTTTGTATTTATATTCAAATTTGTACAATCAAGCTGCTTTTAGCCCTATCGTCATTGTAATTTTTGTTTTCTATTTCATTTAATTTTGTACTTGTTTGTATTTGGGTTCCTTTTTTGAAGGTCTTTATGAGCATTTTTTTTTTTAATTCCCCTTCAATTTATTAAACTTTATCGCGGTTTTAATTATATTAAATGTTTAGTATGCGAAGCACTACAAAAACGTCAATGTTGTCGTGAAAACTGGTTTACATATTTGCCTTGAGCGGAGGAATCGTGGGACGGCAATTTAACGCGATTCACGAACAGAGCTGTAATTCTACTGAAAGTTTGCACACAACATTCATTTTAGTAAAGTAAGAAAATATTGAATTGTTCAAAACGAATGGAATTCCAGAAAGTCCAAAAATGAAAACATTACCCCTGGAACTGTTTGGCAGGGTGGGAGTTAAGTAGTCGGTAATGAAGTAAAAACGTCGCGGAACGGCTATAATCATTCAAACTTCGAAGAAACAAACCTAAAGGTTTAATAGATCGATAACCGTCCTGATCCATAAAGCGAGGCGTCTGGGTTTGGTAGGCAATCTGCCCTGAACTAAAAAAATAACGGACTACTGCAAACACTGTAGTGGCGCCGATTATCCCTAACAGATACGTAATATTTTAATTAAACTTTAACGGATTCTTCCATGTCGATGACTTCTTCACCTAAGAAGCGGTAAGTAATGGTTATGTTTCACGTTGAATGGCAACAGTTCCAGCTGTATTGCGTTCATTCTTTGGTCTATCTAGAATTAAAATTGAAATAAAGTGCTAAATTTTGGACGCTATATGTCTTTATAATTTATTTTTATGATATTCCCCTATTGTTCATTTCGTCGTCGTTGTTCTTTATGCGTTGTATAATCGATTGTATTGTAATCTATAGAATGGTTATCTAAACAAATACACTGCTCAAAACAATTAGGGGAGCACTTTTTAATTCCAACTTTAACTTCACTCCCAACTTTTTAATTTTTGTCATAAATCTAAAATTTGTTAAATAGGTTCACTATGCATTCAAAATGAAACAGCAAAAAACGGGAGAAAAAAAAATCTTAAGTTTTAATACTTAAATTTAAAGGGGGGAAATGGAATAATAACTTTTTAATAAATTATAACAATTTTTTCAAATTTTTGTTAAAATCAGTTGAAATATATTTTTAAACATCTAAAAAATGCAAGCATGAAAAATTTATGGTCAATTTATTTTCTAAAACTGTTTAAAAGTGAAATTTATTTTACCATATTTTTCATAGTATTTTTATTAATATAAAAAAATATTAAATTCTTCAAAATACGTTATTCTTCCATCAAACGATACATAAGTGGCGAATTTAACTTAGTCGGAAAAAAAAATCACAAGCTGATGATTCCCAAAGGAATTATTGGGAGCGAAAGGGTTTAAAACATGTGCTCCCCTAATTGTTTTGAGCAGTGTAAAAAATACTTAAATATGATTGTTGCAGCGCATTGAGTGAAAACTATTACAAGAATGGAAACTGGGAGCTTGCATCATCTGAAACAACGAAATTCTAAATTGTTTTGCTCTACAGAAAGCCGCCAAAAATGTCCGACGAATAATAGACCGTGTAGGCAGTGCACGATAAATATGCTCAGTCCCAACTCTGCGTACGATATCGCCCTCAACGTTGCGTTGGGTGCCTACTCGGGTGTCGGCTCGTAACTTTACTGTGGTTCTAAATTGCTGCGCCCGTCGCCAATAGCCCTCGTGTATAGCTCTAATAATTCAACCCTACCTATCTACAGGAAGCCTTCTGCTTATCTTGGTTTAATTGTGAATGCTCTTATTTGGCACTAAGTTATATGTACGGATCAATTGAACTAATCTGCTTTTTTTTACTTACAGGAGGATGACTAGCAAGGACAAATTGTATATGCAATTTTTTTAAAATTTTACGACTAGAATGTGAAGATTTTAGCTTGTCTTTTTGAACGCGACTTTTTAGAAGTCAATTTTTAATGGTTTTTAATTATACACAATAAAGTTTTTTGCATACATGAAGTCTATATATTTTGTAATGATGTATTTTTCACAAATTAAGGCAGCAGTTTACGAACTAAATTTCCAGTTTTTTTCAATCGTTTACTTGTCAAAAGTAACAACATTACGATGTATTTCAATGATAATTTTTTTAGGGATATCTGTCGTAAGCAAATTTAGGACATAAGTTAATAGTGACCTAATGACATCTGAAGGTTTGAAAATTTGAAAAGCAGGTACAGCTGCGGAAATAAAAAAAAGTACCACTAGTGATTATTTCAGCCATTGGTTACCCTAAAGAATCGGACCTTTTTGAGATTGTGAACAATTAACGTTCTGAGTTAATTGCATGACACAAAATTTGCATAAGGGGCCGTCTTCATATTAAATATGTTACGAACTTTGGAATTTCCAATGGCAACACCCAATTTTAATAACTTAGAAATGTTAAGCACTCTTGAAAACCCTTAAATCTAAGTTTTTGTTACATTTGGATGAATATTTGACGAGTTATTCAATCGAATCACTTGTGGACCTTTTGGGGATCATCTCTAAAATGACAAGCGCAGTCTAGTTCTTCCTTTTGCAAGGCCGTCTTTATTTATCAATTACACATAATGTTATACACAGTCCCCTAAAGGGTAATTAAAAAGTATTTTGTGATTTACTCAGCAAATTATGAATAAAAAATTTAAATTTGGGATTTCGCTTAAACTTCCTGTCTTAAAATGCATTTCTGTAAAAATATTGAGGGGTTTCTATTCATATTTTTTTAAAAAATTAATATAATAATTATTGAAAAATATATAAATTGTTTTAAATACCCCACTATTGAATGCATTTTGTTTGGGTTATTATAATTTCTTTTCAGTAAAAAAATTCGTTTCATTATCTTAATTATTTATAGATTGAGATAGTTTTTTTATGTGCAACTCATTTAACATTATGGGACCTAAACTTTGCACGTCTCTAACTCCCCTAATAATGCTTAAAAACTAACAAAATTTGGCATTTCGTATTAACATGGGTCATAGATTTGAAATATGGACTCAAAAAGGGGTGTTACTATTGGAAATTTTAAAGTTAGTAACATTTTTAATATGAAGATGACCCCTTATGCAAAATTTGTGTCATGCAATTAACTCGGAATGTTAATTGTTTACAATTTCAAAAAGGTCCGATTCTATAGGGTGACTAACGGCAGAAATAATCACTAGTGGTACTTTTTTTATTTCCGCAGCTGTACATCAAGATATTACTTTTGAGAAAAAGAAATCTTAAAATTAATAAATTGAACCCACTAAACGTTCTGCCGGATTAAAACCAAACGTGGCATTTGGTTTCCGTTCTTTTTGTGTAGCAGGGTGCAACTAAACTGACTATACTGTGGACTGTTTCAAGAGCAAATTGATACACTCTTAAAACAAGAGTGAAATCCACTCCAGTTGGAGAAGTGCATTTTCGACACCCTAAAGGCATGCATATTTTCTCAGACTGAGTTAAAAATCATTCGTTTGGAGTGATCCTGTCAGAGGTTTAACACACAAAGGATCCACACCAAAAGGAGAAGTGCATTTTCCAGTCTGGAGGAGTGAAATCCACTCAGACTGAGGTAAATTGGGAGTGTTTGTTTTAAGAGTGTAAGAGGGATTGCTACTCATTCAATTGAAGTTATTGTAAACATGAAAGATAATGCAGTTCTCTTAAATTCGCTTAGGGGGAAATAAGGCAACGCCAATGTGCTTCGAAGCTCAAAATCGTTAGGAAATCGATGTTTATACAATTTTAATTTCAATAATGGGAAGTTAACTTTAGCATTTGAGTTACTGAATATAAAAAATATAAATAGGATACCATGGCTAGAAATACCAATGGCACCGTCTGATCCTTCAGAAGTTTCTATATTTATTAGTTCTCTTCGTCGTCAACTACCTCTCGGCCAAATGGCTAGCAATTCCTTCCATTAGTTTGCTCTTCAGAAAACCAAAGAACTGTCGGTTCAATTGTGATATTTGAAGTTTACATTAATTCTTGGTTCGGAGTAAAGAGCGCTGTGGTCTAGAATTCGCAATGTCAAGCATCAAATCAGTGTTTGGAATTGCAATAGTTTATAGGTATGAATCGGAGGCGCTGCGCTGAAAATAGTTTAAACTCTTTTAACTGAATATGTATTTTAAACTGTCGCATTTAATTACAACTGTCAAGTGAACGACAACTTTTATTTGAAGTTAAGGGATTTTATTGGAGTGCAGAAAATTGGTTTTAGTGTAATCGTAGTTTTTTCAAAACAAATATTGCTAACGAATCTAGATAAAAGTGTTAAGTTAATTTAACTGCAGTAAACTTGAGTGTTTTAGAGCAAATGGAAATGGCCTAATGTCTTTAGGAATGGCAAATGCTTTAAAAGTAGATTCGTGATGCTACAAGTTTTAAAATGGTGAATACTTTGTAATTACAGCGATTGAGCATAAAGCATTGCCGGATAATCTATTGTTATTTGAAATTTTGTTTTGATATGTAAACCTTAGTTTTGGTCGTTAAAGAGTAGTCTAATATTAAAGTTTTATAATTTTTTTTAAAAATTTCAATTTATTGCTTAAAATTAATTATAATGGGCCTGTTTCAAGTCGTGAGTAGTAACGATTCCAGCAGTATTTTCATTTTCGGGCTTCTGGATTTACTTTTGCTTTGAACAATAAAATATTTACTAGTCTTACTAAACGAAATGTTATGTACAAACTTTTCAGTCCCGTGAATCCGTCGCCCAGTGAATACCGTTAAATTGCTGCCCTACAATTTGCTTAATTTCTCCGCATTAGACAGTGTCATCGAAACCTAACCTAACACCTTTGGCGTTCTGGCAATGCTTTGTAAACTTATAATTTAATCAAATTCAAACCGATTAATTCTAGGAATAAAAGGAATAAAACAAGTAGGTAAAAAAACCACTAAAATAAGCGTGTTTTTGCCTTGTGCTGTTTTCTTATTTTAAAGTAAAATCGAAACAACCAATACAAAAGATAGAAACGCAGAAGTAAAAATAAGCGAGTTGCATCATCTAAAGCAACCTAATTTATTTTATTTTAAGTAATGGGGTTGTTTCACGGAGGAGCTAGTTACTGTTTTCTCACTCTCTAGGCGCGTTTACATGAACCATCGGATCCATGGAATGAATGCCAAAATCTCCATTAAGGGGATCGGACACCCCCATTCCCTGTCCTACCTCGATCGGGCTGGCTAATGCTAAGTCTATGGGGGAAAATGATTTTTGTTCCAAAGAAATTATAGGAATATTTTTATGCGGTTTTTTAAAATTCATAAAACTCCAATAAAGGTGTGCTTTTAGAGGTTATTTTTTCAAAAACGTTATTTACTTTTTTTTTATCAATTTTTTTCGATTAAAAAAAAGTAAATAACGTTTTTAAAAAAATAACCTCTAAAAGCACAACTTTATTGGAGTTTTATGAATTTATAAAAAAAACCGCCGAAAAATTGCTGAGTTTGCTCTTCAATCTATGGATTCGATGGCTCATGTAAACGCGCCTTCTAATTACTTTTGCTTTGATTAAGTTGGTTGGTAGACCTATATTCAGGTTAGTGTGCTTGGTCAGCACACAAATCTGATTTTATCTCTACCGACCAACTAACCAAAACAAAAGTAAATTGAGAGCAGAGACATTTGGAGAATTATTATACAGTAAGGCTATGTCCAGACTGCGACAACAAAAACAAAAACTAGGCTATCGACAAACTAGGCAATAGCGAAGGGTTTTTTCACCAAATCGTAGGGTATTTTTTCAAACGCATGCGTCTGAAGGATCTGTTTGGTCTGCCCAATGCCGAAAATTGCTGTTGTGCTAGAAAATTGCTGTTGTGCTTTTGTCTGCACGTGCCGCTTATAGACCTGCATTTATTTTGACGATGCTTGGACCCAAACCTATAGACATTCCGCATGCTAGGCGAATGCTTAATCGACTGGGCTCCCAGCCCCTCCCTAGACCCTTTCAAGTCTTAAAACATTTACATTTATCCCCCCATTATTTGATTTCGCTTTATATAACATTTGCTCAAACCAGTATCAATATCAATCATATCAAACCAGTTTCATATCATATTGGACAAACCAGTTTTTATCATAATGCATAAAAAACACAAGAAAAAAAATTGAACACATCAATTTAAATGGAGACATTAAAGGGTTTGAAAATGTAATTAAAATTCAATTGATTGAAAATAGTTTATGCACTTCTACTTCAATTTCCCTTTTTTTTTTATTGACAATAGCAACCCTGCAGCAAATTAATATGGCTTTAAAAAGGAAAAGTTGTCAAGATTTTCGATTCTTTCTTGCAAATTTTTTCAGGATTACTTGGTGAGAGTGGAATTTTTAATTGCTTTTTTTGGCTTCCGATTTGATTTTTTAAAAAAGTCCAATGATAAATTCGGTTTTTCTCGCTGAAGTTACCATAATAGCGCTAGACACGCCGAATCAGAGCATTCTCCTAGACACAATTGAGGTGCAGACACCGTGCGTCTGTGTTTTCGTTGACGCACGGTGTACGAATTGTGGTTGTTTCATCCTCAATGCGCGCGCATGCCTGTACAAATTGTATTAGGATGAGCGCGCAATGTGTTGTCATTTTAGTTTTAGTTTTCGTAGTCAGCCTAAAGCCCATTTCACAACTTGTCACAACTACTTGCAACTCCCATAGGATATACCGTGCATTAAAAAGTTGCAGTCAAGTCGTGAGATTTTTTCATGCGAGCACGAAAAAATCTCAGTTGCATGTACCCTTAGCCAATCAGAACTCAGGATTTCTTTGGCTGCATTGTGGCGAACTAGACTTCGCCAACTGGTTGTTTATTTACTTTTAAGACGCCAACTTTCCTTGCTTGGAAAAATCTGCGCAGTTAAAAATGGGTAGTAAATGGATGGCAAAAGTGAAAATTGATCTAATTAAGGAAGTTCGGAAACATAAATTTCTGTTTGATGCAAGCGATGCCTATAGTTTGATTAAAGTTTGCTTTCAAAAAGATGAAACTTGCCAAATTTTGAGATAAATATTTTTTTGTGGAAACCCGAAAAACGGGTTACCACAAGTTGCGAGTTGCAGTTGCAAGTAGTTGTGCAGGTGTGAAATGGTTTGGATTGGATTGGTTGACATATATTTTCAGGCTTGTGTGCTTGGCCGCAAGGACCCGCTTATAAACCATCGTCAAGTAGGACAACACAAGACACACACAAACACGTGTGAAATGGTCTTTAGCAAAACTAGACCGTACAGCTATTACCAGATCCTCTGTAAAACAACCGTATTAATTTTAATTTTAGCATGTTAGTAATTATAAAAATTTAAATCAAATCGACTTTTGTTAATACAAAGTAATTTTATTGCTATACATTTAAGCGTCACTTGACTGTGTTTCTAAAATGTGACGCCCGTCACCAATAGCCCTCGTGTAGCTCTAGTGGGCGCAATCTAAACTATATATTTAAGGGGTCACAGGAGTCTTAAAAATGTGCAAAGAAGGTACTACAAAACATAGTTTGATCTTTCATGTCATTTTTGAACTACTCAATGTTTAAGTATAATTTTTTATATGTAATTCTACAAGATTTATTTATTATAAAACAATTTTTAAAATTTATGAAACTTTAGCCAAAACTAAAATAAATGATATTAAACATGAAGCTATTTGAACACATTGTGATTAGGCTTGCGCGGCAAATTGTGAGGTCAAAATTGAAAAAATGACCAATAAAATGACTTTATATTGTACAAATATGTACAAACTAGGACTTATACCTAAATTCTCAGCTCAATTTTAATTAGAAATTATTTTAAGAACTTTTTTCTAAAAAAATTAATAAAAATTTAAAAATTTTGTTTTAAATTTTTTTTAAAAATAATTTCTAATTAAAATTGAGCTGAGAATTTAGGTATAAGTCCTAGTTTGTACATATTTGTACAACATAAAGTCATTTTCTTGGTCATTTTTTCAATTTTGTCCTCACAATTTGCCGCGCAAGCCTAATCACAATGTGTTCAAATAGCTTCATGTTCAATATCATTTATTTTAGTTTTGGCTAAAGTTTCATAAATTTTAAAACTTGTTTTATAATAAATAAATCTTGTAGAATTACATTAAAAAAAATTATACTTATACATTGAGTAGTTCAAAAATGACATGAAAGATCAAACTATGTTTTGTAGTACCTTCTTTGCACATTTTTAAGACTCCTGTGACCCCTTAAGTTAAAGCGCAGCTATACAGGTATTTGAGACTATTTTATAGGAGTTTGAGAGTCGGTATGTTTAGACTACGACAACAACAAAACACTTTCCGTCCCATAATTCAATTTGTGCATGCGCCAGCGAAAGCATTGCATGCCTTTTAAATTGCTTTATTTATGACGCACGGTTTATCAGCATATTAACGCATGCCTCAAATGTCAGTAAGAATACTGATTCGGTTTGTCTTGCGTTGTGGTAAAAACTTATTACCTTTTATGAATAAAATAAACTTTAACACTCTTTTATGAAGCCTTTATTGGTCATGTGCTTGCAAAATGATTTTGTTATTAAAAATCGAACGAGAAAAACTCTACATCCTATATACAGTACATTACTTTACAAAAATTAAATGTTTGAATAAACAAAACAGAAAAACAATTTAAGTAAATTTTCAATTTGAGTTTTTATTAAAATTTATTATGTAAAGTAATTTCCGAATAAATAAACTTATGGTTTGGATGTGGATCGTTGATGAAAAAAAAAGTACATGCAGAGCTACACATTTCTAGAATCTACAGAAGTTTATTGGACTATAATTTCCATAGTATTTTTTTTTCTTGTGTTTTAAAAATATTGATGCTTAAAATAATATTTTGTATTTATTTTAACATTAACGTATTTGAAATTATGATTTTTTAATGTATTTTTTTTAGAATAAATAGCATTTTTGTCGTTTTTGCTTGTACTTTTGATTATGATAGTAAAATTGAACCGTTTTATTTTTGTATTTACAAATTTCACTATAAATTTATTATTTTAGATAAAATAATATATATTTTATCTAAATATTATTTATATTATTTTAGGCTATATTATTTTAGATAAAACCTTAAAAAGCCAAAAATAAAACCCATCCGGTTTATTTTTTAAACTTTACAACAATTGCAAATATTGCAATCTTTTTGTTATTCTTGTAAAAGTCTATTGCATAAAGAGAAATATTTAAACTTTGACATTTTAGCTTCCACATTACGTTTATAACGTAAAAAGTGGAAGGTTTTATAATCGTACAGTCCGTCTGTCCGTCACCCACTTTCACAGAGCGAACCAAAAGTCGCACAAACAATTGGGATACGTCATTTTAAAGCAAAAAATCGGGCTAGGTTACATCCCAAATTTCATTAAAAAATTTAAATTAGAAGTATATTTAAAATTTAAATAACTAAAATTTTAATCTGCATTGAAATAACATGCAAATTCCATTTTCATTCAATGAGCGAACCAAAAGTCGCACAAACAATTGGAATACGTCATTTTAAAGCAAAAAATCGGGCTAGGTCACATCCCAAATTTCATTAAAAAATTTAAATTAGAAGTATATTTAAAATTTAAATAACTAAAAATTTAATCTATATTGAAATAACATGCAAATTCCATTTTCATTGAATATTTTTAATGTTGCCATTTCGTTAAACGTACAAAAAACTTTATTTAAAATAAAAATAAATCCTTTGAAAGAATATTTATTTATGTAATATTATTCGGTTTAGATTGATGTAATATCTCAATTGTGTTCTTTTGATGGTTCATTATATATGTATGAAGAAAGATGTTTAAAGAATTCTAATTTTGCATAAAATATATGCAAAGTTTCTCTTTTATTTTTAAAGCATCATTTTTACTAATTATATATTTTTCGAACTGTAAATTAAATTCCGGCGACTAAAAGAATTATATTTATTAAAAATTTGCATCATTATTCCACGAATTCCAAACAAATTTAGCAAACGATAATGAGTAATTTTTAATTTGACAAAGTAGCTATATTAATGAAAATAGTTAATTTTGGCGTTTACTATTCTAAATTAGAAGTCTCTGTTAGGCGAATTTCTTTCTGATGTGTATAATAAGTGTGTTTCCTGTGAGCATAAATATGGTGTGGAAGCGGTTTTAGTGACAGGTTCTGTAACAAACCAAGTTGTTTTATTCTGTGTTTACCTTTCAAATTCATGAAAATATTTTTCCTTAAAAAAATCACAAAAAAGTTAAATTATTAATACTTTTGAAAAAAAAACCCACTTAAGCCTGTTTTTTTTTTAAGTTTTTTTTTTTTTAATAAAATCCTCCCGTTTTTTTTGGGTTTGTAGGCGGATCACAAACCCTCTAGTCTCGAAATAGGTTCGAACAAGCCACTTGGCATAGACAATCTTAATCACTTTTGTAAGTACCCAAGTACTCGTGTGACGTCGAATATGACGTGATTTTTTGGTCATAAAATGCCCATAAATTGACGTCATTTTTTTGGTGACAATGTCCATTTTGAAGACGTGATATTCGACGTCAAATAATGACGTTAATCTGACGTGAATGAATGACTTTTATGACCCGATGACGTGAACTTTTCGTTAACAAATAACGTGAATTTTACGTGAAAGGTGGACGTGAATTTCACGCGAAAAGTGGACGTAAATTTCACGTGAAAGGTGGACGTGAATTCACGCGAAAAGTGGACGTAAATTTCACGTGAAAAGTTAACGTAAATTTCACGTGAAAAGTGGACGGGAATTTCACGGGAAAAGTGGACGTGAATTTCACGTGATAATACGACACGATTTTCACGTGATCAATTGACGTTAATTTTACGTGACCATATGTCGCGCTTTTCACGTGATCAAATGACGTTAATTTTACGGGATCACATGACGCTATTTTCACGTGATCAAATGACATTAACTTTACGTTACCATATGACGGGATTTTCACGTGATTTTTTTTTATTTCTATGTAATTTCAGACATGGTGTAAAGAAAAAATTTGTTTAAAATATTATACAATATTTTGAATTACAGATAAATATCATTTCAAAATATATTGTCCTTAAAAAGAAATTTCTAAATTAATGACTGTTAACATACTATTCATAAGTCATTAATTAAAAAAATTCTTTTACTACTTATTTTGAAAAAGATATTCTTCATAACTTCAAAATATTTACAAAATTTTAAGCAAATTTGTATTTTACACCATGATTAAGATTGCATAGAAATAAGATGAGAAAAGAAAACTGAAATTCAAAAACTATTTAGTACATAATTAAGAATTTTAAAATGATATTCATTTTTACTTCAAAAGATATTTTGGATAGTATTATTATAAAGCCTTTATAGTAATATAAAACTTGCCTAATTATTTAAGTGTCACCTGAACATTTAGAACTACAGGTTGACAATTTTAAATCTTGATATTTTAAATAAATACAAAATCATTTAGAAGCAACACATTTTTATTTGAAAAAAAAAACAATAAACAAAATAAACAATTGACATAACTGCTTCCATAACCAGACTTTCAAGGAGAAACTGAAAAAGAAAAAAATATGTAAATATATTATAAAAACTGTAAATATATATTCCCAGCATAATTTTTTTTAACATAATAACCTTGTCCATCTAAAATATATGTATAATCAAATATTTAAAGGATTATAAATTTAGTTTTTTTTTAATGTTTTCTATATTTCCATAAAAAGATTCAATAACTTTGTCTTTACATTTTAAAAATGGAAAAGATTTTTATCACTGCAAAGTATAGATTACACAAAATAAATAAAAAATAATAGAATACTATTTAACTGCTATTATTAACTGCTAACATAAAATTCAATGAATATTCGAGGAATTGAACCATGAAAATGTGTTAAGTATTTGATTTATGGTCCATTTTTATGTTGATCAGGAGTTCCCAATTTTTTTGCACATGCGTACCACTTTGAGAAGTTTCCGCGTACCACCTGATCTTAATATTTTAATAAACATATAATATTTTCCCTTTTTTTTAATCTAATTCCGGAGAAAAATTCATAATTAATGGTTAGATACTTGTTTATTTATAACATGCTTTTAATAAAAGAGAAGTAAAAAGATGAAAATGGTATTAATTTACAGTTTTATTTATTGCCTATAGGTCTAACAACCATACAAATAAAAAGTTAGATGCAAACTCAGCAAAAAATTAATCATCATATAAAATATACTTTTATAATCCTTGGTGCGAAAATTGTTGTTGGCCTTTGATTAAAATATCAACATTAGGAGTAATGTGGAATTTATCTTCTACACTTATTATGCTTTGATGTTTATTTACAAGAGTTTAGAAAATCTACCTTCACACAAGTAATTCCTAACAAATGGCCTAAAAAATAACGGAGCTTGAGGAGCTCAAAGGGAACCCTGTATTACATCCGATCCAGAATTTAATTAAAGATATATCTTTAAAATAATTAATACTATCAGGGTTCATACTACATCTATGATAGTTCACTATCATAAATATTGTATAAACCATGATAATATTAATTATTTTAAAGATATATCTTTAATTAAATTCTGGATCGGATGTAATGCAGGGTTCTCCTTGAGCTCCTCAAGCGCCGTTATTTTTTTATGCCATTTGTTAGGAGTTACTTGTGTGAAAGTGGATTTTCTAAACTCTTGTAAGTAAACATTCAGGAGTTTCTAAGGAGTACAGCAATGTAACTTCAGGAGATATCGCGAAATAAATTTGAATATGTGTGTTTATTATTGTATTGGTCTAGGGACTTAGACCGAGACTGAAGGAAACAAGGGGAGTAAAAAATGTTGTGGAAAATTTGAGGCTTCGGTGTAAAAGCCAACCTCCCTTTTGGAGGAAGACTCTGCCTAATATTTAAGGCGAATTTCTTAAAAATTTCCATTTAACATTATTATCACCATTCTATTTCACATCATTACTAAGAAAAAAACTAGTTAATTTAAAAGTTTAAAAAAATGGACCCCTAAAGGGGCCTCAATTCTTTTTTTCAAAAAGTATAACCTTGTCCATCTATTTATCAGGGTTCATATTTTTTTAAATAGTGAAATTCAGGAATTTTAAGGAATTATTTTACAAAAACATAAATTCAGGAAAAAAAAAGTGCTTATAGCGACAATGTGCGTCATGAACTTAAAAGTAAACCAAAAAAAATCCAAACTCAATTAAAAAATGTGAAACTTTAAAAAATCTCAAAAAATTAACTGACAATTTCTATTATTTCTAAGCAAAAATGAATGCAAGACATCAAGTTTTTTAAAAACTGGACCCTTCAATATACTGAGAACTATTTTCATTATAAAAACTAGATATTTTTTTAGGAAGCTAATACTTTAAATAAGGATTTCTAATACATAAATTTTAGGACTTATAGGAGCACTTAGACAAAATATTTCGAATTCAGGAGTTTCCAGGAGGAGTAATATATATATATATATATTATTATCTTCCCCACAAAGTAAAGATAACACAAAATAAATAAAAATACTAGACTGACTTAGTTTGCAAAATTTACAATTCAACTGACATAAAATTCAAGGAATAGAATTGTGAAAATGTTTTAAAGTTGATATTAAATATATATTAACTTCTAATAAAGGACACAAAAGAAGCATAACATCTAATGCAAATTTGATGTAATTGTTCATCCCTCACATTGTTTCTTTTATAAAATAAGGACAACTTAAAAAAAAAAAAATTGAATTGAAACATTTTTGAAATTTTTCCATCAAATGGCCAACAAAAATAACAGACATTTTTACTTTATTTTAACAATCGAAAAAAAAAGTCAATAAGTATCAATTCTTAGGAAAAAATTATTAACAACCAACATAATCTCCATTAAAACTTCAAGAAGAATTTAACTCTTTTTTAAATTTGCAATGGTTAATACTCAATAGAATGATTGCATGCCCAATTAACTAAATTGATAGATGACTTAAACTACATTATCTTTAAAAAAAAAATAATTCGAAAGGAAACTGAATGAAAAACTCTTCTACAATAAGATATTAAAAATGGCTTATAACATTATAACTTAACATTTACATTGTATAGTAGAATAGGGTGGTTTTCAAAAAATTTGTCTCATTGATGTCCCAGCTCTAAAATAATCATTATCATAAAAAATTCTAGCTTTACAAAAATATTATTTTGATAAATTAATAGAGCGTTCATTCTAGTTTACAAAAACATATAACATTTGATGATTTTATTATGCTTTTAACTATTTATTGCACTACTTTGTCATAGAGTCAGGAAATTTGTCATGTCCCTGGTCCAAAATACCAGATTCTATTATGATTTTTTTTAATTCAAGAAGTCAGACAGCAATAAAATATTACTTATAACATATTCTGCAATAATTTTAGTTTACAAAATAAGGAAAAATATACATTTTTTAAAAAAAATTATGCAGTAAAAGTTCAGTTTAAAATGCGTCCCCTAGTGTGCTTCAGGAGTGTTACCTCATGAGTGTTACTCAAATATATTTATTTAAAAAAAATTTTAAAGATAGGAAATAGTCCTGGAGTAAGCCATGTTTGTTTCTTATTTACTCCCCGTTGTTAAAATTCCATCTGGGATTCCCAATTCAAAATAATTTTAGAAATTCATCTTCACGATGGTGAGTATTTTTATTCTGCCTCATGAGTGTTACTAGGATCAATGTGTATTTTAAATTAAATATAAGAAAAATTTCAATTAAATAATAATTAATGTTTGTATACTAGTTTATTGTACTAAGTGTACTTTCACATATGCAAGCCATTTCCTTTAGAACAAAACTTGTTTTTAAAATCTCATGAGTGTTACCTCTCAAGAGTGTTACTCTATAAAAGTAACACTCATGAGTTTAAGGAACAAACTCCTGTACCATTTAGTTACTAACAACAAAACAAAAAGTAAAGTTTTCTTTTGAACATATTTATTGCATTTTTTAATTTAATTTATCAAAAAGAGTTCAAGTATTTTAATCGTAAGACATTTTTAATGAATGATTTCAAAGATATTTTGACTATTGCATCTTGTTATTATTATTTTGCATTTGGATTTCATGCTGTTTTTCTTTCGAATTCATTCTGAATGTCATTAGCCTACTTTTTTTTTTTTAATTCATAAGAATTAAAAAAAATGAAATAGTAGGTATTGACCTGTGGTTAATGTCCGTCTGTCTGACCGTACCCCCTTTCCAAAATCAGTTCTATCCATCCGATCTTAAAAATTCTTTTTTGTTAGAAAAGTATGACCTCAGAGACCCAACTTTTATACTTTTTGTCTGTCTGTACGATAGGACGGACATAAAACTACGGTTTGTCGACGAATTTCCCATTGGATTAGGATTGAAATTCAATTTCGAGTCATTTAAATCGCTGTTGCCTACTCAACAATGACATGAGAAACTTTATTCATTTAAAAATATTATTTTGAGCAAAATTTATTTTGATCACAAATCAGTTTAGAATGACGTTAGGAATGTGACGATTTGATTGTTAAATATTTGTTTACTAAGTAAGTGGCAAGACATTTTGTTTTACTTATAATCCTGATAAGTTTTTATTGACATTTCTTATTTTAAGTACATTTTAGAGTAGTTTCATTTCATAGTTCTTGCGTGAAGGGTACAAGAAGGTTTCATACGCAACTTTTACAAGGAACAAACTATTTCATGTTATGAAGCCTACTGATGTAAGACAAAAAAAAAACCTCATCAGCGTAAAACTTGTACAAATATTGCTATGAAAGCAAAGAATCTCAAACAACTTGGTCTTTTGACTGACGACAATGTTCACACATCGTGTGAATTTATAACATGCAATAAGAACTCTGTTAAGTGTGTGTATGATATTTGTGTCTCTTGTAAATTTCCTTTATAATACACATAGAATAAACAAAAATACAATTATAACACTTATTTTGTATACTTAATGTATAGTTATCAAGTTATTTTATTCTTATTTATCATATTTTTTTGTATACTCATGAGTGTTACCTGGTCTCAAGAGTGTTACCAAGTCTCAAGAGTGTTACTGCGAACAAAATTGAAATTTTAGTACATAAAAAATTCGATTTCTATGTTTTCAAACTTATTGTGCAATGTGATAAATAATATAATTTCATTTCATAATATTTTTTTCTATGCTAAAAGAAAATATAATTTTTAACTGAAAAAATTTGGTTCTACTTTTGTAGCAAGGTAACACTCATGAGACGAGATTCTAAAAAAAATAAAGAAATACATTATATAACTATGATTAAACAATAGCTTTAAATAATATCATATATGTCTAACTCACTATTAAGAAAACAAACTTAGTTAAGTTTTAAATAACATTCTAATAATTAAATAAAAATGGTAACACTCTTGAGATTTATTGGTACATTGAGTATAAAAACCACCTAATTTAAGCATATTAAATCCAAAATCTCGCAAGCATTTGCTTTTTTAAAGTACTTTATATTATAACAAAGCTCATACCCTATAAATAATCTTTGTAAATCACTTTTAAATTTTTGATTAAATTGAAAGTTCAAAACTGGATTGTGACAAAATTTTTGAAAATCACCCAATAACATTACAATACAAATAACAATAATGACCAAATTTCAACTTATAGTCAATGATTTTATTATAAAAGGAAAATATATCCATAATTTTAAGAACTTGAAAATGTCTTTGCCAATAAATGCTTGTAAGAATACAAGCGTTATTTAGGGCAGTGAAATAGGCCGTTAAAAATTTTAATTTGATGAAATTTGTGTTTTTAAGGCATCTTCCTTAAGTCATGTAAATCTTTTTTATATTTAATTTTAAATGATATCTTTATCTGTAAATTTTTTTAGCAAGATACTAACTTTTGGTTCGCACAAACCACAAAGTCAGACATGTGATTGCAAAGAGCGAAAATGATTTATTTGGTTTACATTAAAAATAGAACTCACATCTTATCTGCGCTGGAAGGAAACTTTCATTCAGCACAGGTCCGCTATGGCACCCTATAGCAGGCAGTTGAGCTATGTAAAAAAAAAAAGAATTTTAGAACACACACAAGAAAAATTGCAAGGGGGGGAGGGCATAGTTTTGGAGGGGGAAAAGACATACATTGGAGAAAGTTTGAGATTAACTAGCTTTACTTTTTTTTTTAGCCAGAGCTGCTTGTTAAGTCTAAACAAATTGTTAAGATTTCGAATAAATTCTAAAGGAGAGTAGATTAGACTTGACTTTTACAAAATGAATACTTAAGGTTTTGCAATAAACTTAAGGTCAAATAATTTTTGGTTACAGCTGCTTTAATGCTAGTGGAAGGAAAGTTATTTTTAAAAAGGTAACTGTTATGGTTACTTTAAGAAATGTTTAGTCTTAAGAAAAATTGCGTAAGTAATGTAGGGCCCATTGAAAGTCAAAATACTCGTTTGGGGACCCGGCAGTCAGGGCTGCCAGTGTCAGAAAGCTTTGAAAGTAGTTGCTTTAGTAGCCTCAGATAATCGTAGCCAAAATAGTATCCTCTTTTATCTAACTAAATAAAAACTTTTAATAGTTAGATAATATAATAAGCAATTTCTTCAAAAATATTTGCATTGAATGTCATCTGCGATAACATAAATTTTCCAAAAAAGTGATATATTAGCTTAATATGCTTCGATGCACAAACTAAAAAACTAAAAATTAAGACTTGTATTAGTGCAAACCTAAGAATTGTAGCATAGCACTCAATTGAAAGGATCGATAAAACTGCCAAAGTTTTTCGGATGTATTGCAACAGAAAATTTCCTGTTAAATTATTAAACCAATTTATATACAATTGTTAAAGAACATAAATTAGTGGAAAATACTTCAAATCTATACTTATTTGTATTTGAATTTGATTAGCAAATTACATAAAAATTTAAAAAAAAACATTTTGTTAACAATTGGATAATTTTTGAGAAACAGTCATAAAAGTGCCTTTTTTTATCCTCCAAAAATATATTATATATGCGTATGGGCAATATATTTAAAAATTTTCATTGCTTGACTTAAAAAAAAATCAAGGAAAAAACCAACATTCATCTAGAAAAAGCCTGTCATTTCACAGAAGCGAGGAGAAGTTAAAATGCTAAATCGTGCCAAAAATTTAAAACTAAAACTTAAATTTACAAATTCCAACACCAGCTATCATATGAAAGGATTGATATTGCCAGTAAAATTAAATTTACATGAAAATAAATTTATTTTAAATACATATAAATATATTAAGAACAAATTTATTTTAAATAGTTATCAGTTATTCAAG
Organism: Hylyphantes graminicola; assembly: GCA_023701765.1. NCBI lineage: Eukaryota > Metazoa > Arthropoda > Arachnida > Araneae > Linyphiidae > Hylyphantes > Hylyphantes graminicola. The sequence goes on along the minus strand of CM043122.1, from coordinate 45,368,352 downwards.
AAACATAAGGATCAATTAGTAATCCATGTAAATATGTTTCACTGAAATAACTCGCAGATTTTAAAATCAAGCAAGGAGGGCTAAATTAAAACTAATTAAATTTTTAACGCAAATATAAGTATTAAAGAATTCTTGTTTATGACGATCTAGATCAAAGTAAATTCAAAAGAAAATATTACTTTTAAAAAAAAAAAAACACATTTTCTAGACATAGTGCATTGGCATAATATAAACCTGCACCTTAAGTTGGTGTAATATATTAAGTTTAACAATGAAACATTTAAGAATATGACCAGAAGACATGCCATATGTAATATTTACATTTGCAATTAATTTACTAATTGATCCAAACTAGAACTTTTCATGTTGTAAAGTACTTAACTGAATCAAAGCTGTAAAACTATTAATCATTTCCAGAAATATACAATAAAGATTATTTTGTAAAGTTCCAGTGCAATATATACAGTATAGTTTTACAAGGAGTCTCCATTTTACAGGAGTTTCAAGAGGACCATAATCTTTTGAATAAATATTCTATTTTTCTACTATTATTATCTTTAAAAGTTAGCTTTTTTTTCAACAAAAGTGAAGAGGAAAATAAGGAATGATTTTGTTTCAATTTGATCTTTGAATTTTTGATTTCATACTATTTTTAAATTTGAGATCATTTTCCACCAGGGTGGGGGAAAATGAGGGTACAGTTCGAAAAACTTAAAAATATCTATATATTTGAAATATAAACAGTTCAAATGTTATCAAAAAAAAGTTCCATAAAAATTAGTTTAATGTAATGATTTAGAAAATGCTTGATTTTACCCCCATATCCCCCCCCCCCCCCATTTGAATTGTCCATTTTTATGTTTTAGGTCTGGAGTTCAACTTTTTTGCACATGCATACCACTTGACTTTGAGAAATTTTGTCATACCACCTAATCTTAACCCATTAAGACCCTTTCAGGTGGCGCTAATTTAAGGTAATGAGACTGAAATGTTAAGAGTTTTACCGGAAAAGTTGCCTTAAACAGCATCAATGCCCTTGGGTCAGTTGAAATGTACACTATCGAATACAACGGAGCAATTTTTTAGTTGAAAAGTTGATTCATAAAAATTTGCTAATTTTTTTTTAAAGTGTCCCTAAAAAGGGACGCCAGGCATTAATGGGTTAATAAACATATAATATTTACTCTTATTGAATTAAAATTCGTGAGAAAAATTCATATTTAATGGTTAGATACTTGTTTATTTATAACATGCTTTTAATAAAAGAGAAGTAAAAAGATTAAAATGGTATTAATTTAATTTTATTTATTACCTATAGGTCTACAACCATACAAATAAAAAGTTAGTGCAAACTCAGCAAAAAAGTAATCATCATACAAAATATACTTATATAGTCTTTGTGCGAAAATTGTTGTTTGCCTGTGATTAAAATATCAACCTAGGAACTCGGTTTTGCATCTGAACCAGAATTTAATTAATGATGTATCTTTAAAATAATTAATACTATGCTTGCGTGCCGACTGCTCATACGTATAGAAGCTGGCAATAGTATCATGTAGCCACATCAGTCACATGTACCACCTGAAATTTCCCTGCATTCCACCCAGAACCTGTGTTTTAAATTATGATAGATCTAAATATTAAAGTTGATATTAAATTTATACTAATTTAAATAAGCAAAAATTTAATGCAAATTTGATTTCATTGTTGACATATCACAATGTTGTTTCTTTTATAGGATAGGATTTTTCTTTTATAGGACAATTTTTTATTAAAAAGAATATTAGTCTTTTAATTCATCTTTGAATATACCTTTAAATATTTAATATTTAAATATTGAATATTTGAATATATATCCAGCAAAAATGAAGCACATTTTTACTTCTTTTTTAACAACGTCAAAAAGTATCAAGCATTAGGGAAAAATTATTATTTAACACATTACATTACCTAAAAGAATTTCAATTTTTTTTAAAAAAAATTTGAATGGCCTTAAACCATGTAATAAAAAATCCGAAAAGGAAAGTGAATGAAAAACTCATTTTACAATGAGATATTATAACAATTAACACAATTTATTTGACAAATTAGTTACGTTAAACGAATTTTAAATCAAATATTTCCTTACTTACAGAAAATAATTTTACGAAACCTAAGATATTCTTGCAAAAGAGTTGAGAACTTAATAAGTATATGTAGTACTCTATGTCACGAAAATAACAGGTTTTTCCCCAAAAATGGAATTAAATTTCAGGGCAGTCCAAAAAATTACGAAATTTTTTGCATTCTAGGCTTACCACTTTTCCTATTTGACAACCCTGCATTAATTTTGCATTGATAGTAAAAGATTTAATGCTTTCAAAGGCTAGCTAAATTCCACAAATTTGTAATGTCAGTGATTTAAAAACTAAGAATGTTGATATTAAATTTATACTAACTCAAATGAGTAAACACTTAATGCAAATTTGATTTCAGCTCGCAACTCTTTTCTTTTATTTAAAAAGTGACTAGGTTTAATAAAAAAAAATATTAGTCACTAGTCAACACATTTTTACTGATTAGACATTATATTGAAAATAGTTTTTCTCATATTTCTTTTTAGAAAAAACCCGACAGGAACCTTTTTTCTAAATGGAACCTTGCTGAATAGTTTTTCAGCAAAATTGTGTCATTGAAAACGGATTTTCCATTAAAAAAAAAAACTGTCAATAAATTTTGCAATGAATGAAGCAAAAATAGAATAAAAATGCAGCTAATGTTAAGAAGTGCACAAGGGGTAGATCTAAACAAAGAAATTATGAGAGTGCTCTTTTCTAAGACCTGACCCACTTAAAAAAAAAAATACTTTATTTACAAATTCTCAGTTTGAAATTATAGTAGAAACCTGAAAATTGTCACTATGCCCTGGATGTTAAATTGACTTTTAAGATAGTTTCCTAAAGTATCTTTTTTTAAACAACTTTTAAAAAAAAACCTGAAATACAGTTTGCTGTACTTAAATGGATGTCTGGATCCCTTTATGCCCCCCCCCCCCCCCATATGTTCTAAAAATGCGATTCAAAAAACAAATCATAAATGTGACATGAATGAAAATTTAAATTTACAGATATCACTATTTAAGAAATGTACTTACTTAGTAATCTTCATTTCCCGTGGCAGATAAGGAATACAGCTCTTGCTTCTGACCAGCTCGCCTCCTCTTGTCGTCAACCGTTTTCCTCTGTGTTAATTTGGGACGTTCTCTTTCTTTTTCCACCGGGGACCCATGTCAGTTATCATTGCTGGAATTTGTTTTGATTTAATAAGCATGCATGTATCATACTAAATAAAGTTAGAAGTTAACTTTTAACTGATTTATAACAAAACCAAATTTACACCCAAGATTTTTCCAAATAACTAATAAGAGTCGTGATGGTTTTCACATTATAACTTATTTTAAGGAACCATTATAAACAGTAAATGAGTATTAAATAATAAGTTCGGGACATGGAAAAAGACGTACATTGGAGATTAGAAGTCTGAAATTAGCTAGCTTTACTTTTTTTTTTACCAGGGCTGCTTTTAAAGTAAGTCTAACAAATAGTTAAGATTTCGAATAAATTCTGGAGGAGGGTAAATTAGATTTTACTTTAACAAAATGAATACTTTGGTTTTGCAATAAACTTAAGGTAAAATTAATTTGGCTCACAGCTGCTTTATGTTAGTGGAATGAAAGTTATTTTTAAAAAGTAATTGTTATGGTAACTTTCAGAAATTTTAAGTCATAAAAATTGCAATTTAACCATCTAACTGTTCTTTAAATATAACTAAAATTAAATAAACATAAGCATAAACAAAACACTACAGTTGATACTTAAAAACTTTTTAAATTATTTTAAAGGAGTTGCATTTCAAAATTAGTATTCACCATCACTTGGAAAGTAACGAAAATTTTCATAAATTCTAAAAAACAGCCGACTGTTATAAGCTTTACAAGAAATGCGTTACTCCAATCCCAGCAAGAAAATTTAACCAAACCAAAATCTACAATGATTTTATTTCCATATTTAAAGTCATTTATTCAAAAACTAAGAATCGGTAAAAAAAAATGAAATCGTATACATGTTGGTTAATTGTACTAGTTAAACAATATGTACTTCAAGATGCATGTCAAGAGTCAATTTATACTATAGCTTTAATAAATATTTTTAATTACACAAAAATTACTAGAAATAAAAATTTTGAATAACACAAAATCTCACTGCAAATCTATAAAGAAAATTATACTTATTTACTTGAGTCCGCGATGTAAAAAAACTAGTTATTGATAATTGATATATTTAAAATAGAATAAAAATCCAACTTACATTTTATCGAAAGAAGTCATGGCCTCATGAAGGTCCTTTTAGCCTCAGCATATCCAACTACATAAAAAAAAATGAATTTTAAACACAAGGAAAACTGCTAGTGGAAAGAGTAATTCTGGTAAATGCAGCAACAAAATATTTCATTCTGAAATTTTTGTTGATGTGTCGCCCTATTATAGTTACAGACAAGCTATGGGCAAAAATTGTCATCTTGAAGCAAGGTCAAGCAGCCGCTCGGCTGCCAAGCAACATTAGAAAGTTGTACCTACAATGACGTATTAAACACCAGCCCTTTTTAAACAAAGTGACAGCAAGTCAAGTGCTAACTACCAGTGAGCAGGTACTAATTGCTACTAGTACCTGTTCACTGGTACAACAGCTTATCATGTTAAAATATGTTTTGAATCAAATTTGCGCGCAAGCTTAATCCCAATGTGTTCAAATAGCTTCATGTTTAACATCATTTATTTTAGTTTTGGCCAAAGTTTCATAAATTTTAAAACTTGTTTTATAATAAATAAATCTTGTAGAATTACATATAAAAAAATTATACTCATTTATTGAGTACACTGCAAACTCGGGACACACATTCAGAACAGATTTAGCGCGCTTTCAGGAAAATTGTGTTCCGATAGTGTTCCACATGCGTTCCTTCGCACAGATCGAATTCTAAAAGCATTCCAGAACTGGTGACAAAGTGTTCAGAATGTGTTCTGCTAAGGGATTTGTTGAATTTCCCTTTTGGAACACATTGCGAACTTTTTTGGAACATCTTATAGAACATATTGCAAACACTTTTGAATCACATGGTAGAATACATATTGTCGTTGAAAATTACAAGGATTGAATATCTGCTTTGATAGTGTTTCAAACTAATTTTACGATCTCAATTGATTTTAAACACTTCATAGAACACTTGTACATTTGCACATTTGAGATAGCAACGCTTTTAATCACTTGACCGTGCTTTTAGATTACAAAAAGTAGTTGGCCATGTTAAAACTCCTAACAGAGGGTAGAAGTGGACAACAACAGTTTGGCAAACACTGAAGACACTGGGCAACAAGTTTAAACAAATAAACTAAGATCCGCAACGTGAATCTTTTTGAAAACATTTTGAAATCATTATATTTAAGTTTGTGCGGGACGTGGCTGCTTAAATTATCTAAACTGTGGAGGAAACATCTTACCAGGTGTAAATTGTAAGAAATCGATTGTTATTGACTCTAAAATTTATGATTTTACTATATATTTAAATGATCTGGATTTCGAATCTCGATCCGATTAGACTTCTGAAATAGTTATTTTGACTTTGTATTGGTATCTTATTTGAAATTTAAATCAGGGATTAAATGGTTCCAAAATTTTATTAACAATATATTTGTTGTATGACATGATATTTTTTGTATGTATTGACGTACGGTCAATTGATTATTTCTTATTAAAATTATTTTTTGCAATTTTTTTGTGCTTCTTTTACTTTCCAAAGGTGGTTTATGGATCGCATCGTAATATTCTTATGTAATAAAAACTCGTAAAGTATGCCATGCTTAAGTAAATTTGTCAAAACCATGTTTTTTAAATTTTCAAATACAAAGACTTTTTTTTAAATGTAAAAACAAAAATATCTTTTAACATTTATGTATTGCAAATCAGATATGCATACCTTCATTGTTTTAATTATAACGTTAGCATAAGACATTCATAATCCAACTAAATTTTGGTTGGTGACCCTAGTTTTTCTTCTAGTGAGATTAAGATCATTAGTATAAGATATGAGGCAAACTGGCAGTGCTTTGTATTTTCATGCCACAGGGCCGTGACACGAATCCCGGATTGGGCGAGTTTCCCTCAGTCTTTCAAAATATAAGTGGGTCGATAAAATGAGGACCAAGCATGCTTGGGAACTAAACACTGGTGGTCCTGCGTAGGTTGACCACCTAACCGGGACATATACATAGCAGCAAAGAGCCCTAGATAACGAAAGCTGAATTAGGCACGGATGGACCTGGCCCAATAATGTGCTGTTGTGACAAGGAGTTTAGTTTTTCAGTATAGGACATATATGTATACTTAAACTATACTGCATCTTACTAATACATTCATTTGAGTTTTTGAAGTTTTGTTGCTCTAAGGGGTCAAAGGAGTCTTTAAAATGTGCAAAGAAGGTACTACAAAACATAGTTTGATCTTTCATGTCATTTTTGATCTACTCAATGTATAAGTATAACTTTTTTATATGTAATTCTACAAAATTTATTTATTATAAAACAAGTTTTAAAATTTATGAAACTTTAGCCAAAACTAAAATAAATGATATTAAACCTGAAGCTATTTCAACACACTGTGATTAGGCTTGCGCGGCAAATTGTGAGGTCAAATATGAAAAAATGACCAAGAAAATGACTTTATATTGTACAAATATGTACAAACAAAGACTTATACCTAAATTCTTAGCTCAATTTTAATTAGAAATTATTATTATTCTAATTAAAATTGAGCTGAGAGTTTAGGTATAAGTCTTTGTTTGTACATATTTGTACAATATAAAGTCATTTTCTTGGTAAATTTTTCAATTTTGACCTCACAATTTGCCGCGCAAGCCTAATCACAATGTGTTCAAATAGCTTCCTGTTTAATATCATTTATTTTAGTTTTGGCTAAAGTTTCATAAATTTTAAAACTTGTTTTATGATAAATAAATCCTGTAGAATTACATATAAAAAATTATACTCATTTATTAAGTAGTTAAAAAATGACGTGAAAGATTAAACTATGCTTTTTAGTATCTTCTTTGCACATTTTTAAGACTCCTGAGACCCCTTAATATTTTTTCTAACTCCAATAGAATACATAAAATTTTCCAGGTAACAAAATAGACAAAGAAAACAATAATCACAATTATTGCCAATAAAAGTTTGCAGGTAGGTAAGATAAGGTTAGGCAGACAGGTTAGTCACATACTAAAGGTAGAGTAGGTTAACTAATGTAAGTAGTTAGGTAGGTAAATTAAGAAGACAGGCATTCAAACAGATTGGTAGTTAAGGCAGGTAAAATCAGGCAAGGTAGGTGGTTTTGGCAGGCCGACAAGACAGGTAAGGTAAGGCTGACAGATAGGTTAAGCAGGGAGGTAAGTAATCAGCTGGGTAGGTAGGTTAGACAGGCAGACATGTCTTCAGCATTGCTGTAGAGCTGCACAAAAGCATCTTGTAGTTGTAGGAACATGCTAACTCAACATCAAAATTAATAGACTGGGGAAAGGGCTAGTCAAATTACCATATGTTTTTACAAAGATAAATGACTTAGTTTTTTAAAAAAATCCATGTTAAATTCTAATATAATTGCGCATTAATTCAATGAAACTAATTTCAAAATTTTAAATTGTTTTTGGTCAAATTTTAGAATTATGAGTTGATTGACTCATGAATTATGTAACATTTATTTATGAGCATTTTATTATTAACCATTATAGTAAGATTGTCTTATAAAGTTAAGACATTCACCAGAGTTGCCAACCTGCTAGATTTAAAAATAAGGAGATCCTAGGCAGAAATCGGGAGATTTTCATTTTTTTTATTATAAATTCAAGGACTTTTCCAGAAATACTCATATTCAGTGACTAGAAATTACTAGCAAAATTAAATCTTTTTTTGGTATATCAAGTGGAGCGTTTGGTATTCTTTATTTATATGCAGAAATAGAATATCTTTGAAAATGTATCTGGCGTAAACGATCGAATTCTTTTTGACATACTTTCATCAACACTTTTAATTTGAGTGGCAGTTTGCAGGAAATGCTTTTCAAAACGCATAGAGGAACGCTATTTTTTGCACTTACGAAACGCCTTTCAAAATAGTTTAGGTATGATTTTCACTCCTTTCAAAACACTTCACGTAGGATTTACGGCACACTTTCAGTAACACTTTTATTGAGCAGCAGTTTGTTGTATGGTATAAAATTTAACACATGCTTTAAAATTTTCCATGCAAAATGCTTGTTGTCTTTAAAAAAAACTAGTACTTCTGTTTCATGTTCAACGGTCATGACGACTTGCCTTATGGGCATAAAACAGAAGAATTTTTTTTCTTAAAGACTTCAAACATCTGGCATGTAAAAATTTAAAGCAAGTGTTAAATTTTATACAATACAACAAACTGCTGCTCAATAAAAGTGTTACTGAAAGTGTGCCGTAAATCCTACGTGAAGTGTTTTGAAAGAAGTTCCGAAAGTGTTCTAAAAGCGTCCCCGAATGTGTTTTGAAAAAGCGTTCCCGAATATGTTTTGAAAATGCGTTCCAGAATGTGTTTCTAAAAACGTTCCTGAATGTGTTTTGGAAAGTGTTTCCGAATGTGATCCGAAAAGCGTTGCCAAATGCGTGCTAAAAGTGTTCTGAAGAAAATATTGTTCCATTAGGTGTTTCGAAATGCGTGCCAAAATGCGTTCCGGATTGTGATCTAAAAAGGGAGACAAAATAAAGTGTTTGGAAAGGCACTTCAAAATATGTTCCAGAAAGTGTTCTGTAATGTGATCTAAACTAGGAGACAAATATAGTATTCTGCAATGTGTTCATAATCTGTTCACAGATTTGCAGTGTAGTTAAAAAATGACATGAAAGATCAAACTATGCTTTGTAGTATCTTCTTTGCACATTTTTAAGATTCCTGCGACCCCTTAAATTCTAACATAATTGCGCATTAATTCATTGAAACTAATTTCAAAAATTTAAATTGTTTTTGGTCAAATTTTAAAAAATTGTGAGTTGATTGACTCAAGAATTATGTAACATTTATTTATGAGCATTTTATTATTAACCATTTTGTTAGATTGTCTTATAATGTTAAGACATTTACCAGAGTTGCCAACCTGCTAGATTTAAAAATAAGGAGATCCTAGGCAGAAATCGGGAGATTTACATTTTTTTTATTACAAATTCAAAGACTTTTTCCAGAAAAATTCCCTCACTAGAAATTACTAACAAAATAAAATCTGTTTGATATATCAAGTGAAGCTTTTGGCATTCTTTATTTATATGCAGAAATAGAATATCTTTGAAAATTGTATCTGATGTAAGCGATCGAATTCTTTTTGACATACTTTCATCAACACTTTTAATTTGAGCTGCAGTTTGCAGAAAATGCTTTTTCAAAACGCATAGAGGACCGCTATTTTCCGCACTTACGAAACACCTTTCAAAAGAGTTTAGGTATGATTTTTGCACACTTTCAGTAACACTTTTATTGAGTAGCAGTTTGTTGTATGGTAAAAAGTGAACACACGCTTTAATTTTTTTATGAAAAATGTTTTGAAGTCTTTAAGAAAAAAATTATTCTGTTTTATGCCCATAAGACAAGTCGACATGACCGTTGAATATGAAACAGAAGAACTAGTTTTTTTTAAAGACTACAAACATTTGGCATGTACAAATTTAAAGCAAGTGTTAAATTTTATACCATTCACAAACTGCTGCTCAATAAAAGTGTTACTGAAAGTGTGCCGTAAATCCTACGCGAAGTGTTTTGAAAGGAGTTCCGAAAGTGTTCTAAAAGCGTCCCCGAATGTGTTTTGAAAAAGCGTTCCCGAATGTGTTTTGAAAATGCGTTCCCGAATGTGTTTCTAAAAGCGTTACTGAATGTGTTTTGGAAAGTGTTTCCTAATGTGTTAAGAAAAGAGTTGCAAAATACGTTCTAAAAGTGTTCTCAAGAAAATATTGTTCCATTAGGTGTTTCGAAATGCGTGCCAAAATGCGTTCCGGATTGTGATCTAAAAAGGGAGACAAAATAAAGTGTTTGGAAAGGCACTTCAAAATATGTTCCAGAAAGTGTTCTGTAATGTGATCTAAACTAGGAGACAAATATAGTATTCTGCAATGTGTTCATAATCTGTTCAGAGATTTGCAGTGTAGCAATGACACACGCCGGTATTAAAACATGGATTACAGCTTTACCGTTAAGAATTTTAATCCCAAAAAGAATAAATATTGAAGAATATAGATCATTAAAAACAAAATCAATAACAAATAGTGGTTACGTTCCTTTGATTATCTCGTTTAGATGCGATTTTTTAGAGCTTCGCTGGGTCACCGTGTAATGTCTACGGGGAAAAAATAACAGCGCCGTATCTCTGGAGCATGGCTATGCTCCAGCCAATCAGGTGAGAGCATCATGTCACAACCCTCATACGCAGATATTCCAGTAACCCTAGACCTACCGGTCCTTACCGTCGTAATGATCTAGGGATGGAAAACCGAAACCGGTTTTAAAACTAACCGGCTTTTTGTGATTTCTGTTTCTTTAAAAAATAGTTATTTTCGTAAGGCCAGTTTAGACCATTTTCTTCAGCATCGATGTTTTTTAAAAACTGCCATCCATATTATTATTTTTTGTTTTTTACAAATGAGCTTTGCTGAACTTTTTTTCGTTATCTAGAACAATTATAAATCTTTTGACAAACATTTAAAGTGATTTTGAAAAAAATAAATTTAATTTTTTTTTTAATACCTGAAATTAAAAAATTATGGTAGAACTGCCCATAAGTGGAAGTAGTGATATACACACATCTACTTCTGAAATCAATACTGATGATGAGAGACGGTGAGCATGCGCAGAAATCACTCGTTGAATATATTAATTTTCGTTCCTTCCATTTATTATCGTTTGCTAATAAAAATCAATTCAAGAGTTTTAATGTTACACTTCCACTAAAAGAGCAAGAAGTTCTAAAAGAACTAAAATAGCCTACTTTCCTGTTACTTATATACTTACTAAAATTCTTATCTTAAAACAAACTAGTTTCGTAACAGTAAGTGACATCAACAACCGTTTCTACATTAAATTTATATGCATTAGAATAAATTTCACTAAACACAGCATCCAGCTATAATTTCAACTTCTTAAAGCCAAATCAATTATTTTCATTAATTTTTTATCACCAATAAAATAAATATTACTTATCATCCGCATGATTTATTTGCAGTTATAAATAAATATTTAATTATTCGTGGAACAAAAACCATAAAACTACACCAAAATACACTTAAAATATGAAATGTAAATTAACAATAGGTTTGTAACAGAATCTGTCACCAAACCCGCTTCCACACAACAGTTGTGTTTAACAAGTAAAAAGGCGCCAAACACAGCATTAATTCAAACATTTATCCGTTAAATTCGGCTTGTTTCATTTATTTTATTTTGAAAAGTAAATAATTATTACTTAAATCGTTTGCAAAAATTTATATTTCAAAGAATAAATATGTAATAATTCTCGCTTTTAAATAGAATGAAAACATTTCATACCACATACAAAGAATCGCGAAGTAAAATATAAATGACATAATTTCAAACTGATCAATGTCGCAAAAATAAATTTATTTTAATTTATTGTCTAAAAGAATTAAAGTTTCTCGAGCGATTGTTGCGATGGCAACGGTGATTTAATTCTAATAACAAGAAGTTCTTAAAGAACTAAAATAGCCTACTTTCTTGTTACTTATATACTTACTAAAATTCTTATCTTGAAAAAACTAGGTTCGTAACGGTAAGTGACATCAACAACCGTTTTTCCACATTAAATTTAAAGTAAATTTCACTAAACGCAGCTTCTTTCACTAAACACAGCTCTATTTGCAGTTATAAATAAATATTTAATTTTTCGTAGAACAAAAACCAAAAAACTACTCCTCAATAAACATTTACTTGCTAAATTCGGCTAGTTTCATTTATTTTATTTCGAAAATTTAATAATTATAACTTAAATCGTTTGCAAAAATTTATATTTCAAAGAAAAAATATGTAATATTCCTCACTTTTAAATAGAATGAAAACAATTTATATCAACATACAAAGATCTCGTAGTGAAATATGTATTTGACGTCATCTTAAATTGATCGATGTCTCAAAAATAAATTTATTTTAATTTATTGTCTAAATGAATTAAAGTTTCTCAAGCAATTGTTGCGATGGCAATGGTGATTTAATTCTAATAAAAATGGCTTCCTATGCTTTTTAAATAAGCATTAAATTTTGAAGTTTTTTTTAATAATTGAAGTACTTCGAATTCAAATTCTTTTCTGAAATTTTCAATGTATTCTCATTTCGATGCGCTAAATTTTTGACGTATCTCACTTGTCCGTAGCTTTTGTAGTTACATTCAGCGATTTAAATGACTTGAAATTGAATTTCAATGTTAATTCAATGGGAAATTCGTCGTCAAATAGTAGATTTATGTTCGTCCTTTCGTACAGACAGCCGGACAAAAAGTATGAAAGTTTGGTGTCTGAGGTTATACCTTTCTAATAAAAAAAGAATTTTTAAGATCGGATTGATGAACTGATTTTGGAAGGGGGGTGCGGACGGACAGACGGACAGACAGACAGCAGGCGGACGTACGGACATCGACCGCATGTCAATACATACTTTTTCATTTTTTTTAATTCTTCGAATAAAAAAAAAGAAAAGTTGGCTAAAAATGGCTTCCTATGCTTTTTAAATGAGCATTAAATTTTGAAGTTTTTTAAATAATTGAAGTACTTAGAATTCGATTTTTTTCTGAAATTTTCAATGTTTTCTCATTTTGAATCGCTGATTTTTTTGACGTATCTCACTTGTCCGTAGCATTTGTAGTTAAATTCAGCGATTTAAATGACTCGAAATTGAATTTCAATGCTAATTCAATGGGAAATTCGTCGACAAATAGTAGATTTATGTCCGTTCGATCGTACAGACAGACGGACAAAATGTATGAAAGTTGGGTGTCTGAGGTTATACTTTTCTAATAAAAAAAGAATCTTTAAGATCGGGTTGATAGAACCGATTTTGGAAGGGGGTACGGACGGACAGACAGACAGACGGACGGACGGACATCGACATCATGTCAATACCTACTTTTTTATTTTTTTTTTAATTCTTCGAATTAAAAAAAGAAAAGTAGGCTAAAAATTTGGGAATAGCACCCATAATGTACGTAGAGGTAAGTTTTAAAAAAACTTTCAAATTTTCTTATGAATATGAAAAATGGTTGACTTTTTACAATATTGTAAATAAAATGTTATTTAAAAAGATTCATTTTATTTTTCTTTTTAAACAAAATTTTTACCTTTATCAAAACATCATCATCAACAGCATAAATAAATACTAATAATTAATAATAAAGACACATTTTAAAAGAAAAATACAAAATTGTACACCAAATACCTCATCAATCATATCATACATATACATAATCCCTCAATAATCATTTTCCTAAGTATTTTGGTCTATCTAGTAAATTTATAGATCGATGAAATCGCTGGAAGAATTGGAGCCAAGTAAAAGCGCCAAATTAGAAAAGAAACCAAATCGTTGTCTTCGAGCTGTTGGCAGCGGCCACGTTTTTTTTAACATTCAGTAGTACATCCATTATTATACATCCATGCTTTTACATTATAATTTTAATAACAAAAACAAAGAGGTCCTATTCTTTAGGATAAATAACGACCGAAATAATCACGAATGGGAACTTTTTTTTTATCAACTCCACAAACCTTGTTTATATTTCATTTCAACTAGCTACTCAAACCATAGCGTAGTTGCAGGCAAATAATGCGCCAAGCGTTTGTTTAGGTTAATATTGAAGCGATCAATAGCTTCAGTTTGCAAGCTTGTTTTTGTATTGGTTTTTGACTTGGCAACATTTCTATCGTATTCTTGTCTCCACGTTGGGGCCGCTTTTATTTGAATCACCCTGTATTTTCGTCGCTGTTTTTATGATTTATTCAAAGTTGAGTAATTTTTTATGGTTACATTCAAACCTAAAATACACGCTAAACAAAAAAAATTCGATTAAAAAATTTCTACCTTGTTATGAATCCTTACAGAAATCGTACCATTATTAGGTGTTATTCATTGCTTCAATAATTTTCAAGAAAGGATATCTTAACGCTAAATCATCCACAAACTCAAATATTCACAATGGGACTGAATAATTGGACTTGAAACATTAATATCTCATGTTCCACCCAAAACTTTGGAGTAATTTAGATGGCTAAGACTCAATCTCAACAAATTCAGTGGATGAGTAATGTGATTTTTTTTTGTTTTTATCTTAAGTAATTCCTACAAGAACCTTACCCTTAGAAAATAGCACCAAATTATAGTTGCATGAAAATGGAATACGCACTATTTGCTGGATTTAAAAGTGATCCAGGTGATATGACCTTTATATAGAAGGCAATTTAGTATAGTAAACTGACTCTTTTTACAATTTTACAAATATTTTGGGCATAATCTTTTGAGTTATCTTAGTTTACAATAAAATGCACATACAGAACTATAAAATGTTTTTTTTTTTTGTTTTTAAATAAGTTAAATATGTTCACAAATAGTAGGAAAATTTGCTCCATGCATGTTGGGCAGTCTGAGAAAATGTACTTGGTACGATGTACGTTAACTTAACGTGCTAGCATTTAACCACTCGCTGCCAAAATTGTATTTACTTTAAAAAAAATATATTAATGCTAGTTTGTATATAACCATGTGAAAAACTCAATGAAGTCTTTTTTTTCCTCCAAAATAAATAAAAAAGGCAATAAAAAAGAAGAAAGCATGGAAAACTATCCCCGGTCTCCCCTTTTCTTAAAGATTTCGTAATTTTCTTTTAATTCAGTCATTTTCGAATTGCTATAGAATATTCATTTATCAACATTCATCTACAGAATAGTTATAGAATCACTAATACATAAGTATTTAAAGAATGGTAAACCTGTTATGAATTATTATTCTATTTGTGTCAATATAGTCCGCGTATGATGAATTGACTTTTATATTGCTTCCGTGTCTTTGCGATTTCAAAGTAATTTCAAAAATAAAGTTTTAAATATAAAAACTTTAGACATTTTGAATTTGCACAATTAACATAATTAAACGGAGTCTGAGCATTAAACTTTAAAACTAAAACTGAAGTACGTGAAAGGGAGCTAAACTTTATACATATGAAGTCTATTTACCAACCTCACCGACTTAACGCAAAAATTCGTAATTATTGTAGCTTGAGAACTTTTTTTATTTTAGTTTACGAGACTGCTCAAGAAAGCCTCAACATCGCAGGAAAAAGGTGACAAAGTATCAAACATCGGTATCTCCTTTGAAAAAGTAAGAGAGCGCACTGTTTTTCTATCTCCATGAACAAATTAAGGTGCCTTAGGAGTCTTAAAAATGTCCTAAGACTGTACTACAAAGCATAGTTTTCAATTTTATATAATTTTTTAACTACTCAATATATACATATAATTTTTTATATGTAATTCTATAAGATTTAGTTATTATAAAAAAAGTAAAAAATTATGAAACTTTATCCAAAACTAAAATAAACGATAACAAACATAAAAATAATTGAAAACTTTTGAATTAGGCTTGCTCGCCACATTTTGAGGTCAAAATTGAAGAAATGACCAAGAAAATGACTTTATATTGTACAAATGTGTACAAACAAAGACTTATACCTAATTTCTAAGCTCAATTTTAATTAGAAATTATTTTAAGAACTTTTTTATAAAAAAGATTAATGAAAATTTTTAAATTTTGATTTTAATTTTTTTATTAATAATATTGTTTTATTTTTCTTTTAAACAGGTAAAGGTCTTTGTTTGTACATATTTGTACAATATAAAGTCATTTTCTTTGTCATTTCTTCAATTTTGACCTCAAAATGTTGCGAACAAGAATAATCCAAATGTTTTCAAATTTTGTAAATAGTTTTTTGTTTGTTATCATTTATTTTAGTTTTGGATAAAGTTTCATAAATTGTAAAATTTGTTATTTAATAAATATAACTCATTGAATTACATATAAAAAATTATACTTATATACACTCTTAAAACGAACGAGCAATTTTAACTCAGTCTGAGTTAATTTCACTCCTCAAGTCTGGAAAATGCACTTAACTGGAAGGAGTGGATTCTTTGTGTGTTAAGCCTCCGACAGGATCACTCCAAACGAGTGATTTTAACTCAGTCTGAGTTAATATTCAATCGTTTCCAGTGTCGAAAATGCACTTCTCCAACTGGAGTGGATTTCACTCTTTTGTTTTAAGGTAGGCGAATATCCAAAATTCCCCCAAATTCTAAAATTTTTACTATTACTTTAATCTTTTCCAAATTTGGTATAGAGATTTCAACTATAATGAATAATACTATTTAGGCATTTTTTAAAATTTAAATATAATTATTTATTTTAAACTTTGTTTTTCTACTAAAAAAAGAGGTTTACGCTAACAAGTCTACCACATTGAATTTTCATCCTATAAACATTAATTAAGTGTTAAATTCTTCGTTTTGAACTGATGCATGCAATGACAATCTAGAGTTACATACAAAATACAAGAAAAGAAGTTATTAAGAAAAATGTCATATATTAGCCACAAAAAAAAGGATTTTTTTCGATTATTTTACACTTGGGCATTTAAAAAAAAACAACATATATTTACATCAGATGTTAGAGGTTCACGGCACAGATATATATTGAAATAGCATCTGTAAAAATTTTCAGGTAAATTAATGTGAAACTTTTTATACTAGAACTCTTGGCGTAAACCCCTTTTTTTAGGTGAAAAACACTGTTTAAAATAAATCAATTATATTTAAATAAAAAAAAAATTGAATAAAAGCATTGTTCATTATATTTGAAATCACTATGCCAGATTTGGAAAAATTAAAGTAATAGTAAAAATTTTAGAATTTTGGGTAATCGCTTACCTTAAGAGTGTATTGAGCAGTTAAAAAATTATATGAAATTGAAAACTTTGCTTTGCAGTACAGTCTTTGCACATTTTAAAGACTTTAAGTAACTTTTAAAGACTCCTTAAGTAATGGAATTATAATAATGGAAAAGTTATTACCGTCGCATATCATGTATCGTCCACAATCAATTGCATCAAGTTCAGAAACACCGAAAATAGCCAGAGTCTTAGCACTAGTTAATGGTGCTGCTAAGGCTAGAACTATTACCATCAACATCTTAGTAAGGTCTAAATTAGCGAAGTTTTACATTCAATTTTATTGGTATTTTATACCGAAAAAACAAGATTTAAAAAAATATGCACAAATTATTTTCCATGAGTAGGATTTTTCTTGTTGATCAATCAGGAAGGAGATAAAATTTTTGGTTAATAAGGAGAATATAAAATTGCTTGTGTTTTGAAATATATATTTTTCATATAAATATGTAATTGAGACTAAAACTAAACTCCTCGTCGCAACAGTCCATTAGTGGGCCAAGACCTGCCTTGCCCATTTCAGATTTCGTGACCTAGGGCTCTGGGTTTCTAGGCATATGTTCCGGTAAGGTGGTCAGCCTCACGCTAAACCCCCGGTGTTTAGTTCCCAAGCATGCTTGGTACTCATTTTAAGGACCTACTTCATGGATGAGAGGAGGGGGCGACCTCGTCCAATCCGGGATTTGGTAGCAATGCGAAGCAACTTACCACTAAGCCACTGGGCCTCAAATATGTAATTCTGACAATTATATTTCATAGTAGATAGAGGATTGATTTTCAATTTAACTTTATATTCTATAGGATACAATATTCCTGAAAAGCTATTCAGTAAAATTATGTTTTAATAAAGTTTGAATTTGCAGATTGTTTAAAAAATTAATGTTCAGTTATAAGTCCGGTTAGATTTAGCGCTGTGCCTACGTTTACGGCACTGCCAGAAACCCATCGCGCTTACGGCACCAGCTGCGCATGCGCAAATTTCGACTTGATCGTGGAGCGTTTTTGTGAGCAGCCAAGTGAAATATCGCCAAGTTGTTAGGTAGGGTTGTAGCGTGTGTGGGTTGTTGTTAAATATCAAGCGTTACCCTCGCCGGCCGCGTGCGTTCTTGGATTGTCTGTTTTACCTGTTTTTTTAATATCGGTAATCGGTATGATGAATGAAATAAAATTTCAAGTTGGAAAATCATGTTCTTCATACGACGATTTGATTAATTAAAAAAAAAAGTTTGAAGATGACTCGTTTTGCCAGCTGTACATTTCTCATTCCCGAAGTATTGAGTGCACGAGAAAACGTGGTGCGGGAGAAAACGTGTTTTTTAAGAGAAATATTTGAAGCATAAATGTTTGTGTTAAAATGCTAATAACTCATTCATTCATCTGTAGCGTTTGGAAATTTGGATGTAGGGGAGAGTTTTAATGAACGGGCCAATTTTTGGTTTTTAATTTTTGTGATTTTTCTAATATACTTTTTTGTCCTAAAATTAGCTCTTCAGTTACTTTATTTATTTGGTTATGTAAAAAAAATCATAAAAGTTGGATTGGAAAATATCTATAATGAATGATAATACAAAATAAAAATATAGAAATTTGGCCCATTCATCCCCACCCATGGTGTTGAATGGGCCACTAAATGAATTCAATGAAAAAGGTGGAATTAATCTTTTATTCACCAAATATGACAAAATAAATGCCACTTGACATGATACGACACAAAAGCATTCTGAAAAAGTAATTAATACACAATTCTTATCAAAATTTATAAACTTAGGGCCAAAATGCGATTTTTTTAATATATTTTTTTAGAAATCGTTATAAACCTAACTAGACAATAATTTAATCTAAGTCAATGACAGCCAGTTATGATTCACATTAAGAAGAAAATCAGAAAAGGAAAAAAAAAACATATTTTCATGATCAGGGCAAAGGTGGCCCATTCATGACCATGATACAGTGGCCCATTCAGCCCCACCTATACTTCTGGAATGCATTTAGCTTTTTTTTAGTATATTCAATTCAAGTATCATCTATAAACATCCTAAAATTAGTTTACAGATATGCAAGGACTTGCTATTACACATAATGGCAATGAAACAATGTATACTTTATTTATTTTACTGAAAAGGGAAAAATTTACTTTTCAATCACTTCTTGATCAACCTACTCTAGTGGAAAATGGCTTCTCTTAAACAATGGAAAATTTGATGAGTTTGGTAGAACAAGTAGATCTATCTGTTGGTGACATCTAAAATATATTTATGCCAATACTTTTTCATATCTTGTTAGTGGCCCACTCATTACCACTCTCCCCCTATTTACAAAGGTTTTCCCAAATTACTTTAAAAGAATGACATAAAAAAATTAGTATAGAACTAGGTATTCCTATAATTAGCATTTGTTAATGTTTTATCAAAAATTGTGCTGTTTTTATGAAAATGTTTTTTAGATATGTTTCATTTTCTGTGCCAACACGAGTTTGTTCCAAATGATCAATAAAAAAAATTCTTCAATTCCCAGTGAGTGTGTGTTTGCAAAACTAAAATTTAACACAACCTTATCAAAGTTTTAGGGTGGCCCTTTATTAAACCACGACGGATTTAATGTGCACCAGTCACCTCCACACAGAGTATTTTTCGTTAGGTTGTTAACTGCACAATTTGTTTTTGTTGGGCAGTGTCAAACACCGCATAGTTGGGTTGATCGAAAGTATAGGCGAAGAAAACTTTTGTGAAAAAAAAACGGCTAGTGCGGAAAAGTTGCTTTTAAGGGCCATAAAGACAGGTGCAAAATATTTATTTCCTAACTTTATGTCTTGAGGTTCCTCTGGGGCCCTAAAGTTTAAATATTTTTATTTTTCTCCCCCAATACACTAAATTTATCAATCCCTAAAAATCCGCAAAAATTAAATGTTAGTAGAGGATGGTATAACTTTCAGAACTTTTTCAAGGTTTTTAATACCGTTGCGGAATTTTTGTAATGGTAATGTATATGGTGCACCACTTTTCTATTTTTGAGTTGTTTTAATGGCTGACTTTTTAGACCTTGGAGCTTGTGGGCTCAGGTTCGAGTCCCGGTCATGGCATGGATGTTTGTATCCGTCAAAAAATGTTGTTATTTGTCTAAGTGTTTGTGTCGTCTCTTTTTTTGTGTGTCTCTTGTGATTGTGTCATTTCTGGGGTTGAATACAATCGACCTAAGGTCGCAGTGTTCGGCGAACTTGCCCCCCACCAAGAAAGTCATAATGGCTGACTTAATAGTTATTATAAGAACTACCTAGTATATTTTAAAGTAATAGCTAGAGAACTCAATTACAGTTAGTGAAAAGCGCAATTACTCGGCCCAGCCCACATAACGGCTCAGCTTTAAAAAAAAAAAAAAAAACACCTTGATATTCGACCAGGTTTGTTCCGTTGTATGTAGACACACTACTAAAAGTCTTTTAAATGTTTTTGGACTGAATAGAAGAAATATTCATCATTTTTAGCACCAATATGCAGGTAACATCTATCTCATTTGGGGGTTTGGTTACGCGGGCGCTATTTCTTTTCTTTAGCATATAATCCTTCAGTGGTGACATTAAAAAGAAAAAAAAAGGGAAAAGTTTTTTACAAATATTTAATTATAAAGTTTAGCATTCACATTTAGAACAAAAGGTTCAATTTTGCCCAAGCCCATCTATTTTACATAGCAAATGATATATAAAGCTATTGCATTTACGAAAGAAAATCTTTAAAAATCGCTTATTTCTTCGCTTAAAATCGAACTAAAAGCATCCTCAGAGCTAAACTCCAAAGGATAAATTCGCTGGAGATGTCGTACAATTTCTCCAGTGGCTACTCGTAGCTTGGCAACCGTCCGACATTGTCTTTGTCTGGAAACAACTCAACTACTCGAGCCAAAACGTGTAAGGGGGTGCACGTTAAATATCCTTCAAAGTCCTAACGCTGCGTACGATGTCGCCCTTAACGGTTGCGTTGGGTGCCTATTCAGGTGTTGGCTCGTCACCTGATTGTGGTTCAAAAATACGACGCCCGTCGCAAATAGCCCTCGTGTAGCTCTAGTGCGATGATAATTCAAACCTAACCTAACCTCGAGCCAAAGAACAGGGCAACTTGTTTGATCTCCTAGCTTCGACCAAGACAACTTCTCCTGGGGTTACGATCCTTCTTTTTGAGCTAGTTCTTGTATTACTTACTAATTCTCCTAGGTACTTCTTATAGAAACGTTTTCGTAAATTTAGTCGTAGACTATGAAGATAGCGTACACGTTTCAGTAAATGCTGATTGTCGATTAAATCAAAATCAATAGTTTCCCATTTCGTTAGATCTTGAATTAGGTAAGCAGGTGTAAGTGGCATCAACTCATCAGGATCATTTGACAGATACGCAAGAGGTCGCCCATTTATAACTGCCTCACTGTTCCTATTCGCTGCCCCTACCAAATTCGTTCCGTTGTCTGTATACAGGGTGGAACAGCGTCCTCTAATTGCCTCTGTGGGGAGAGAGTAAACCAACTCCAGGTGGACCACCCAATTGACAGCACATGTGAAGAGTGAAATCCGAACTTTACTCCCTTCTCTTAGGGAAAGGGGACCTGCGAGATCAGCTCCCGTTATTTGGAGCCCGGCAACTCGATTTATTCTATCAGGTGGTAATGGAGAAGCTTCAGGGTTCACGTTCTTGGAGGTAAGTCTTTTACAAGGCACGCATTTCCGCAGAATTTCCGGATCTTGACAGAGAATAAGCCGAGTCTTAACTTTTAAAATTCTATTTTCTTTGTCAAATTGCATCGTGTACTCATACTTCTCGCGTATCTCAGAGGGCCACTCGTACTGCATGATTTTGATCAACGTATTCTCTGCCTTTATAATTTCTTCCACTGAAATCCCTTCGTACAATTTAGGAACGCTTTTCTTAATGATGTTGCAGAATCTTAACACATAGGCAGTCATTCGAAGAATTCTTGTGAAGTTTGAGAAATACATGAATCTATCACCAAACTTCTCATCACCTTGAGTGGCTAAATTTGCTACCACTGTCTTGCGACGTTCTAGGAAGGCTTCATCCGGCACAGACATCTCAGATCTAGGGCAAGATTGTTACTTTCTAGCCAACCACTCTGGCCCCTCCCAACATCTTTTTATAGATAGGTCGAGCCAAGTGCGCTAACGAGATGGTATACTTGCAGGATTACGCTCCCCCCGAGATATGTCTCCAATTACTAGCATCCGTTAGCTCTCTAATTTCCTTAACGCGGGTGTTCCACGAAGGTATTCCACTTTCCTTCTTCTGTATCCAGGCCAACACGACCACAGAATCCGTTTAAAGGCGCGTTTACATGAGCCATCGAATAAGAGCAAACTCAGCAATTTTTCCCTCTATGGGATTTTCTCCCAGACAGAACCGGAATTGTAGGGTTCATTGGGGGGGTTTCGCAAACCCTTCTAATGAAGGAGGGTTTGATGTTTCATACCATTAATTCGGCACAGACTATCATTTGGGTTAGAAATCCTGCTCGACCTCTTTTTCCCCTAATGGGGATTTTGGCATTCCATGGATTCGATGGCTCATGTAAACGCGCTTTAAAAGTAGGTTTTTAGGGGCAAACCTAACACTTCCATTGTAGACCTGTACAACCCTAGGAGGATAGAAAGAACAGGAGTAGTCATGTGGCCTTCGGCGTGAAGCGAAAAAGCTTTCCCCTCCCTCTTGGGAGAAAGGGACCTTTATCTACCCCACTTTTACATGGTGTTCTATGGGAGAATTTACGATTTTTTATTTTAAATGAAAAAAATGTGATCACATTATGGAAAACGAATACACATATGCATATTTCTTATATGCTCAGTAAATATACATGTATTATTTAAAATACAATAACAAATAAACACTCAAAACTAGGCGATATTAATATTGGTTCTTCTGGAAATCTTAAATTTATTTTGTTATAACTTGAATTTTTTAAAAATCTTCTATTAAATTTTAAAAATCTACTGTTCATCATTAAACGTTTAATATTTTTGATAGAAGAGATTTTTTAACGAATATATATTAGAACTTTTATATTAAAGTTACATATGAAATGCGAAATAATAAAAATATAAGGATATACAAAACAATAATTATATTTATGTTCCTGTTAATTAGTGTATACATGTAAAATCTGTTTATTAAATAGATTTTGAGTACTTCAATTATATAAATTCTGTTAAATTTTTTATATTGTTAAATTTTTTATATTGTAAAATTCCCTAATAAGAATCCCCTCTTGGAATTAAGTAAATAATTTGAACTATTATAGATCCAGTATAGATTTAAAATCTAATGATTATTTTTTTTATATAACTTCAATTGTAAACATTGTATCATAGAATATTATTTTTTAAAAAAAGAAAAAAATCTTTATTAGTGTATTTTTTTATTGTATTCATAAAAATCGTGACAAACATAATATAAAAACCTGGTAATTAAGGGGTCATAGGAGTCTTAAAAATGTGCAAAGAAGGTACTACAAAGTATAGCTTGATCTTTCACGTAATTTTTTAACTACTCAATATATAAATATAATTTTTTATATGTAATTCTATAAGATTTATTTATTATAAAACAAATTTAAAATTTATGAAACTTTAGCCAAAACTAAAATAAATGATATTAAACATAAATCTATTTGAACACATTGGGATTAGGCTTGCGCGGCAAATTCTGAGTTCAAAATTGAAAAAATGACCAAGAAAATGACTTTATATTGTACAAATATGTACAAACTATGGCTTATACCTCAATTCTCATCTCAATTTTAATTAGAAATTATTTTTTAAAAAAATTAAAATCAAAATTCAAAATATTCTATTAATTTTTCAAAGAAAAAAGTTCTTAAAATAATTTCTAATTAAAATTGAGCTGAGAATTTAGGTATGAGTCCTAGTTTGTACATATTTGTACAAAAAGTCATTTTCTTGGTCATTTTTTCAATTTTGACCTCAAAATTTGCCGCGCAAGCCTAATCCCAATGTGTTCAAATAGTTTTATGTTTAATATCATTTATTTTAGTTTTGGCTAAAGCTTCATAAATTTTAAAATTTGTTTTATAATAAATAAATCTTATAGAATTACATATAAAAAAATTATACTTATATATTGAGTAGTTAAAAAATTACGTGAAAGATCAAGCTATACTTTGTAGTACCTTCTTTGCACATTTTTAAGACTCCGATGACTCCTTAAATCTATTTATGTAAATTTAAATGTAAAGATTCCATTTAATGTATTTTTAATTAAAAAAATTATTAGTTGATTTTTTTACTTTATTCATAAAAATAGCTACAAGTATTAGTGGTTTAGTAGCATAAATATCGCAGTAATTATTGCAAATTAGTAAAAAAAAATACTTAATATATTAGCTTTAATAAAATTAACAAGTAGACATAAAAAAAGTAATGAAATCAGTTTTAAGCATTTATTGGTTATCATTAATTAAAATTGTTTAATAAAAAGAATATATATGCAAGTTATATGAATCAAATATAATAATCAGATTACTTTATTTCGCATTTCATATGCAACTTAAATAAAAGTTCTGTTATATATTCGTTAAACAATCTGTTCGATCAAAAATAATAACTTTTAATGATAAACAGCAGATTTTTAAAATTTAATAAAAGATTTTTTAAAAAAAAAACCCAAGTTATAATTAAATAATTTTAAGAATTCTAGGGGAACCAATATTAATATCGCCTAGTTTTGAGTGTTTATTTGTTATTGTAATTTAAATAATACATATATATCTACTGATCTTATTAGAAATATACATATGTGTATTCGTTTTTCATAATGTGATCAAATTTTGTTCATTTAAAACGAAAATCGTAAATTCTCCAATAGAACCCCATGTTAACTAGGGGTAGATAAGGATAGCAGCCTTCCCCCGATTCCCCTCCACCTCTGGCTTCACTCAGCTCCCGTCCGT
The DNA here is from genome assembly GCA_023701765.1 of Hylyphantes graminicola. Classification (NCBI taxonomy): domain Eukaryota; kingdom Metazoa; phylum Arthropoda; class Arachnida; order Araneae; family Linyphiidae; genus Hylyphantes; species Hylyphantes graminicola. Next base: position 45,343,294 of record CM043122.1, on the reverse strand, counting down.
TTGAATCCGCGTGACTGCTCCTGTTCTTTCTATCCTCCTAGGTACAGCCTAGCTGCTATTGTAGATCCTAACAACTCCATTCTCGGAATAGTAGGCTTATTCTTTGGAGCAACTCTAGATTTAGCAAACACCAAACTTATAAAAACTTTCCCCTGTTCTTCACATCTTAGAAATGCACAACAGGCATATATATGCCACCGCTAAACATCAGAGATAATAAGTAAACTCGCTTCTTCTATTACTCCATAGAACATTCTTCGGGGAATTGAACACTTGGAGTACTAACTTGGTGTAGCATAGCTGGACGAGAAACCCATATGGGATCATATACGCAGTTCAAAGTAGACGGTGCGTTCGTTTGGTGATTTCTTCATCAGATTTCACTATAACTTTTGGTTCAGCACATGATAACTCGTCAGCAATGCTCCAACGCAGACGTAACACATATTGTCTTCGCTCTACAGGTGTTGAGGTCCAGCAACGTAAATCAAAGCATCCTGCCTACATTATTTCCCTTGCTTGTTTCTTGAGAAGCTCAAATTCCCCAGCATTCCTAACACTATATGTAACTAACAAGGTTATCTACGTAAAACCCTTTTTTCAGCTTATAGCAAGTATAGAGGCAAAGGACTCCCTCTGGAACTCCTCTAAGTTTAGATGGTGTGAAGTTGTCGCATTCAGCAAGAAGGGTGAAGAGGTCAGACCAAGAACTTCACGACAATGCCTATATTCAACAACTTCAGATCATGTCACATCCTTCCACCACAAAAAACGCAGCACATTCCTATCTTCCGGTTGTACACTGATCTGCAAAAAAGTCTGCTTTAAGTCTGTTGTCACTTACTTGGCATCTATTCTAAATCTGTTGAGCAGTGGAGGTATTTGTTTCTAAAACTTGGTCCAGTGCTTAAGCAGTCATTCAAAGAGGTACATCTAGCTGTTTTCAAGGAGGCGTCGAAATCTGGACGCATCTTAGTAGACGCACTTGATATCTTAACCACTGGTCTGTGAGGCAAATAGTATGTCCCAGTAGTGTCTTCCAAAGGCTCCAGCTCTTCTATAATTCCGTATCTCTTCCTTTGTAGAAAGACATCATGGTAGGACATATATGGCAAAAAAATTAGGGAAATCAAAAATATTGAGCAACAGGTCTGGGTGATTTGTGATGGATTGACCCCTAAATGATAAAACTTATCCTTAAGAGGGTATAGGACACAAAATCTTCAAAAAAATAAAAAAAAATATATTATCTTAAAAAATAGCACAAGTATTTTGGAATAATTTAAAACAAAAATTTTATTTATATCTGCAGTAGAACGTGAGATATGTCAGTGGCGGCTCGTGGCATACAGCAAGTACAGCCAGGCTGTACCTAAATTTTCAGTTTAAAGCTAAATCCCAAATCCTATCATCAAATTTTTATTCGTTATTATACTTTGCCAAAAGAGCGCATTTTTTAAGGCAACGTTTTCTCGCTAAACAACGGAAAAAATCAAGCTCGATAGTGGGATTGATGTTAGGTAACACTTGGATATCAAATGATTTGCTGGCTTATAATCCTATCCTACTGAACTGCAGCCCGGTTAGAGAATTATGTTGGGCTGCAAGACGATGGCGTGGTTGCCATGACGACGGGGAATGCATTGCTTAATCCACATACAAATTGAAATGGAATTAAGCGGCGATTGATGCCCAGAATGGAATTGCGTCATTCGGCTGTAGTTGGAATGCGCTGATATGATTGGTGGCCGCCAAACACGTGATGGGCCATGTGTGATGAAGGGGAAATCAAGAGATTGAATTCTTCCATCGCTTCAGGCCTTAGACTAGCATAGCACTTATTAAATTTCGGCCCGGAAAGTTTTTGTTTCTTAGTATTAATATTTTATTTGTTCTTTATAAAAGAAATGGAGCCCCCCGCTATTGATAAAATATACTTCTAGTAATACACTATGTCTTTATAAAGTAAGAGACACACAACGAAAGGACAACACAAACACATAGACAAATAACAACATTATTGACGGTCACAAACACCCATGCCTGACCGGGATTCGAACTGACCCCCAGAAGCTCCAAAGGCTAGCATCCTAACGTAACGATTGCGCCACCGGGGCGGCCTGTTTTCATTACATTTTAATGGATGTTTTATATTTAAAGCACGTTTTTTTAATAATTATTTGCTATTTTTACGGCATAAATGCATACAATATTTAAATTATTTTACATCGGAGATTCGCCTGTCCTGTATGATGACGAAAGTACACTTACAAATAATGAATTGCTTTGTTTCGTTGAACTTTGAAATATTAAATCATTAAAAAAAAATTCAGCTTAAACTTTAAATATGTCTTATTCTTATCAAATTTATTAGTTAGTTACCGGCCAAAACGCGACGTGCTTATTTAAAGAAGGTCCGATTGTTTTGTTTTATTAAAAAGTTAAATTACTAATATTTCCCGTTTTGTTTCCTTTTTTAATATAAAAATTCTATAAACATTATAATTTAAAAATTATTAAAAATAGATAAGATTTTAAATTAAAATAAAAAAACAATAATTTTTACTTTGTCTCAAATGGCCACATCCCACCGCAACTAGTAATTTTTAATGGTTGTTCGGAGTTGATAATACGTGCCAATAATTTTTTCTTCTAATTTCGGCTGATCCTCTTATGCCACTTCGAGATCTGGTCAGCCAATTCCCGAAATCAAGGAAGGATTGGACATTGGCCAGCCAATTCACTGCGTCCTTAGATACTTCGCGATTTGTCCAGCCAATTCGCGAAGTGGCCGAATTCGGACTGTGACCGTAACATGTACACTAATTTCTTTTTTAAAAAATTGTCCAATTGGTTTTGTAATTATAGTATATTTTTAAATTTTCATAAATGTTCAATTTACACTTACCTCATTATATAATAAAATTTAATATTAGAAGCTTATCGTTTAATTTTTGTACAACAAATCCGGTGATTTAAATTATCTAATTAGTTAAATTTTAAATAAAAACATATAATAATTAATTTTTTATTCATTACACTTAATTTTTATTAAAAAAAATAAAACATTAATTAACTATTAAATACAAATATGAGTTTTGTACAATAAAAACTAATTAATGTTCATAAATAGTAACTAGTAAACTAAATGAATACTACAAAACTGCATTTATACAATACTAGTAAATTAAATTAAAAAAATTAATTTTAATTTAAATAGTTTTGATTAAAAATATAGGTAATTTTAATTGAGAAACAATTTTAATTAAAACTAACTTTAATTAAAAAATAATTTTAATCCCCCCAGAATTTTTTGTTCTAGTTGCGCCCCAGCAAGCCAGCTTGGCATCGGGCAGATTGAGGGGGGCGCCGCTGCTTTGACTGCCCCGTGCTCTTGAAAAAAAAAAAACCGAAATTTTGCAACCATATTTTAAAGAACTGTTGGGTTATTCAGAGACCATTCTTCTTGGTAACGAATTATCATGAGTTAGACAGCAGAAAATTTATAGATTCATTCAAAATAATTTTTAATTGAATATTATGCGATTTTCTTAACTCTTTCGTAACTTTATGTCCTTCAACATTGCCTTTTGCGAGTTAAGTTCAATTTAAAAAAGTGCTTCTAATTCTTATACCTTGTGTTTTTCTATATTATTTTTAAATTATAACTGATATCGCTAACTCTAACAAGCTGATGTAGCATAAAACGTATCTGTAACCAATCGGCAAAGTTAAACAACAAATTATATTTCATATGTAAGCAGAAAATTAGAATTGAAACCACACAATATTGCAATGTCATTACTTTATTACACAATATGCTTGCGTTTTCCACTTGTGCTGTTTAATTACAATTTCTGAGTGCAAACGCAGTAACAGCACTTTTTATCAACTGCCCGCCCTGGTAGGTACATACATATTCCAGCTTGTGTGCTTGTTCAGAGAACCGCTTATGAGCTTTTGTCAAGTGGGACAGACACGGAAAGAATTTTTACAGTCACAAAGAAATTAATAACACATAGACAAATAACAACATTTATTGACGGTCACAAACATCCATGCCTGACCGGGATTCGAACCCGACCCCAGCAGCTCCAAAGGCTAGCGTCCTAACGATTGCGCCACCGGGGCGGCGCCCACCCTGTATGTGTAGTAACGTACCCTGGTACCCTCTCAAAATTTTACAGCGTTTTGCTTCTCCGCTTGAAAATGTGCGTATTCAAAAAATTACTCTCTCCTATAAATTTGTTAAAAGTTTTTACGTAGTAATTGATAAAGGGTTCATTCTGGAATCAAAATAAAAAGGATTATCTTAATTTAGTCCGAATCAAAATAAGTATTTTTGAACTGAGATTATATTGTATAATAATTGTTTAGGCAGGAATATATTTTTATACAGCTCTAGTGTGTCTGCTGTATTCCTGCTTGTTCTGTTCTCTAGTAGCACACAACTCAACTTTTGCATCTTAAGATTTTGGATTGCATAAATTCTGTGACCAGTCCACAATTGCTCTTTTTTTTAATCAACTTTTAATATTTTAATTTGTTTTTAACTAAGTATTTTAATTAGTTGTTTACTAAGTTTGCTTAAGTAAGTTGTTTGCAAGTTTTACTAAGTTTATTAACTGTGCATTTTAAACCTGGAAATTAAAGTTAAACTCTTTCTACCTCATGTGTTTTCAATGAATCTCCCACCACTACATGATCTCAACACATCAATAATTGTAGAATGAACAATATAATAAAAAAAAAAATTACTATTTAATATATGGTCACTAAGCATTGTCTAAAACTCAACATTTATTCATTTCACTAAATTTCGCATTACTTATATACAAAACGTATGATAAACTTGAAATTTCTCTTTTTCCTGATTTATAATTAAGGAATTTTCAAATCTGCAATTATCCCATCGAATATCCGATAGTATCACTCCAGTTAAGCAGAAACTAGATTATTAGTGTTAGCCATAGTGAATCAGAATCAAATGACAAGACGATGCACATGCACTAGGACATAGTCAAAATATGTTATAAAACCCTTTGTCACCCTTTTTCTTCTGCCGATGATCGACATTACGTTGGATGAAGATTGATTGTCGAAAGTCCCTAGAAATTATTTAAAAAAAGTCACCATACAATTCCTCTTTATCTAACGCCGAAGAATCATTGAGTGCCCAAGATTGAAATTTCTACCGAATCCAATAAAATTTCGAGAACAAGGATTAAAATTTGATTTACAAGATTTCAAACAGTTATTGACTAACTTTTTGGTTAATCTTTAGAATCCGGTGCTTCTGTCGCCAAAGGATTTGGCGTTTTTTGTAGGGATAGCGATAAACTATTTTATTTGGTGATACGGCGAAAGATCTTCTCGTCCAATTGTCGGCGCTGGTAATACTTGCGCGGAATTGTGGGTAAGTTGCCCGGATGATGTGCGCGCGCAATGTAATTATTTTGTTCTTTGCATCGGAAGTGCGGTTACGGTTGACTCTGAATATCTGGTTTTGTGGTTTTGATTCCTGACCGGTTATTATTTATTCTGAATATTCTGTCGATTTAAAGAGGGCCGGTCTGCTAGCTCTCATTCAATTTTGACAAAACTATTTTTTTTGCCTTGCAAAGCAATTGTTTTTTTTTTTTTGTAAAACAAATAACAAAACTGCCCGGGGCCTAAAACGAAATTTTATGCTTCCAATAGACCCTACAATACTGCCCGATGTTGGATACTGATGTTTTTTTAGAGAAAAAAAATTGCCTGGGGCTCCAAACGAGTATTTAGGCTTTCAATGGGCCCTACAATACTTCCCGATGTGGGATACTGATGTTATTTTTAGAGAAAAAAAATTGCCCGGGGCCCCAAACGGGTATTTAGGCTTTCAATGGGCCCTACAATACTGCCCGATGTTGGATACTAATGTTTTTTTAGAGAAAAAAAAATGCCCGGGGCCCCAAACGGGTATTTAGGCTTTTAATGGGCCCTACAATACTGCCCGATGTTGGATACTGATGTTTTTTTTAGAGTAACTTCATACAACAAGCATGTGCGAGAATCAAAACGTTTATTCACAGACAGGCATATTTATATAAAATTCACTCGCCAGTTTGGCGAGTTGGCATTAGTAACGGGGATATTACACTTTTCCCCTCTTTAAATTAAAATGAAGCAATATTTAAGCAATGCAAATAAAGTAATGTAAATAATTAAATTAAGAGTCTTTTCAAAGTTCACTGATATGTTGAAGTTCACTAATGCCCAGTCGATCAGGCGGTCGTCTGACACGCGTGGAACGTCTGGGCTCGAACTGGGGATGCTCCGGCTGCATCGGACTCGGTGATCGGACATCCGTGGAACGTCTGGGCACGTTCTGGGGACGCTCCGGCAGCATCTTCCTGGGTGGGGGCTGCTTTCGACTGGGAACTCACTCCGATGGGTTCCTTCAACCTCCAGAGAGGGCCTCTGTGGTGGATCACTGGGTGCATCCACGGGCTCCGGCGGGCCCCGGGGAGACGACGCCGGCGCTGCAGCTGACGGCGGGCGTTCCGGGATCGGCTGGTCCACCTCCGGGTGCGTCCACACTAGCGTGTATCGAAAAAACCAAGTTTGATATCAAATTTGTAATAGTGCGGGAAAGTTGCCTTATGTTATTGTTAGTACATGTGCAAAATTTTATTGATCTGAGTTAATATCTTCAGTTGCCTCTGATGCCATCAATTATGCAAAATTAGCTAATTTAAATTTTTTTCTTAAAAATTATGAAATCGGAATCTTTAATTTTAATAGTGCGGAAAAGTTACCTTATATTATTGTTAGTATGTGTGCAAAATTTGGTTGATCTGAGTTAATATCTTTAGTTGCCTCTTGAGACTATTAATTATGCAAAATTCGCTAATTTTATCGTTTTGTCAATATTTTTTTTTAATTAAGAAATTGTATTTTTTAGACTTACCAGTGCCAAATAATTGCCATATTACTCATTAGAGCATGTGCAAATTTTTATTGATGTTGATTAGTTTCTTCAGTTGCCTCTGAGACCATTAATTATGCAAAATTCGCTAATTTGGCCAGATATGCACCCCCCAAAGGCAACTGAAGAAATTAATCAACATCAATAAAAAAAAATTGAACACGCTCTAACGAGTAATATGGCAATTATTCGGCACTGATAAAATTTAAAAATTCAATTTCTTAATTTTTTTAATAAATATATTGAAAAAACGATAAAATTAGCGAATTTTGCAGAATTAATGGTCTCAAGAGGCAACTAAAGATATTAACTCAGATCAACAAAATTTTGCACACATACTAACAATATTATATGGTAACTTTTCCGCACTATTAAAAAATTAAAGATTCCAATTTCATAATTTTTAAGAAAAAAAAATGAAATTAAGGAATTTTGCATAATTAATGGTCTGAGAGGCAACTGAAGATATTAACTCAGATCAATAAAATTTGCACATATACTTACAATAACATAAGGCAACTTTTCTGCACTATTACAAATTTGATATCAAAAACTTGGTTTTTTCGATACACCCTAGTCCACACCTCATCTGTGGCAGGGTTCTTTCGGAGATGATCCGCATGGCAGAACCTGAGTTGCCCACAGACCTGGACATCGTAAGTCACTTCACTCCTCCGGCTGATGATTCTTCCAGGAAACCATTTCACCTTTTCCCCACGGACGCTTTTGACGTAAACTGTCTCTCCTGGAGTGGCTTTACTTGGATTATCAACAACAATAAACCTGTTTTAGAGCACTTGCATAACAAGACTATTCAATCAGTAGACACTTTTGACTTCAAAGATCTATTTTCTAGCCTACCTTTATTCCACCTAAAAGATGTCCTCACTGCTTATTATCATGATTACAATAGTTTACTAAATATTAGTCAGGAATATTGGAATAAGCTCATTAATTTTTGCATTTTTAATAATTTTATTTATAATGGTGAACAAATCTACCAACAAGTCAATGGAATACCACAAGGTAGTTCCTTTTCAACTATCCTTGCAAATCTTTTTTTACACTGGTTTGAAAAAAAACTACAATTTATTAAACTTCACTGCTTTCCAATTCGTCGATGATTTGATTGTTTTTGATTATCCTGAATTGATTCCACTCTGGCACAAAATTTACCTTTCAGAACTTCTCCTTAAGAAAACCAATAGCTCCACCTCTTCATTACAATTTTTAGATATACATATTCAGATCTCAGATAACTCTGCCAAAACCAACATTTATGATAAACGTAATGACTTTGATTTTGATGTTATTCGACTTATTCCTTGGAATTCTAATCTTTCTGTTAAGGTCTATAGAAATTGTATTATAAATCACCTACATCGCATTAATATCATCTGTAACGTCAATATCTTTAAAAATTCTCAAAAACTTGACCTCCAACGTACACTCATCAACAACAATTTTCCTCCAAAATTTATTAAAAAGTACCTACAATGATTTTTCCTTTGACGTCACATAATTTTTACCCATTGCCCCTATTTCCTTCCTTAACTGCTTCCCTTTTACACTGTAACTGTCAATAGTTTCTTCCATGTTATGATTCGGGTTTTGTGAATTTGGCGGTTGATTCTGAAGTTATCAGGTTTGTTATTATTTTCCTCTGCTTTATTTTAAATTTGTTTTTGTGTTTTTAATATTTGATTCGTTTTTCATTTTATTTTGGATACTCCACAATGCACTTCGGGGTAATTTGGGATTTTTCTTCACTTTGACTCTTGTTCATTCCCAAAACAGAAAAGTGTATTGTTTTTATAGTGGTTTAGGGTTTTACTCCCATGATGAAATGGCCCTTCCCACTATTTTTTGGTTTCATTCCATATTTTTTTATTTTTTTTTCTAGTATGTTTTTAGACCGCACGATATGTGAGGTTTTTTTAAAGAAAACATAATATATAGTTGACAACCGGAATATGAGCAAATCTATATATATATATATATATATATATATTAGTATATAAATCTATATATATCTTATATATATAATACCTATATATATATATATATCTGATTATATATATATATAATGTAATACTAGCTAATAAACTCCGACGTTTGCACGGTAGAGGTGAAAAAATAAATTAATGAGTAAATTTAACTATTTTTTTCTTAATCTATGAGTTACGTAAGGATATGAAGATTACCCAGTATTTTTTTCCATTTAATTACCCACCTTGTGTGACGAATTACCTTAATATTCAGTAGTCTCTGATGGTAGCGTTATAATTAATTTATTAGGTTTAACATATATTTACAGGAGCGTTTAGAAATCATCAACCTTACCATTATCTATCTTTTGTTACTTTTCAACAACGTTGCCACACATCAAATTAAAACATTTCATAGTCACGTTCTTTAAAGTTGTTTCAACCGAGTTTTTTTTTGGTTTAATTGAATCCTTATAGACCCCTCCCCACCAAGGGAAGACTTTTGATAGAAGAGAAAAAGTCTTAAAAGTTCTGAGTCTTTAAATATGAAAAGTCTTAAAAAGTCCTAAAGTCTTTCTATAAGTCCCTAGCAGTTTTTGGATCAGTGCAACTATTTACATGTGCCTAATTTTTCAAAGTTCCAGTAGGGTTATAAATTACAATTAAAATGCTTAACAATATTAAGGCAAGACTAACAACTTCAGAACTACACACATACGCATGCAACAACTAAATTACAATTCATGGAAATCTACTCAGGGTATCGGCATTTTGATGGAGACATCCCTTTCTGTGAACAACCTCATAATTGAATGGTTGTAATGTGAGGGCCCACCTCAAAAGTCGCGGATTAGTCCCTGTATTTTTCTCTAGCCAGACCAAGGATTGTGATCAGTCTGTATGGTGAATTTTTGTTGCCCGTCAAGATAGCATTTTAATTTCTGAATGGCATAAACAATGGCAGCACATTCTCTCTCTGTAGTACTGTACTTTTGTTCTACAGGGGTGAATTTCCTACGAGTACATTATTGGGTGCTCTTCATTATTCTGATTTATCTGGGACAACACCACGTCAATTCCAACGTTTGAAGCATCGCACTGAATGATGAATGGAGCAGTGAAGTCAGGCTGTATAGTACTGGCCTTTCTGAAAGTCTTTTCTTCAGTTCTTCAAAGGCGTCTTCACAAGTAGAAGTCCAATTTACTGATGACTTTAAGTCCTTTCCTTTCAAAAGATCTGTTAATGGAGCCGCAATTAACCGAAAAAATCTGGAATATACCGTCGTAATAACCAGCAAGTCCTCAAAAGGATCTAATCTGGGTTTTGTTCTGAGGCCTAGGAAATTCTTTAACCACTTGAATTTTAAGTTCACCAAGGTGGGGGGTTTTCTTTGGCCTTGTCCAACTATATGTCCCAAATACTTGACATGCTCACGAGCAAACTGACACTACAAAAATTCGAAGGTTTTAGGTGAAGCTTGGCAGTTTTCATTTTACAAATATTTCGTCTAAATGTTTCACATGATCTTCCCAATATTAGAAAAGATGGCTACATCATCCAAATAAGGTACCGCAAATTCCTCACAGTCTCGAAGCAAACTAGCATTAGTCTACTGAAATCATATGAGCATTTTTTAGCCCGAATGTAACCTTAATGGCCTAAAGGTACCAAAACTGTTACAAAGGCAGCATACCTCTGGGCTTGTTTACTTAAAGGTATTTGCCAATATCCTCGGGTTAAATCAAGATCCGATATGTACCTTGCTGATGATACTTTCTCAATGAGTTCTTCGATTATTTGGTATAGGAAAATACTGAGTTCTTGTCACTTTATTCAAACGGCGATAGTCTATACAGGGCCTTGGGTCTTTCCCTGGTACTTCAACAAGTATTAAAGGAGAAGTAAAATCCGAATCTCCTCGTTCTATTACATTCAGTTCAAGCATTTTATTTACTCAGCTTTCAAAATTTCAGTCTTACGTGGAGACATCCTATATGGCTTTGCTATGATAGGTTTGTCTTCTTCTAACTCAATATCATGTTTGGCCGATCCGTACAACCAGGTTCATTTGAGAAAATTTCAGAATATGTTTAAAAGTTTCTCGAGTTGATTCAGCTGTGCTTCCAAAGATTAGATTTCAATCTGGTTTCCTCTAAAAGTTCACACAGATTTGACCCATTTGACTTATCGACACATTCAAGAACTGGTATTTCTTCTTCATCTTCAGTTTCTCCTAAAGCCAAAAGATTTACATGTTCCACTCTTTTGAAATAGGGTTTTAACATATTAATGTGGTAAACGTGATCCTTATTCTTTTCAGGAAGTCTGACCACATAGTTTGTGTCTGACAATTGTCTTACTACTTCACCAGGTCCTATCCAATCTACTGACAATTTGTTTGGTTTTGAAGAAGCTACAACCAATACGAGATCACCAGGTTTGAAATCTCGCTCGACTGATTTCTTATCATACCATAGTTTTTGTTTTCCTTGGCATGTTCCATATTCCGTATTGCTAACTCCTGACACTTTTCCATACGGTTCATCAATTCGAACACATAGTTTACTACACAGTCCTCTTCTTGGTCTTCTCCTAGGCCCATCACTTGCCCTTAAGGCCTACAAAGGCCCAGGCCTTGGGCCCCTGATTTTAGGGCCCCCCTAAACGAACAATATTTTGTATTTAATTGTTTATTTTTCAATGTATTCCTATAGTTCGTAACAATATTCCTATATGTGGTATCAATGTTCTATATGCGTTCCTACATGATTCCTTAAATTTACTATTTGACATTGGTTTTACTTCAACACGCAGAATATGATTAACATGAATTTATTAACTTTTTTCTTCATTTCACTTTATTTAATTGAATAGTTAATTACATAATTCATTCAACTTCTGATAAGCACAATTCAAATTAATTAACCATTGCCTTCGGTAAGGGGCCCCTGAAAGTATCTGGGCCTTGGGCCCCAACTTGTCATGGCGGGCCCTGTACTTCTCAGTTAACTTGTCATAGAGTAACATGACAGGAGTCTTCAGGTTTCCTCACATCCCGTGAACTAACTCAGCAGTGTGAAGCCGTGCTGTCGTGAGTTACAGTCCTTAAAGCAAATAGGGCTTGAGGTAAAATCTTTTCCCAGTCTGGACCAGATTCAAGACACAGGACACGAAGTATTCTCTTCAAAGTTCTATGCATCCTCTCTACGGATTACTCTGAGGGTGGTACACCGAACTTCTAACAACCTTGATCCCAAATCGTTCTAAAAATTCTGTAGTTAATGCGCTCGTAAATGGCGTTCCCTGGTCCGTTTGCAGTTCCCTTGGAAAACCCATTCGGCTGAAAACTTGTAGAAAGGCGTCAATTATGGAAGTAGATTTGAGATTTTCCACAGGAATAGCATCTGGATATTTTGAAGACATACACACTGCCGTGATAAGATACTTATTTCCCGACGGTGTTACATGCAACGGTCCAACAGCATCAACGTTTATTTTTGAAAATATTTCTGTAATGACTGAACAAGCTTGAGGGGTGCTTTCTTTTTATCTTGTGGTTTTCCTACCCTTTGACATAGGTCACATGACTTAACGAAAGCTTCTACCTCTCTGTACAGTTGGGCCAATAAAACCCCCCCCCGCTTGAACAAAGCATCTTTAGTCTTCGCTATTCCGAGATGGATGCAGCTCTTTCATGACAGTAATCATCATTTGGTTCCGGTACTTCTGGGAACCACAAGCAAATGCCGCTCTGTTCCTCTCTTATCTTTCTTCACGAAAAATAATTTCTGGTTTTTTATCAGATACTTATTCTTCTCCTTGTGTGTGGTTTCTTTTGCTTCGATAAAAAGGTTCCAATTCCTTACTTTGCAATTGAGCGTCCAAAAATTCGTTTGGAGACATTCTCATAAGCTCCAATTCCGAAATGAAAAATCTGCCACTGGCAAAATGTTATCATCAACAGTTCCACTTTCAAAATTTTCAACTTCCTCGGAATCGCTTGTATCTGCCTCTGTATTTGGCAACTCTGATTCTACTACCTCGTTTTGGAACGAGTTTGTATGGCATTGATTGTATGCATTTCAAAATGTTTTATTCTGCTTTGCTTCGGTTAAGAGCTCCGCTGTTCGATTTCCTAAAATATATCTTCCTTGATCTAAAGAATCTCGGATGACTGCTGCTTTTGTAACAATGTGTCCATAAGTACAGTCTATTTCCACTTCAGCTAAAGGCAAACAGATAGGGCTTTCTTCCAATGGGGTTCGGATCCATACAGTTTCCGTGTAACATTGAAGGTTTTATATACTTTCTGCAAATCAGGTCGATTGATGCACCTGAATCACGAAGTATAGCATTTGTATGCCAGTTATTTTTCCTTGACTAATATGCAAGGACGTCATGACAACTTCCTTCCCGAATCATATTAGCAGCTACTGTTTCAACCTTTTCTTTAAGTTTATCGCATTGAAACCTTAAGTGAGAAGATGACCCGCACTCATAACATCGTTTCAGTTTATCGCACTGCGGTTTTAGGTGAGAGGTTGAGCCACACTCAAAGCACCTAAGTTGCTTTCTTCTTTAAACCGTTTGTCCCTTTCTCCTTCATCCAGTAAATCCTCTTTCCCAGGAGTGCTCTTCTTGCTATTAAATTATCTTTGCTTGGAACTTATTTGTCTTTCTCGTTGATTTTGTCTCCCTCTTGAATCTAAAATTATTTCTGGGTGGCCTTTCTTTTCTTTTAAAACTATTCGTACACTTTCATAGTCATCTAGTTTTTTCGCCAGATCTTCAGGATCTTTGATATTCATCAATTGTCCAAAAAATGTTCTCTAACTTCTGGTGTACAATCTAACGAAATTTTATTTGTTATGCTACTATTAGGTCCTTCAGTTGCTCAAAAGTTTCTACTTTCATTTCTTCTATCCATTCTGTAAAATAACTCCGAAACTCATGGTAATAATTCCTCCAATTTTTATCTGGAGTTTTCTGGTGTCTATAGAAACATTGCTTTAACTTTTCGCTGTTCATCTTATACCGTTTCAGAAGAAGAATTTTCACAAAATCATAGTCATTTGCATTATCTGGTGATTCTCTTGCAAACATATTTCGAAACTTCTGCAGGAAGCACGCTCAGCAGGTAGGCCCCCAAGTCCCCCCCCCCCAATCTTTTTGGGAACATGAGCCATTTCTGCTTTCCGTTCAAAGTTAATTAGGTAAATACCCATTTCATCTCTCTTTTTATTTTTATTCCTCAAATTTCGGCATTATCTGGGTCAATTGAATTTTATGAGCACTATTCTCTGATACATGGTTGGTTCTGGTCTGTGGTTGAGGTTTGTGAGACTTCCAATCTTTTTAATTCCAACTCATGTTATTCTTAATGCCTCTTCTCATTTCTAATCATGCTGTCTTAATGCCATCTTCATCTTTCTAACTCCAAGCTTCTTAAAAGATTCTCTCTTCTCTTCTAACTCAAGTTTCTTTAAAGATTCCTCTCTTTCTAACTCAAGTTTCTTTAAAGATTCCTCTCTTTCTAACTCAAGTTTTCTTAATGATGGTTCCTTTTCTAACTCAAGTTTCCTTTTTTCACGAGCCTCTTGCTTCGCATTCTCTTCGCTCCTAAGTCTTTCTTCGATAATTCTATCAAGCATCACCTTAACCTCTATCTCGTCGTAGCTTTCACTTCCTACAATTACCTTTTTAATTTCCGGGACCTTACTTAAGGATCTACTTCTTCTCCTAACTCCTCACAGACCACAAGCAAATCTTGCTTCTTGCCCTTTCCAAGAAACTCATTTTGCCGCCAAAAAAAAAAACCCTCAATCAAAATGCCGAGCGTAATTTTCTTTTTTATTTTTCAAAAGAAAACCAACGTACTCAAACTCAAACTTCGACTTCTTAAATACTAATTATATTATCAACAAAATCAAATAATATTAATTACGAACATCAACGAAAACAAATCAAATATAAACGGTAGTATTTTAACTGAAAATATCGAAAACGAACAATTTTATCAAATCATTCAAATGCAGTATTCCAACAAAATAATTAAAATATTAGTTTATTCACTAACAAAGTAAATCACCCCCAAGCCCCCCAAACCCCCATTAACTACATTAAACAAACACCCTTCTCAAAAATATTATTAAATCTTAAATAAAATCTAAAACTCGCTTTAAATCTTATTTAAATCTACCGACAACAGAACACCAAATAAACAATTTCAGCTTAATATTCTATATTAGCTATTTTCACAGAACAACTTCAAAAAAATCAATTTAATCTTCAAATAATCAACTATTACTAGAAGAATACTACAATAAAATCTTATATCTACTTAGAATCTGAATCTTACTTAACAATTCAGCACTGATCCAAAAATAAAATGCAAACTTACGTTCTTACGTAAATTACAATGGCTACTTTAAGCCTATTTTCTACTTCGAGCCACTCTTGGTGAATCTAATTCCACACTAGTTCCGTCGACATCCCGTCGCCAATCCCCCCCGCCATCATCCCCCCATGTTCTGTGACGAATTACCTTAATATTCAGTAGTCTCTGATGGTAGCGTTATAATTAATTTATTAGGTTTAACATATATTTACAGGAGCGTTTAGAAAATCATCAACCTTCCATTTTCTATCTTCTTTTTCAACAACGTTGCCACACATCAAATTAAAACATTTTCATAGTCACGTTCTTTAAAGTTGTTTCACGGGTTTTTTTTGGTTTATTTGAATCCTTATACTTGGATATAGTAATGATTAATATCAATTTCTCAAAAATACCTTTGATAATATGCTCAAATTAAAGAGAATACATATTTATGTAAAAAATAATCAGTAAGAATTAAAAATGAGCTACTCCAGCAAACAGCAAACAAGTTGCATTTTTTTATAAGTTTATTTGCTTTCTAATAAGCTTATGTTGCTGATACCGTTCGTTATGAAAGTACAAAATCCCGCTACTTATACTACATTAAAATTTAAAAATTTAAAAAATGCTATAAAATTACCAGATAATGTCCATAGTAATTTCCCGAACAAAAACATTTTAGCTCATTTGGCGTGTTTGAAAAATTTGGCGAGGAAAATACATAGCTACCATTGCATCCATTCAGCTCTGGCGCAAAGACCATCGCACAAACAACCAGCTATTTAAAAAAGGCTCTTTTGCGCGTTTTTTGTAATAACTTGGTGAGTTTGGCAAAGTATTTGGCGAATAAAGGAAGACATGAAAACCCTAATATGCATCTGTAGTGCAACGGGCTTCAAAAAACAACATAGTTAAGTAAAAGCTTAACTGTGCTTTTAAAAAATTCATAACTAAAATCATATAGGCACAATAAAATAAATAGAATGGAGACTGGTAGGATTACGTAACTTGAAACATATCCAACTATTTTTTCAAATTATTAATTTTTTTTCTGAATTCAATGAACAAATATTAAATAAATTAAACATTTTCAATTTCAATTGTTTTCTAAAAAGTTTTATTTAAATTTTACTGCCTGATGGCATCACGAAAGAGAAAAAATGATCGGATTTGAGCGAAAGTGGTGTATTTTTTAACTTAAAACATTCGAAAACGATAGAAGGAATGGTCCGATTCGAAAAACTTTTAGCCTATGTTTGTTCTGGAGATGAGATGAATTTTTGTGCCAAATTTCGTGACGATCTGTTGCGTGGTTCTTAAGTTTTTGCGTCCTATACAGACAAACAGACAAACAAACAGAAGTCGCCTTTTATGTATATAGATAATATATATTTGGCTCGAAACTTTATACGACATATTTTTACTTATTTTATTATTTCTTCTAAATTCTAATAATCAACTTCATCGAGAGAAAACGGGAAAAAATAATTCTTCTTTTTTTTCTTTAAATAAGAGTTGAGCTGTTTAACCATAGCCTCCTACATTAACATGCCATCTTACAATCGAGAAATAGCATAGATTCACAGGCCATCCTCAAAAAGTACTTAAGTCGCGCCATCTGTTGTTGGTAGACTTGTTATGGTGAATGCTATATATTAGGTGGCCGAAATGATGGAGGGAAAGTGTCGGGAGGAAAGGCTTTAATATTTAAAACTTTTTACAGTAATAGAGATTATTTAGGGACTTAAATAATAAATAACAAACTTAAATGAAAAACCTATAATACAAGTTCGGCAGTTTCTGATATTCATGGAGCACGACAAGAAAAATAAGCAAAGTTACGCTGTCCTAGCAACGCGCTGTGATGCCATCCAGGATCAAGGCAGGCAAAACTCCCCCCCCCCCCCCCCCTAGTGAGTTTCGAACGATGGAGACTTCATGCGTAGGCGTAACGATCTGGAATGTGGGTTGTGCGTCCAGATCTTGTCACTTGAGGTGGAATACTAAACGTAACTCTTTTGTTCCTCTTGATCTTCTCTGGCGACGAAACAGTTCCGGAATTCTTGTCCAAAAGCACAGGTGTTCTTGAAAACTTTTCGCGCTCCGCATAATTTTCCGAAAAACATGGTTTAACTCTGTTTATAGATATTTTAATGTCTTTTTGCTTCATCCTGAGAGTAAAAATCTTGTCGGTTGCTTTTAATACTTTATAAGGTCCGTGGTATGGTTGTTGTAAGATATGACGAACACTGTCAGTACGGAGAAATACGAGAGAGCATGTTTTCAAATCTTTGAATACAAAAGGATTCTGCTTTAAATGGTGATGAAATGGAATGGGTTGCAATTCATCCATGTTTTTTTTTTTAATTCTTTATTAAAGCTGGTTGTGCCTCAGTTTTTGGATTTTCGAGAAAATCACATGGCAACTTAATTTTTTCACCATACAAGAGCTCTGCCGGGGTGGCTTGGCAATCATCAAGCAAGGTCGTGCGCAATCCAAGTAAAATAATCGGAAGTGACTTTGTCCAACTCGGATTTTCGTGGCACATTGTACTGGCTTTCAAGGTAAGATGCCAGCGTTCAATACAGCCGTTGGATTGCGGATGATATGCGGTCGTTCTATTTCTTCTTAAACCAAGAAATATTGAAAGCTCTTGAAGCAATTGAGACTCAAATTGAGCACCCTGATCAGTCGTAATTACTAGTGGGATACCGTAGCAAGAGATCCAGTTCTTCAACAAGGCATCAGCAACCGTCTCAGCTCGAATATCTGGTAAAGGAATTGCTTCAGCACCGCGTATAGCGATCAATTATGGTGAGGCAATATCGAAATCCTTCTATGATGACAAAGTACCAAGCAGTTCAAGGTTAATGTCTTAAAAGCGTTGACTAACGGTAGGAAATTATTGTTATGGAGAATTAACATGTTTAGAAATCTTAGATTTCTGACATTTCACACAATTTTTGGTCCAATTACGAATGTCTTTGCTGATTGAAGGCCAAATGAACTTTGATTTAGCTAATCTAACAGTTGTTTTAATTCCAGGATGTGAAATATTGTGAATACTTTAGAAAACTGTTTTTCTAAAATTATCTGGAACCAATGGTCGTGTAATTTTAGAGGTAGTATCACAATATTACGAGCGACTACAACCAAAAATTGGAATCAATTCGATCTTCAGTGAAGAGTTTCGTGAAGCCATCAGATCTTTCAACTCCTCATCGCTCTCATGAGCCTCGGCCAAAGTCTCAAAATCAATCTGTGGTGATATTCCTATCTCCTCTAGTCTTGAAAGTGCATCAGCAACGATGTTGTCCTTTCCTGAAATGTGTTAAATTTCTTGGGTGAATTGACTAATATACTCCAAACGACTCTGTTGGCGAGGGAATGCTTTCTCTAATTTTTGTTGGAATGCATACACCAGCGGTTTGTGATCAGTGAATAAAGTAAATTCACGACCATCCAACAGATACCAGAAATGTTTAATAGACGAATATGCTGCTAGCAGTTCACGGTCATAGGTGCTATAATTCTTTTGTGCAGGTGTTGGTGTTAGTTTAACAGAGTCCTGTGCAGGTTGCAAATTTATTGTACCATGCTTTGTACCTTATTGTACCATTAAATTGTTAAGGGCAGTGGGTAGTCTACGACAACATAAAATGATAAAAATTAACCCATTCTTTAGGTCTTTGTATCACACTTAATATTATTTTGATTTAAACCAATTTTTGGACAAATATTATTTAAACATTTTTACATAAGAATATATAATTTATATTAATGTATAATAGTAATTTATTTAAAAACAAGCAATTAATTATCAAATGAATAAAAAAATATGTTTGCGTCACAATATCTTAAGGTCAGTACGCAGGCATAATTTGAAGGAAAATAGGGTTTTTAATAATGGCAATGTGTTTAGAAATGATTAAATAAAGCATTAAACATAAATTTTGATGAAAATTTTTTCACAGAAAAAAATAATACAGTTATTACATTGATGATTCAAAAACATCACAATTTTAACCTAGTTACTATTTTTTTAAAAAAATTCTATGGTGATTTATTTAACTCTTTTTGTTTTAATATGTACCTTAGAGGTTCTTACACCTTCACCGTGGTGAAAATTTCACTTTGTTATCTTAAATAGTTTTCTTGTCGTACTAACCCAAAAGTCAAAAAATCATGTTTTTAGTAAACGCAAAAAAAACTGAAAAACTTAGCTAACATACCAATATCTTTACATTTAGTGAAGGCCAGCACCATATTCTGATGTATCTAGCTTTGCCGAAGTCTCTAAAGCTCTTTTCAGCCTCTTCTTATTTTTTCTCGCATCTTTTGAAGCGTTTTTGAAGGCTCGCTCCGCTTGAGCTACTCGGCAATTATCCACTCGCCGCATCGCGTTCAGCATGTTAAACCCGGGTTCCAATCCCATGTGTTCCAAAACACACTTTCGACTACTGACACCGTCGTTGAAGCAAATGACAGCATCCAAGACACCAATCTGCAGGGATTTCGGGCCAACAAAAGATGTTTTGGGGAGCCGTTCCCAAACACAGTGGTTGAAGCTCTCATTGGGATTTTGGGTCTTCCCATGAAGGCACTTTTCCAGAAGCTTGGGAGAACTTAGGGCCTTAAATACTGGTTTTATTGTCTCCATTATGGCCATTGGCAAACTATGCTTGTGATGGTGTTCTTTACCGGTTACCAGGGACTTGTTGTACTCACACCAGGTATCTGGGTCCTCGTCGAAAGTCGGGCAAAGTCCATGCTGGGGCGTTTCGTCTGTCGACAGCTTGTGGAAGTATATTGCCCAGATGGCCTTTCGCATCTCACTCACAGGCTTGCCAATGTTTCTCGTTATGGCTAATCCATAATAAGCCTGTATCAGCTTTACATGTTCCTCTGTTAGGCGTTTACGTCCAGACAATTTCAGGCCATCTGATAGTTTTTGCCTTTGTATTTTACTCGGAGTTTCAAAAGACGCGAGCCCATCCTCTTTTGCACATGACCGATGCACTCGAGTTTAGTTATGCTGACATCATCACCATAAACTTTGAGAGACTCGACGTTGTCATAGGCTTTAGAGTCGCCGTCTCCCAGGTAATTAATGTATCGAACACTCCGTTTTTCAACAGAGCGTTCAAACATTCGTCGCACTCCCTCAACTTCCATGCCACCACTGGTGCCGGTGTAGTTGGCTTGGCAGCAATGTGATTCTGGAGTACTTCCTTTGGAGCAGAAAGAGCAGTACTTCGTCATGCATTCGACATCCATGACCTTCCCAGTTTCAACAGAAGTTGCGACTACGACTCCATTGAGTGAAGTGTAGCCCCGCTTCTGCCACGTGCCATCAAATGCAGCAGAGATATCCCGTCCACAAGCACCCACCGCAACGGTTTCCTCCACAGCAGCACACATGGACTCGTTTGATACAGAAATCAAGCTCTCGAGAAGCTTTTCATAGGAGCTGGAAAACTTTGTCGGGGGAGGTGGCAAGTTCAATATGCCACATAGAACATCAGCAGCATTCTTCGACTTGCCAATGCACCTCATCCCGTAGACAAGGCGGAGGTTGACACCATACTGATTAGTGGTCATGGAAGACGACATGGTGGAAGCTACATTCCCACAACCAGTACAATTCAGAGTTATGCTCGATGCCAGTCCTCTTCTGCTCGACAGCTCTTCTTCGGCAACCACACAATTTGTTCCATCACAATGCTTGCATTTTACAAATTCCTGTATTAGTGCTGATAACAAGCCTATTTCAACAATGACTCGATTTTTGTCCATATTGCAAAATGAAGCATCAACCAACTTGATTTTTTTCTTGGATGCACTGCACTTTTGCTTTTCGGCAGCTTCTTTTTCTCTTTTTGCAGCTTCATTCATAAGCTTTGTTATTTTATTCTAGTGCTGATTTGGATGACATTTTCTTTTCCCAACAGCTTTAGCTTTCGGCATTTTCCAAAACAAAGGTAATTTTCAAAGAAAATAAAGGAAATATATCATAAACCGCAGTTGAAAAATCGATAAGAAGAAATTCACGCGTAAAAACTCTTTGAAATATCGTGTTTACAAGAGAAATAAACATCAATACCGCAGTAACAGGTTGCAGTTAAACCATGCTTCAGTAATCGATTGTAAAAAAATATAAAAAAAAAATTATAATTTAAAAAAAACAAGGAAAAGTCGATACCAAAACCAGAAAACCAAAACCGAAACTAAAATCATAAATTATGATTTACTTAATTAATTGCCTTAAAATTATTTTTTTGCTACAAGTTGCATATCAATCGATGCGGAAAAGCGCCATCTATGAAATGGAACTAAAACTAAAAATTCGAATTTTCAAAGGATTTTAACTACCCATAGCCCTTAAAACCTCAAAGCTTTCACTGTAATCATCGGCTTCGAGACTATTGAAATTTTCAATTTCTTGTACGCGTTTTTTAGGATTACGGGATCTACAAGCCTTGGCCAGGTGACCTCTTAAATTGCATTTTCTGCATTTGAACCTACTACTTCCTGAACCATGGGTATTACTGTTGCACCTTGTAACGGGCAGAGTACATAAACAAAATATTTAATCAATTGAAATATAGAACCATGTACAAATTACTTTTTTTTTTAAAAAAATAATAATTTTTTGAAAAATAAATGTTTGAATAAACCAACATAAATGGAAATTTACCGACATATCCTACGATCCTACCAGGCTAAAAGAAACGTGGATGAACAGCGCAAATTCCAAACACAAATAATAAAAATAATTACTTAAAACTGTTAAATATACAAGTAAAAATAGATCGATAACAAAAAATCTTTACTTTTAATTAAAATTTTTTTTAATTAAATTAGATTGATTTTTAGATCCACGCAAGCACGTTAAATTGAAACTTAACTGCAACGTGAAAAAATAAAAACAGCAAGTATATGGTTGCCGAACTTGGAATAGGTTTTTTTAGCCAATGCAACGTGGAAAATTCGCCAAAATTGCCGAATTTCGCCTGAAGCACGATATTTGGCGATCTCGCCAATATTTTATGGCCACGGGTTGCCGTAAAACATATTTGGCGGGATTGCCAGATTGGCGACTTAATTGCCTTGGATTATAACTTACTTCAACCAAATTTGCATTAATGTTTTCCGGTTTTCCTTCCCTGTTTTCTTGCTAAATCGTATATTTGTCATTTTACCGACGATATTATGAGATAGGTTAAGATTAATTAGGAAACGTGTTCATTCAGTACATCTTCAGTTGACTTTGTTGGTGCTGCCATCTACCGAAATTATAACTAACCAGTTGTAGACTTAAACGGTTTGATGCAACTCGTATAAAAACTATGGTAATTCCATGTATGACGGAAAGACTTTTTGAGTTGTAGAATTAAGTTAAACCAATTACCAGGAAGCTATTTTTTTTAAGGAAATGGGTTTTTTTTAGTTTATATATGATTGTTAAAGATTAAATGATAATAAAAAAAGTAGAAACTTTTACACATTTATTTTATTACTAGCAAATTAATACCCGTACTTCGCACGGATTAAAAAAAATATCAAATAGATCCTAGTATGTGCAACATATAACCTGTTATAAACACATAAACTTAAGTTATTCTTTCCGCTCGTTATCAATTATAAAATCCCGATTCATTGCCCTAATATTCTAAAATTAAAAATACACTGTAAAATGCACTCAAAAATGCCACCACAATTCCCTCATAAATACATAAATCCTTTTAACTCTTTTGGCACGTTTTTGGAAATAATTTTGCGAGAAAATAGATATAGCTACAAACACACCCATCATACAGCTCTAACACAATGACCTTAGCACAACCAACCAGCCTATAAATTATTTTTAAAAAAAAAACAGTTTGCAAATTTGGCGAGTTTTAATAAATAATTTGGCGAGACTGGCAACATATTTGGCGACAAAAAAAGAATAAAACCCTTTTATGCAGCTCTAGTGCGATGGCCTTTATTAACCATCATAGTTCAGTAATAGCTTAACAAACATTTTGCCCATTTGGCGAGTTTTAATTAATAACTTGGCGAGATTGGCAACGTATTTGGCGAAAAAACAAAGACATAAACCCTTATATGCAGCTCTAGTGCAATGGCCTTTATCAACCATCATTGTTAGCAATAGCGTAATAAACATTTTGCCCATTCGGCGAGTTTTAATAAATAGTTTGGCGAGATTGGCAACGTATTTGGCGAAAAAACAAAGACATAAAACCCTTCTACGCAGCTCTAGTGCAATGGCTTTTATTAACCATTCAGCAATAGCTTAAAAAACATTTTGCACATTTGGCGAGTTTTAATTAGTAATTTGGCAAGATTGGCAACGTATTTGGCGAAAAACAAAGACATAAAACCCTTATATGCAGATCTAGTGCGATGGCCTTTATCAACCATCATTGTTAGCATCAGCTTAATAAACATTTTGTCCATTTGGCGAGTTTTAATAAATAATTTGGCGTGATTGGCAACGTATGTGGCGAAAAAACATAGACATAAAATCCTTATATGCAGCTCTAATGCGATGGCTTTTATTATCCATCATTATTCAGCAATAGCTTAAAAACATTATTCGCATTTGGCGAGTTTTAATTAGTAATTTGGCGAAAAAATAAAAACATATATTAACCATCATAGTTCAGTAATAGCTTAACTTCAGTTGTAACTATACATTTATTTTAAATATACATATTTGCAATCAATAGAACCATCAATGAAAAAATCTTCAACTAAACCCACACTAAATCCTGGAATGAAGACTGGTCGGAAATACGTCACTTGAAACATATCAATTATTTTCAAATAAAGAATTTAGTTTCTGAAAGTAATGGCAACACAAAAATAAACATTTTCAATTTTATTTTCGTTGAAAGTTTTATTTAATTTTTTCAGCAGATGGCATCAGGAAAGTAAAAAAATAATTGGATTTGAGCCAAAGTGGTGTAGTTTTTCCAGGAAATTCGAATTTTCTCTGAAAATAGAGCATTTTGAGCTCTGAAAGTTCTTATTTTGCAACTCAAGTATGAACTACGCATTTGTGCCAAGTTACGAGGCAAACAAATGTCTAGTTTGTGAGTTTCAGAGAGACATATACACACACAAAAAACTTCATTTTTATTATTATAGATTTTTTCTTTGGCTAACTTTTTTGCGAGGGACGGAATGACATTTTTGCAACCTCGATTGCATCTTGGCACTTAAAATTGAATCTTTTGAGAATTAACAATGCATTGAGTATTTAAACTAATGCATATCTTAAATATGATAGATAAGCTAAGTAAAATTATAATTTAAAGCAACCAACCTATAATATTGTAATATGGTTTAAGCTAATTACTCTCAGTTGACGTGAAGGAATGACCATGATGGAATGACTTAAAAGTTAATTAACATATATATTTAATTGAAAGTGTTAAAGTAAAAAACAAAAACATTTTTTTTATCATCTAGAATACTAAGAAGATATTCGATATTACATTGTATACATTTATTCACATGTGAAAGGTTTTTTAAACACGTATCGAAGACGATTTCCAACTAGTTGATACACTGGCTGAATTAGCAAAGCCAACAAATCTTTTCTGTCCACTAGGCATATATCTTCCGTTTCGGGAAAGGTGAATCTATGTCCTTTATCGCCCGTCTTTCTTGAAACATGATGCGAAAATTTGGAATATAATTTTAGACTCAATTTGTAAAAATTACGAACAATTATAATTTTATCGAAGTTGCAATTTTCATGGAATTACTCATAAGTATAAATTTGGTTGAATTAGGAATTCAGTTCATGAATAGTTTGACTTGAATGGTGATGTCATCTACCGAATTTATAACTAACCTGGACGGTTTAGTGCAACTTTTCAACAATTTTTCTTCTACTTTTCTTTTGGAATTAGATAGAATTAACTTTTTTTCTTCTAACACTAGCAACAAAACGCTGGCTGAATTTTCCCAAATTAAGCCATAATTATTAATTAGAAAATAAATTAAAATATTTCTCTAATGAATACTATTCCTGCTCCTTATGAAATGTGATGGTATGATACATGCTGGAGAAAAGGAGCAAAAATATCTTTGTTAAAATAGTAATAAACTTTTTTTAACTTGTATAATACATAAAAACCTTAAAAATAAAACGATGAAAGAAGAAAAATATATAGTCATCCTTAGATAGATCGTGTCAGTGGAATTTCTTTGACATAATTTTTTTTTTCATTTAGAACTTTAAGGGGATACGGTACACGAAAACTGTTCAAAATATTGATTTCTCAGTTTTTACTTCTTATTATATACAATATCTTTCTAAACACATACTAAAAATTTCACAATGATATCTATTGTAGAAAGAAAGTTTTTGAATATTTTCTGGAGTCATCCCTTCACTGTAAATAATTTTGGTGCATCTTCGCACCAAATATGGTGGCAACAAAGTAGCCACCAAAAGTGGTGTAAGGAAACACCACCAGTAAACCGGTGTAATGAAACACCGATAATTGGCAGGTGTGTAGAAACACCACATTTGGTAGCTACTCTGTTGCCACCATTTTTGGTGTAATAAAACGCCACCAGTGATTTGGCGTACTTAAACACCTAAGAACCTAACAGAGTGTTCTGATTACTAATTTCAGAATCAAAAAGATAAAATGGTTATTTTTTAAGAACACTTTTTGGTGTAAAATGATTTCTTACAAACCCTGAACAACAAACATTGTAATGTTAAAAATAACTAATTTTGTAACGTGAGTTGATTTGCTACTTGAGTTGAACTCAACGAGGATACCTTTATCCATACTACAAAATACAAAATGAAAATGTACATATATATAATAACATAACGCAAACAAAATTAATGTTTAGAAATATTTAACGAAAATGAAAGATTTCAATAGGGTGGCCAGGCATAGTTTAATTTGTTACTCAACTATCTATACAGAACTATAAAATTGTGCAATTAACCTCATTTTAACTATTTTATAGTTTTTTCAAACAAAACGTAAATAAAATATCCTTTATGAAAGTGTAATGATGATTTCATAATCGAAAAGATAATCACTGAAACAATTCCGATATCAATGAGCTAAATTACTTATGGGAAAATACTGTTATTATACTAACATCATTTCAATATCTTTTAATCATATATACTCGCACAAAGATATAAACACAACCCTAATTTACTCGATTAAACCAGAATTCCTAATATTTTTTGAGTTTTAATTAAATAATTTATTAGTATTTCATTTATCTTTATAAAGATTAAATATAATTGTTCCGCTTACTTTGAATTTTCAGCAAATACAAACACGATTTATCATCATCAAAATGAAACTCATGCTGTTATTTAGGGCTAACTGAGTGTAAACACACAGACAATCATTAAAAAATAATAAATACACGCTGAAAGAAGTATTCTATCTAGCTATTTTAAAACAAAGACTCAAACCATGCACGTCACAAATAAATTATCAAAACACAGCTCTAATTTTCCCGTTACAACCATAGAATTGCTAGATTCTCTCGATCTGTAACACCAAATGTGGTGCTTCGTTTTCAAAATGTTGTCGAAAGTCTACAGTTAATCAATTCTTGGTGTATTAACACCAATTTTTGTTTAAGTTTAACTAAAAATCCTTTTGAGTGAATAATAACACCTATTTTGGTGCTGACACCACAAGTCGTGTATATTTACACCGTATTTAGCATTTCATAAACCCAAAACAACGGTAATAATACTCCCTTCTTTTTACAGTGTTGAAGTTTGAACCGTCTTTCGTTAGCTTTCAATCTGTTTTCTATGTTTCTTTTTTTTTCAATTCCTGTGTATAAGAAATCGCTAAGGCATTTTTGCTAAATAAGTTGACCCATTAAGACCCTTTCAGGTGGCGCTAATTTAAGGTTATGAGACTAAAATGTTAAGAGTTTTACCGGAAAAGTTGCCTTAAACAGCATCAATGCCCTTGGGTCAGTTGAAATATACAATATTGAATACAACGGAGCAATTTTTTAATTGAAAAGTTGATTGATTAAAAATTGCGAAATTTTTTTTAAAGTGTCCCTAAAAAGGTACGCCAGGCATTAATGGGTTAAAACTTGGACATTTTTAGAATGTGATATTTTATAAGTGGTGCAAAAAAATTGCGCACGGGTAAGGTCTACTATGTATAGATTTATTTTTTAAAAAAATTGAATTCAATAATTTGTAGAATTTTTTTTGCGTTTTTGAGGTTTCCAGTATAACTACATGTTACTTTTTTACTGTAGCTCACATATTAAAGTCCATGCAAAGTTCTTGAACAAATTGTTCTGAAAACTAACTATAAGAGTTTTTTGAAATTATTATTAAAATTGAAAGAGGGGTAGCATTTTAAAAAGTTTAAAATTTAAATTTTAAAGAAAACTAGAGAACTACTTGTAAATGTGTTTTTTTTTTGCTGAAAAATGTTTAGTTAGAATAAAAACTATATAAAAAACTATAATTTACAAGTTTATGTTATTATTGCTAAAAATAATGGTTTGGGTAGGGTATTCTCTTAAGGGGAGATCATAGTTAGCGACAGCAAAAATGAGCAATTCTTAGTATTAATTTCGAAAGGCTCTAACTCATTTAAAAATTATTGTTCAGTAAAAAAAAAGTGTACCAAATTATAAATTGTACCTTTATTATTATATCTACACCTAAGAATCTTATTTTTAAAAATTATTTTTTAGGAAAAAAGACATCTTTTAAAACATACAATTACGAATTTTCAAAAATACAAGTATTTTTTCGGTACACTTTTCTCTAAATCTATTAAATATTTCTTAATAATTTTTGTGTGTGTGTTATAAAACCATTTTAGATCTATTTAAGTCACCCACTTTTTTTGCCTTAAATAATTTTTAAATTTTATTTTTATAAACATTATATTCTACATTCTTAAAAATTCTGATTTTCAGCGAAGAAAAGTGTAAAATAATAAAATATTTTTTTTTTATTTATTTGTACGACTAAATTAGGTGACGTAAATAGATCTAAAATGTTTTATAACACACACAAAAAATTATTAAGAAATATTTAATAGATTTAGAGAAAAGTGTGTCTATGTGTTGAAAATTATAGTTTTGAGAAAAAAGCAAAAAACGAATCAGTCGAACACCTTTAACCCTCTAATGCATGAATTTTTTTTTCGCCCCAGAAGAATATATTTGTATATCCTATGTTCATACATAACGGGAAAAATACTAAAAAAAATTAGATACATAGAAATTTAAATAATTTCAATTTTTTAAATTGTTACCAAACGGTAACACCATGCATTAAGCACTGAATAGATGCTCAAAGTTCTGGGAACTAATATTTATTTTTATTCAAATTATTACCTTTTTTACTTAAGCTAATGAACTTTTTTTTATATTTCTAATAAATTATACTTAAAAATAAAGCTTATTGATAGTTTTATTATTATATTAGAAGGTTACATAGGCACACGGACACATAGTTTTAGGCATAAAATCTTTAATGAAAACATGTATAACAAACAAAAAAGAGTATTAATATTCAGTACAATTAGATTTTGTTAAACAAGAAAAATTAGTTATAAAAATAATTATGAATAATAGTCACTTTTGAAACAAAATTAATGTGCAAATAGTAGGTATTAGCAGGTTTAGTACAAATAGTGGGTATTTATGAATAAGAATATACAAAAAAAAATCCTTTTTAAACATAACTTTTTTAAATGGCAGAATGATACGACATAAAACAGTTATTTTTACTCATAAAACAAAGTAGTATTAAGCATTTTAAACACTGAACTCTTGTGGATCCCTTTACAGAGATACACACACATAAACAAACAAAAGTTGTGCTTAATGTGTGGCAGCACCGTGACGGCGTTCTGACGTTGGACTTCTGCGGCGTTGATATTGTGACGTTGGACATCCGGGGAATTGTTAACTTGTATTTAAGAAGCATGCACTGTTTATGTTTTGGAGCTATTGTTTTGATTTTGTTATGTTTTAGTTTCATTAAAGTTGTTGTTGTTACGAAATGACTGTACTTTTTGTCTGATCCCTACACGACCTTTAGCTTCCAAATCTGGTGACCCGGACGTGATTTGAACACGCAACCTTCTGATGTCTGTAACCCTTGATTTTTCTGATCTTGTAGAAAAGCAGCAGACCGACGATGAGTTACGTGAACTTTTGGATGACCCTTCTAAATCCAGTCTTTGCCTTAAACTTGTTAATTTACCTGGTTTTACTGGTACAGTGTGTTGTGATGTGTCTGGCGATAAAGTACGTATCTTTATACCTAAAGCAGTCAGGCGCAAGGTCTTCGAATCTGTTCATAATTTGGCTCATGTCGGCACTCGTGCAACCATCAAGCAGGTAACGGCAAAGTATGTTTGGCCGTCAATAAGGAAGGACTTAACTGAGTTTTGTCGTTCATGCCTCTCCTGTCAAAAAGCTAAAGTGCATAGGCATACGACCTCTCCTCTTGGTTCAATCCCAGTGCCTAATGCTAGGTTTCAACCTATCCACTTGGATCTTATCGGTCCCTTGCCTTTGGCCAAAACGTTCAAATATTGCTTGACCGTAATTGACCGTTATACTCGCTGGATCGAAGTGGTCCCACTGGCGGATATGTCCACCGAAACGGTTTGTTGGGCTTTAATTTTTAACTGGATAGCCCGCTTTGGAACCCCTTCACAAATTACTTTTGATCAAGGAGGTCAATTTAGATCATTTACTTACCTAAATTTCTTAAAGTGTTTTGGAATAGAAGGGTTACGAACAGCAGCTTACAATCCAAAAGCCAACGGTTTCATTGAACGCACACACAGGACCATAAAAGCGTCCTTAATGTGCTACTCAGATTCTACTTGGATTGATGCTTTGCCACTGGTGCTTTTGGGATTAAGAACTGCCATTCGGGAAGACTTTGGCCATACTTCAGCTGAATCAGTTTATGGACAAACTTTAAGGTTGCCTGGCGAATATTTTACTAGCCATAAGCATGATATTTCGCAACCCGAGTTTGTTTCTAAATTGCAGAAAGCTTTTTCCGAGGTGCGCCCTGTCCCCTCAAAGTGGCATAGTTCACGTTCAATTTATGTCCCTAAAGATCTTGATTCATGTACTCATGTTTTCGTTAGAACAGATGCTGTACTTAGAAGCCTCCAACCTCCTTATGAAGGACCATTCCGCGTTATTAAACGGCGCCCAAAGGTTTACTACGTGGAGGTAAAGGGATTTAAGAAATGGATTTCCCTTGATCGTCTCAAACCAGCATTCTTGCCCACAGATAGTTCCCAGCAGGATGCCGAAGACCCTAGCCCTAGTCCAAATCCAAGTCCACCGCCACCTGCTTATGCGACGAAAAGAGGCAGGACTGTATTCGTTTCCGGTTTCCATCCGAAAACTCCGGGGGGAGTACTGTGGCAGCACCGTGACGGCGTTCTGACGTTGGACTTCTGCGGCGTTGATATTGTGACGTTGGACATCCGGGGAATTGTTAACTTGTATTTAAGAAGCATGCATTGTTTATGTTTTGGAGCTATTGTTTTGATTTTGTTATGTTTTAGTTTCATTAAAGTTGTTGTTGTTACGAAATGACTGTACTTTTTGCCTGATCCCTGCACGACCTTTAGCTTCCAAAAATGCATGATGTTAAAAAAAGGTAACACATGTAAAAACAAACTACAAATTACCAATTTTGGTAAGAATGATTAGAAAACTACTAAATATAGTTTAAAATAACCCTCTTGAACTATAATATTTTTTTCAAAGCAATTTATTTGTATTTATTACTAATATTATTACTTTGAATACTGCCAAACACGTAAATTCACAACAGTTAAAAACTTCACTTTTTAATTTTGAATACACTTTTACTACTGTCATTTATGAGGGTTTTTATTAATTAAAACTTCAAAATGGAATGTAATAGATGAAAATACAAATTTGACGAGAGGGAGGTCTACTTCAATAGAATAAAGTGGATTATGTAACTTGTTACCAAACGGTAACAGTATGCATTAGAGGGCTAACACGAACTCGAAGGGACCACCGAAACATTTGTTGTTAACCGAATTTCATGTAAATCGTCAGGAATTTTCTTTACATTGAGCCAGTGTATAGTTTTCAAATATAAACACAAAAAAATCATATATTATAATGTAATACATAAATAGTACAAGCATACAATTAGTAATTCAAAGGGGGGCGTGACGCATGTGCTTATTTTTATAATTTTAATTTTTTTATAAGAAATAATTAACTAATCGATAGAAAATGGGTCTCATTCGATAGATCGGGCTTCCATCTATCAGAAAATACTGGTTTCAAAATTTCAATTTTTTGAACATTTTTAACTATGATCTCCCCTTAAAAGACATGAATAAAGGTTAAAAAAGGAAAACTGTTACAGACGGTGACAAAAACACAAAATCAAAGCTTGTTACTTTGTATAAATAAATAAAATTCTTTCATTTAAGCGATATGTGTTTTTTTTCTTTTATTATAAGTTGTTTTATTGATTAAAGTAAAATACACATTATTTATTGTTTGACACCCAATGATTAAAACATATTTTTGAAATTATATAATTCTTTTTTGAGAAATTTGATTCTTAAATAAATTAGCAAGAAATAAGTTATCTAGAAATTAAATGTTTATTTAGAATACAAATTTTATATGAAAAAAGCCTATAATTTACAAGTTTATGTTATTATTGCTAAAAAGAATGTTTTTTGTACGGCATCTAATTAAAAGACATTAATAAAAATTTAAAAAAAAAACCTGTTATAGACGGTCACAAAAACACTAAATCAATGCTAGTTACTTTGTATAATAAATAAAATTGTTTCGTTCAAGCGATCTGTTTCTTTATTATTAAAAGTTGTTTTACTGATTGAAGTGAAATACACATTATTAATGGTTTGACACAAAATTATTAGAACTTTTTTTTGAAATTATAAAAAAAATGTTTTGAGAAATCTGATTATTAAATAAAAAAAAAGAAATAATCAAGAAATTAAAATGAATGTATTTCATATCAACTTACATCTTTGCAACCAAAGCATATAAAATACAAAAATCAAAATTAGTACATGTTCTTTTGCATTTTAATAAATAGGATTGTACAATTTTTTAATAAAATTTAATTTCCTATAATAAAAACCCTGGTCAAAAATAAGTTTTCTATAGATTACGTAAAGAATTGTTTTATTTACAGAAACTCAAAAAAGGTTTTTTTTTCACACGGTGTACATTTTTTTTTTAACCTATACCTCTTTCAAAGTGTATTTTTCAGTATTTTTGTGAATACAAAACTTGTAGAAGATATTCATTTCTATAAAATGGTTTGTTTTTGTGTTCCATACGATGAAATGTAACGTGGATACATACTGCCAAAAATGGCATAAAATCTTGATTTTCACCAAGAATTTTTCACAACAATGATTTTTTTTTTTCAAATTGGGAATTCAAGTGGTAAATAAACCTCTTGCTGAAAATCAGGATTCTACTCCATTTTTGGATCTATGTAGCTCCGTTACATTTCATCGTATGGAACACACAAAAGTACCATTTTATTTAAAAAATTATCTTCCACAAGTTTTGTTTTCACAAAAAAGCTAAAAAATACGCTTTTGAAAGAGCAATAGGTTAAAAAATAAAGCATTGTATCGTCGTTTTAAAATAGCCTTTTTTTTTACTTTCTGTAAATAAAGCAATTCTTCAAGCAATCTATAGGAAACTTATTTTTGACAGGTGTATTTTATAGGAAATTAAATTTCCTACGATTTGTAAAAAGATATTTTATCGATGAAATGAAGTTTTCTGTGAATTACGGTGATAGAAAGTAGTGGGAAAGTTAAAAAAAAAATCGAAGCACTTCATTTTACCTTTTGTCGGTCAAACTTCCTTTTCGAGTACTATTTACTAGACTAATAATAGTAAAAGAAACTATTGTAATTGTTGTAAGATGATTTTATTACAATGAAAATAATCAATGTAGTTTTTTTTATTAAACAATAAGATACACCATGCACCAAGGCATAAGCGATATAACATGCATAAACAGCGGATTATAAAACAAGTTATACAATCAAAAGGACAAAACAATGAGAAACAATGTAGTGTAAATTGCTCAGTACATTTTTTTAAAAGTTATCGTTCAAAGAATTTGTGAAACTCTATACATACAAAAATATAATATAAAAACTGTGTTTAAGACAAAATGTATTTTACTAATTGCTTCGTGATAAACTTCGTGCTGCAGCTGCAAAGTTGTATTGAGTGTGTTGGCCCAAATGTTGATATCTCTTGACCGCTGTTCAAAATAGAGATAGCATATTTGGCTGTGTTAAAAAAAAATTCTAATAAGGATAGCACTCAAAACTTAATATCGTTAATAAATTGAACTTATTTGTGATAGCTAGTAAATGGAAAATGGTAGATGTGTTTGCTGAAAAGTCAAATATAGTGAAAAAAGATTCTTCCCAGTGAAACGATGATAGCTTTCGCTATAGTCTAAACAAATGCTTATTTACTGGTGAAATAACTTTGCACTAAAATGTTCTTTCAAAATAAATTTAGGAATTTATTTTGAAAGAACAAGATAGATCTTTTATGTAAATATCTTAATAAAAGTGCGCAATGCGGTGTGTTTGAGCATATCACCTTGATTTAGTGATTTTCAGCAGCTTCACTCATGAAATTTTCAATTTCTAGTTTTGAAAAGCAAACACTTCAAAACAGATTTGTTTGATGAAATTTTGAGCACATTTGTTTTCGAAAAAAGAATCTCAAACAGAAAAACGGTGATGCACAAAGCGTAGCACAACAACAATAAATAAAACGGGTACTTCATGTCTTCCATGCCAAGGGCGTGCGTTGAGTCGTCCGGCCACGATAGTGTCAGGAGTTCACTTAATAGAGTAACAGGTCGAAAACTTTCTGTTTGATACTTCTGAAAAAAACCGCCTTCAATCATACCGAGCACTGCTAAATTTAGTTGTTCAAGACAACAAAATTTTTTTTTCACGTATATGACCATGAAAGCAATCTTTAGAAAATCATCAGAAAAATGCTTGACCTTTGGTGGATAATATTGGGCGAATTTCAACGTATGATCCCACCTTATAAAACACGCAGTTTTGCTAATTGGAGGAAGCTTATTATCAAGCTTTAAATTCCACTTATTTTTTACTATATTTTCTCCCAGCAATCTCATTTGTACATCCGTGCTTTTTAACAAATGAGCAAGTTGTGCATCGAAAATGAAAGATTTAAATTTTCTGTTCTGCACTGCTTCCCAGAGGTCATGAAAGTTCTTCGGGCTGTATGCCTTTATCGGAAGAGTCAGGTAATTTAGAAACTCTGCATTGTACAGGAATGAAATGACGCCTGCCGACACCAACCAAGTAGCCCACCAAATTATTTTCTTCGACGTGTTGACTTCGACCATCAAAGGCTGTTTAAGGAGGCTTCCGACCAAGTTCAGGAGTATGCTGACAGATTGCTTCTTCAAAGATGTCATGTACTTGGACACAACAGTTGCTACAAGTGTAAAACAAAGACAAACTATCCAAAGATCATTGTGAAATGGGTACATGAATGCCTTGAATTTCGGTTCTTCAGTTGCTTTCTCGCAGATAAAAATCAATTTTATTACGTCATAAGATACTGTGTAATGTACAAAGGAAAAGTCATCTTCTGTCATAAAGTAATCTCCTATGCCTATATCGAATTTTCCTTCAAGAAAACCAGCCCCAAGTTCTGTCCGAGTTGTAGCTACTGTTACGTTGTAATGGAATTTTAATCTTTTCGAGAGATAATCCAGCATGTGGAAATCTGGCATTATGATACTAGCAATTGGAGTGTATATGGTAAAGTTTAAAATTGAAGTTACCAATCGTAATTTGTCTGGAAAATACATGTTTCGTTTGAATTTCTAATTTAAAATACGAAATTTGTTACTGATATAGCTAACTAATCTTTTTTAGTAGTTTTAGTTAAATGAAATTTTCAAGAGGGTTTGAATATATGAAGCTCTAAAAATTTTTTTAATATAACTTTTAACAGTCTAGTTTCTGCAAAAAGGTACGCGTCAATGTAGATGGCAATAATAGTGATGCCTATTTTAAGTCTTAAAAGTATTCAGACCATAGCATGAGTAGATTAATCAAAATCAGAATTACATGGTATATGGATATCATAATTAACAAAAGTATGGGAATAAACATTGTGTGATTGTGTTTCAGATAGCACGCAATGTTTGACACAAACACTTGATGTTTTCAAAACGTTTTCTACTAAGTTCATGATTAAAGGCTTGTTCATGCTTGTGCGTATTGATCTTCTATAATTAAGTGCTTATATGCAAATGTATTTGATGTCAAATTTACATAGTGGTCACAATTAACAGGATGCCTGAAACTTGCGAGATAACTCGTAGTGGTTCCGATTAACCGATAACAGCAGCTTCTGATGAAATTCATGGTACCTTTGCGCCAACAGTTCTTATGAGTTCTAGTTCGTTTGAAAACGCAATCAACATGATGGTCTGAGTAGTTAGACAAACTAAAGGATCTAGCTACTCATTTCATCCATCTTTTTATATGAAATTTAATTGATATCTATCCCAGATGTGACTGAGAATCTTCCATACAAATATTATAAAGCTTATGGCAATTTATAGTGTTATCGAGAAAGGCCTATTTCGTTTATCGACGAAAAATATTATCCAGCCATAATTTTATTGGGATGTTAATGCCTATATTTGAATTATGATAACACTGCTCACACATTTAAGGTTCTTATGAAATAAATTTTCGGATATAGAACGTAAAAAAGTAAATGTAAAACTTTTGCAACCGATCTGAGAGTGTTTGGAATAACATTTAGCATGATTCGAAAGAGTACATTTCATTTCAGATTATGGTTGGTGTACATATATTTTCAGGCTTGTGTGCTTGCTCAGAGAGCCGCTTATAAACCTTCGTCAAGTAAGACAGTCAAAACACACACACACACACACACACATACTAACACTCATTTGAACACATATACGTGACAGATGCTACCATCTATCGCGGGCCACCTCCACAATTTAGACATGTCCCTGAAGGGGAGGGAAATAGTCTCCAGGAACCTGTACCCGTGGGAAACTGCGCAATGACCGCCCACAGGACTTTCGGACCCAACAGATTTAACGAGCACGTTGTCCGCATATACTCGGTGTTTTTTCAGCGACCAGGACTCGATCGCGGGACCTTCCGATCCGTAGATAAAGACTCTGACCACAGGGCTCTCCACAGCCCATTTCAGATTAAGAAGTAACTAAATCTTGCGTAGGGGTGGCCATAGTTTGTTATTCAACTAACTTGCTATAAAAAAAATGATTTAGGTTAATTGAGCTTAGTTTGAATTTTAGTCGCTCTAGAGCAACACGAGTGCTATTAGTGACGGGCGTCATATTTTAGAACCACAATCAAGTGACGAGCCGTCAACTGGGTAAGCACTCAAGGCAACCGTTTAAGGAAACATTGTACGCAGCGTTGAAACTTTGAGGCATATTTAACGTGCACTCCCACTACACTACGTTATTTGTCTTACATTTTTGGATACACAGGCTGCTTATAGGTCGGCAGTCATTTTGGCGACGCCCGGACCCGAACCTGGTAGAGCCCTACATCACTACTGCGTCTATAAGAGACGCGACATATTGGCAGCCGCTCCTGATTGGTCGAGGTCCAAAATTGTCCCCCTTGGGCGGTTTTCGTTTCGTCCCTCATAGAGTTAGCATTGGGAAAAAAAAGTAGCCTTTGCGATCGTCAACAATCCATAAAATTTAGGAAAAGTACAACTATTTTATGTTTATTTATAGCTTCCTAAATATGAAAAGAATATTCTAAAACCATAACTTTCTTCAAAAATACTTTAGTAGTTAGAAAAAAGACAGTTTTCCTTTTACAGTACGCTTTCTGAATGTATTTGTGATGGCTTTTAAACCATCGTATGCATAAAATATTGCTTCATTTCGTTTTAAAAACTGTATTTAGTCACCTAGTGTGTGTAGAATTTTTCACCGTTTAAATATTAAAAGAATATTCGTATTTTCTTGAAATACGAGTATAAACATCGATTCGCTCGCTTTTCTAGTTGGCTACTTCTTGGCGCCTCTTGGCGAAGATTCTTTTTGTAAACAGACTCGTCTGCTCAAAACCTAAAAATATCGCGTCACCTATTAAATATTATTGGTAAATTTGGAATTTTTGATTTGAGTATTTTTTTTATTTTGTGATTTATTAATAAAAGAATGTTAACTTGTATTGCGATATTAACTTGAAAAGCGATAAACTGCCAAGCTCAAGCAAGCCTGCCCAGTTTCTTCCCTTCGGTTTCGCCGTGGCAACCCGGCTTGGACAATTTCGTGCCCCATTGTCGCATCTCTTTCTACACAGTAGGGATAGAGGGCTCTAGAACCTGGGACCGCTGCAATACTATTGATTACCTAAGATTAACCAAAAACAGTGGTTTTCATTTACAGTCAAATAACTTATTTCACAAATAGTGATCCCGTCTCGAAAATACATTATCTCCAACAACACTAAAGAAGGATAGAAGAAAATTCCTTTCAAAAGTAGCAAGTGTTCTCATCATCCTAATACAAAGCCTGCATGTCAGGTACGTGCACTGTAAAAACAACAACTGATATTTTACAGTTGAATAACTTAATTTTTACAAATCAAACTTGTCCCTTAGAAAAATAGTTAGTAACATTTTTTTTTTATCTTCGTTAACAGGGCACCTTCGGATGACGTCACTGCTTGATTGACATCACTACTTGTAGACATTTTATCTTATTTGTAGTATTTTGTTTTTTAGTATATTTTAAATTTTATAGTTACCAACATGGTCGTTACAGACTTTTTCGTAAAGTGTTGGCAAAGCATCAATAAGGTTGCGAATTAAAGAACTGCCTGTCAAATAAACCGTCTACGCTATTGATGACTGGTGCACTAATGGTAGGTATATTCCAGCTTGTGTGCTTGTTCAGAGAACCGCTCATCAGCTTTCGTAAAGTGGGACAGACACAGAAAGAATTTTTACAAGCACAAGAGACACACAAAGGAAGGACAGCACAAACACATAGACAAATAACAGCATTTATTGACGGTCACAAACATCCATGCCTGACCGGGATTCGAACCCGACTCCAGCGGCTCCAAAAGTTAGCATCCTAACGATTGCGCCAACGGGGCGGCAAGGTTCACGTTAAAGTGCGTTAAAAAAGTGATTCACTGGACATGGGAAGAAAAGAAATTTCCTGTATTATGTGTAGTAAAAAGTCAGCGATAGTTTAATATATAAATTTTGTTGTATGCTTTATAATTACCACGCTTACTGTATAAGAATAAAAATTTAAATAAAAAATTAATTGTATCTCGTAAAGCCACAGTGACATTAAAATACAATTAGGGTTGAATTTATAATTAATGGATTATAATAACCAAGGCAGAACTTAAGTTCAAAGTTTCTTCAATATCATTTCATTTTATAAAATCAGTACCAAATACACTCTAAAAACGTAATCTAAAAACGTATTTTGCACAATACCTGCATTGTTATGAAAAAAACTTATATACCCTATAAATTTACCTCAATTTTAACAAAACATTCTGTGTCAACTATTATTATTATTATGTTTTCAACTCACATATTGTTTGCTCTGAAATACAAAGTCGATTCAAAACGATTATATCTATTTTTTTGTATATCCCAGCCATTGGTGCCGTTTTATTAGTGGTACGTTTGAATTACTTATGTAAATCGTTTATAACTTTATAATTACCTTTTTAAGTGTATCGATATAGAGTTTTACATTTGCATAAATTTTGTTAACAACAAATAAATTGCTCTAAAATATAGATTAGTTTTTTGTGATTAATATTGCAGTAATCAAAAAATATCGTTTATTTTATTTGTTTTTAAGTTGTTTTGAACAAGTAGCGATAATTTGTTTTTTTTGGTTCGCTCGGCAAAGTTAAAATCTTGGCATCCTTTAACATCCACAGAGAGCTGAGATTCATTGTCAAAATTGGTAGTCATCAAAATTGGTAGCGAGAGTCTATAGATGGTGCCACAAAAATTGGCTCTCAGATCTGGGGAATATGCCGAGTCTGCAAAGATTTGACAGCCAATGTTGCTGCCCATTAGAGGAAAAAACTTGGGGTTTTTTCGACATTGGCGGGGCAATCAAGTTAAGGAGTAAGTTCTAGGCTGCCAAATGTTCTTGTTCTATCCGGCTCAGTATTATTTAAATTTTGGCTAGTGATGTGCCAAAAAGGAAAACAAGAGCGTTGCATAATTTGAAACATCCATATTACATATATATTGATAATAAAAAAACACGAAACTAATTCAAATTGCACTAAAAATTAGCAAATGTAAATTAAAACAAATCAGAATGATGTGCAAAAAAATATAAAGCCTTTCCGCTTTCTTGGGCTGAATTTTATGATGTCATTTCAAACTGCTTTTTGACAGAAATATATTTTGCCTGAATTATATTTTTAAATAAAAAGAAAAGTTTATCTTACCACTGTTGATGTGGCAACAGCTATTTAAATGAATCAAAATATATTTTAATGCTAATTCTAAGATAATTGCATAGATAATTCCCCGACAGGCAATTGACAGATGTCCGTCCGGACGTGCAAACAGACAGACGAAAAGTATGAAAGTGTTGTTTCCGAGGTCATACCTTTCTAACAATAAAAATAGTTTTAAAGACCCGACGGTTATAACCGATTTTGGAAGGGAAATACGGACAGAATGACATCGTCATTCGTCAGCAAATCAGTACTTGCTTTTTCATTTTTAGCCTACTTTTGCGTTTGCTTTTTCAATTCAAAAGATTTTTAAAAAAATGAAAGAGTAGTTATCGACATGCTGACGATGTCCGTCTGTCCGTCCGTACCCAGGTTTCTCAATCGATTTTATCCTACGGATCTTAAAAAATATATTTTTTTTATTTGAAAGGTATGACCTCTACTTATTTTTAACGGTATGCACGTCTATCTGCACGTATATCTGTACTGTATCTAAATCTGGACAGATATATGACTACTATATGTTGGCGATTTACCTTTGAATTAGCATTTAAATGTATTTTTAGTCCTTTTAAGAGCCAGTTTTTTTTTTTGAAAACCGGGCAAGACAGGCAGTCTTGGATCGTTGACATTTTTAATTTTGCTGAAAATTACAGAATATGTTATTTATGGAAAACTATTAGACACGTTTATTTTTGTTTTTGCTAAAAAAAATTGTATTAAACTTTGGGGGTCAAAATAGAAGATCGTCCGTTTTTTGAAGAAAAACGAACAAATTTCCACTAACCATTACTTTTTGTGCCAAGGGTTAAAAAATGCAGTGACATTTTTTTTTCGTGTTCTACTTGATCCATAGTACATCTTTGGACAAAAAAAAATTCTTGACATTTGTTACAAAGGTCCAAGGTCATTCAAAGTTATTAGAATTTTTTTTTTCTGAACGTTTGAAGTTTAATATTTTCCTGTGTCAACGGTGAACCAAAAATGTTTTTGATCCAATGAATACGTAGTAAAAAGATGCACTCAAAAATAGCTAGTGATGTGCAGTGGCACTTTTGGTTGCAGAAATATCTGACTTTGAAATTTCCGAAAATCCAAAATTGCACTTCTCTCAAGGTCATTTATTCCTTGTACCAACATTAGAAATGCATGAAATTAGCTGGAAAATAATCCAGTTGTTTAACAGTTTAAAAAGATTGAAAGAGATTATTGTTATTGTTAGATTGCTGTAACCATTTGTTCCACACTAAAAATATAAAAGATTATTGATAAATTGCAATAACTATTTGTTTTACAGTTTAAATAAAATAAGGTTTAATGCCAGAATGTAATAACAAATGTTTTCCAGTTAAATTTTTTTAAAGATTATTGTGGTATTAAAATGGCAATTTGTCTTACAGTTTAAAAATTAAAGATTTTTGTTAGATTGTATTAACCAATTGTTTTAAATAAATATTAATTAAAATAATATTACCCCTTTTTGAAATTGCACCTTTATCTTTAAGCGAGGATTTTATGCATCATTTTTCTGAGTTAACCCCTCTTCTGAAAGTTTTTGATGAAGGAGTAAGCACGATGCTTGTTGACAACTTTTCGGTTTCAGATTGCACCTCTATCTATAATAACCTACAAACTATTCAATACAACGTACCTCTATCTATAATAACCTACAAACTATTCAATACAACCAGTGTTCGATTCTTGTCCAAGCTGGTTACCTATTCTTAGCCCCTTTTTCAAAAGATCCCCAAAATTTGGTTACAAGAAACACTTTATGGTAACATTTATTTAAATTTTAAAAGGGATTTCTCAAAATAACTTTTTTTTCCAAATTAAAATAACAAAAGTTCTAAAAAAACTAAAATAGCATTTTTTCCCCTTATTTTAATACTTACTGAACTTAAAAAAAAACAAGTTGGTTTGAAACAGTAACTGTCACCAAGAACTGCTTCTTCACAAGGTATATAAACATTAGAAAAAAAAAACTAGTAATATTTTCAACTTTTAAAAGCAAAAATCAACAATATTCAAAAAAATTCTTTGGCAACTTAAGATATATTAGTTGCAACTTTATATACTTTATCATAATTAATAATATATTAATATTTTTATATATTATTAATTGTATGTTTAATTTATTTGCAGTTTGAAAAATAATTTAATATTTATTTATTACATAAAGAATGGAAATACTCTAAACTCAACTAAAAAAATAAGAAATATCAATTGAAACTAAGAATTTTTTTATGTTAATATATACTGCCTTACCTATTTCTTAGTAAACTAGTAATGAACAATCAATGAATCAGATTGCGCTACATTTTATGACGTCGTGCTAAAGTGATTTTTGACTAACATAGATTTTGCTTCAAATATTATTTTTTAAATAAACAATGTTTATCATGACATTGTCGATGTGGTAACATCGATTTTATGAGTTAAATATAAAATTTCAATATTAATTATATGGGAAATTCGCCGACAGACAGTAGACGGATGTTGTCCGAACGTACAGACAGACGGAAAAAAGTATAAAAACTAGTTGAGTCTCCAATAGTCATACTTTTATTACAAAAAAAATAACAATAATATCCAATGAATAGGCCCGATTTTGGAAGGGGAGTACGGGCAGACCGACGGACATCAGCTGCACATTAATAGCTATTTTTTTTCATTCTTTCGAAGGAAAAAAGGGCTTTAAACCGTTTAAGGTAGAAGAATACCCAAAATTCCACAAAATTCTAAAAATTTTACTATTACTTTAATCTTCTCCAAATTTGGCATAGTGATTTCAAATAAAATGAATAATACTATTTGGGTATTTTTTTTTATTCAAACATAATTTATTTATTTTAAACGGTGTTTTTCTACTGAAAAAAGAGGTTTACGCTAACAAGTCTACCACATTGAATTTTCATCCTATAAACAATAATTATGTGTTAAATTCTTCGTTTTGAACTGATGCATGTAATGACAATCTAGATTTACATACAAATTACAAGAAAAGAAGTTATTAAGAAAAATGTTATAAATTG
Source organism: Hylyphantes graminicola (assembly GCA_023701765.1). NCBI lineage: Eukaryota > Metazoa > Arthropoda > Arachnida > Araneae > Linyphiidae > Hylyphantes > Hylyphantes graminicola. The sequence continues at coordinate 45,300,291 of CM043122.1, read as the reverse complement.
ACCACATAAAAAGAGATTTTTTTAGATTAACTTACACTTGGAATTTGTTTTTTAAACTTGTATATTTACCCCAGATGTTAGTGGTTCATGGCACAGATATATATTGAAATAGCATCTGTAAAAAAATTCAGGTAAATTAATGTAAAACTTTTTTTACAAGAAGGTGTTGGCGCAAACCCATTTTTTTAGGTGAAAAACACCGTTTAAAATAAATCAATTATATTTAAATAAAAAAAAATTGCCTAAAAAGCATTGCTCATTATATTTGAAATCACTATGCCAAATTTGGAAAAGATTAATGTAATAGAAATTTTTTTAGAATTTTGGGTATTCGCCTACCTTAAGTCATCAATTGGTTTCTTATGAATTTGGTAGATGGCAGCACCAATTAAAGCAAACTATTCTTGAACAAAATTCCTAATTGATATAAAATTATACCCACAATATTATTTCTACTGTTTTATAATGCTCTTGAATGACTTTTTAATAATTTTATTAAAATAAATAATATTTTTTATTTAAAAAATACATGCACTCCTAAAATGTTTTTTAAATTATTTTTTTAAAATTTTTTAAGGCGGTAAATAAAATGGCTCTCCATTATCCTCTTTCACAATCAGAGTAGCCTTTAAGAAGCCAAATGGGCCTTCGCACCTTTAAAGGGGACAACTAATACTAATAAAACAACACAAAACAGTTTTTTTTAACAAAATTATTTTCTTGGCCTTTTTTTTAAGTAAATAAAAAATAAAGTTAACCACAGGAACGAAAATAAAGTTAAAAAAAAAAACCAAACTACTGGGTGAGGCAAAGAAAAGTGGCCCCGGTCTAGAGATAGGAATACGTTGAAATGCTTGGCGAGAAAAACTCTTGAAGCCACAAGATACCTGTTTTTTCATTGGTTGGATCGGAATAGCTTCACATTAGAGCTAAGCATATAGACTAGTGGGGAGTTCAGATCTCAGTTCGTATTGTATGAAGACGTCCCATAATGGAAATTTTGTGAATTGCAATCAATTTAGAATATTTTGTATTACCAAAAACAAAAAGTTCCTGTTCAATAGAATAAATAACGACCGAAACAATCAAATAATCACTAGTGGGAACTTTTCTTAATCAGCTCTACAAACCTTGTTTATATTTCATTTCAACTTCCTTCTAAAACCGTAGCGTAGTTGCCGGCAAATAAGTCGCCAAGCGTTTCTTTTGGGCTTAATATTGAAGCGATCAATAGCTTCAGCTGGCAAACCTGTTTTTGTATTGGTTTTAGACTTGGCAACATTTCTGTCGCATTCTTATCTCTAGAATGGGGCCACTTTTGTTTACCTCACCTTGTACTTACATAAAAAAAACTGAATTACAGCCACTATCACTGAAGTTTGCTCAGAGCCTCACACAGAGATACTAAATAGAATGGACTGCGCATTGGCAAACCTAAAGCGTCCTCATTATCTACGGCAGGGGTTCCCAACCGGTGGTACGCGTACCACTGGTGGTACGCGAGAATATTTAAGGTGGTACGCGAGTGATGTGAGCAACATGTTGCTATCAATAGATTCTGTACGCATGTGCAGTGAACCACGCAAACATATTACACGTTATTTTAAACATTTACCTTATTTTAAAGAGAAATCTTTAATTAACTTCTGGATCGGATTTTGCTGAGTTTGTACTATTTTTATTTGTATATGTTTAGACCTATGGGTAATAAACAACACTGTAAATTAGTACCATTTTAATCTTTTTGTTTCTCCTTTATTGTAAACATGTTATAAATAAACAAATATCTTATCATTCAATACAAAGTTTTCTCAGGAATTTTACTCAAAAAAACCTTTGAACACTTTTAAAAGAGTAAAAATTATACGTTTCACTTCGGCGGCGTACAAAGAAAACGAAAATAAGCGAGCGCCAAAGGAATCTATAACCTCTTGCGACCTGGTGTCTTCATTTGGGGAAATTTTTTAAAACATTCCCACAAACAATTAACATGTTAATAGTTTCGAAATTGGCCTGGTCTGATAGAAGATCCAAATATAAGTTTTCTGCCTTTTATTACAGTATCAGTCATTTATTTCTATAAAAAAATAACGTTGAGCGAGGGTCAATACGATATTGGAGTTTTTAAGAAAATTATTTAAAAACAATTTCCAAACTTTAAAAAAAATTCTTTTAGTATATACTTTTAAGGCATTTTGCATTAAAAACACTGTTAAAATATTCTGTTAAATACAAATAAGTAATACGGCCTTTCTTGTTGCATTTATTAACACAAATAATGTGTATTTTCAGAGTTTAAGGGATGTCCCTAAGTAACTATAAACATAATTTTTTAAAAAAATCTTTGAAAAACAGACTTTTTAGATTATATTTGTATGAAAAGTATGTTTAAATTAGGAATATACGTGAAGGATTTTGCTCGGTTCTTAAGAGGGTAAGAAAGTCAATCCAAGTCTATAGTTATTATTTTTTTTATTTTATTTATTTATTTATTATTTTTTTTTTTTGAAATTTTGTGTGACTTTGGAAATATTTTGTGGACGTGCCCACAAGGGTTCAACACCCTCACTATTTTGAACTTTTCTCCCAAACTTGGACAAATCTAATTACATTACCGCGAAGTTAACCATAGAGAAATTCAAATTGAATTCAGATGTCAATGAAAAAACCCACAAAAATAGAGTAAAAACAAAACTCGACGCAGCAAAAAGGGATTTATGAAGCAAGTAGATTCTATAAATAAAAAAAAAAACAAGAAAATAATCAACGAAGCCATTTCAAACGTAAATAAACAATACTTTAAGAAATTAAAACGAGTAGTTTAAGGGGTCACAGGAGTCTTAAGGGGGAATAGTACCGAGAATCGGCTTCTCAAGCGAAGGCTTCTCTCTGTGTTAATCCTATGGGAAAAAAATAAAAAGTCTGCCACATTTCTCCGGCTCTAATTAATATTTTTACAAGCGGTTTTTTTTATATGATGCATGCAGCTGATTTGCAGGTCCGTATAATCCCATTTTTTTGAAATTCATAAAAATAATTTTTTGATTATTAATAAACAGTTTTACGATATGAACTAGGACGAAATTTGAAAAATCGCGATTATAGGGACGTACAACTTTTAATTTCATTAATTTTGAAAAAAAAAAGTTCGCAATTATTTGCATTTTTAGGGTAGAAAAGTGGCAGCGAAATTATGAAATTTTCAATATCCAGTCTTATCCAGGAAGTAGCGCCCCCTGGGTTAGCTCCTCCCCCTAAAGTTAGCTCCTCCCCTTTTAGTTAAAGATGCTGAAACTCAGATAAGATAAGGTACGTGTAGTTCAATTTCAAGAGTCTGTGAATTTTAACTTCTGCTCCGTAAGCTAAAGTTTCAATTCATTGTGTGTTTTTGGACGCCGATTTCGATAATACAAATGGATTTTTTACTATAGCGTCCAGTTTAAAAGCTTAAAAAAAATTAAGTGGCATTGATTCATTCTATTGGATTCTAATTCTTAATTAGTAAAAAAAATCTTTTTTAATTTTTCCCAAATGATTTATTTGAAAGAGTTTGAAATATGCTTTGGGGACTTGAAGTTTAGAAAAAGGCATTACAAAGTGTGAACAATTGCACAAATTTGGACTTATATATTTTTGTTGAAATATTACTTTAAGTTAAAATCCGAAAAACATGTACTTCTTGAAGTTTTTGTTGTATAATTTACCATTTCTTTCAAAAAGGATTTTTGCATAACGTTTTAAATCTGTTTTGGCATTAGGTAGCAGTATTGGCGTGTTTTATATTAGGTAACTTTTTTCAGTTTTTCATTTTTGAACTTCCGCGATTTTAATTAATGATTCGGTTCCACTCTCAATGCGAGGTCTTGTTGTGTTCCGTCCGTTGTATTCTAATATAGTTTAGTTTTAGGTTTGAATGATCGTCGCACTAGAGCTACACGAGTGCTATTGGCGACGGGCGTCGTATTTTAGAGCCACAGTCAGGTGACGAGCCAGCACCTGAGTAGGCACCCAACGCAACCGTTAAGGGCGACATCGTACGCAGCGTTAGGACTTTGAAGGATATTTAACGTGCACTCCCTTACACGGGGTATTATTCGTCGGACATTTTTTGCTGCACGGGCCGTTTATCGGTCGGCAGCTACTTTTTGGCGATGCCCGGACCCGAACCTGGGACCTTCCGTATGCTAAGCGTGTGCTCAACCGACTGGGCTCCCCAGCCCCTCTAATATAGTTTAGTAAAGTTAGTTTGAAATATCTTCGCACTAGAGCTATATGATGGCTATTGGCGACGGGCGTCGTAGTTTACAACCGCGGTCAAGTAACGAGTCGACATCAGGGTATGCACCCAATGCAACTGTTCAAGAAGCCATCGTACGCAGTGTTGGGACTAATAAGAATATTTAGCGTGCATTCCCAATGCAAGGGGTATTATTCGTCGGACATTTTTCTTCACGGACGATTTATAGGTCGGCGGTTGATTTGGCGATGCCCGGACCGAACCTGGGACCTTTCACATTTAAGGCAAAAAAATGCCTTAACCGACTGATCTGTTCTGTCTTCTTTATGTGCATCATTTTCTTATTCCTGCAATTTATTAAACCTTTATCGCTGCATACTCGGCATACCGAATATCCTGTATAAATCCCAACCAGTATAGTTTCCGCGTTCGAATCCCGGTTGGTAAGCGCATGGATGATTGACTTGTCAATACAATGTTAGGTTAGGTAAGGTTTGAAATATCGTCGCACTAGAGCTACACGAGGGCTATTGGAGAACGGGCATCGTATTTTGGAACCACAGTCAGGTGACGAGCCATCACCTGAATAGGCAACCAACGCAACCGCTAAGGGCGACATTGTACTCAGCGTTCAATACAATGTTAATTGTCTACATGTTGGTCTTAATTTGTGTAAAAAGATGTCCATCCTCTCCGGACGCTCTGGTAACATTCTTCCATAGGATATCCATGATCACAACAACAGCATTAAACCTTATTAGTTTCAATTAGATTAAATTTTCCCTAACTAATAGAAGATAGCTAATTATTCGAGGTAGCATCCTTCAAATCCAGATTGCCGAATTATTTTCAAAGAAAATTGCAATTTGGTTGTTTTAGATTATATAAGTTTCCAGTTTTCCTTTTTGTCCATCGTGATTTTATTGGTTGTTTCAACTTTACTCTAAATGCTCGATAAAAATCGCAGATATTTAGTAATGGGAATTTATTCTAAAGTGTCTTCCATTTTGAGTTTGAAACAAGCATGAGAGGATTCACTAAAGAAACCACGTTATTGGCGCAAATAGTTTATTTGTTGCTGTACAAATTATACAAGTTTCGGCTCGTCTTCTTCAGAAAAACACTACACAACTATAATAGTGCCTCTTATAAAATTTTTTTTAATTTTTGTTCAAAAACTTCATTTTATTTAAGACAGTTTTTCTTCGCAAAATTGGAAATTTTTGAATCGTTACGTCTCGATCCTAATGTTGGCGCATACCCTTCCCTCCCCCTCTGAGCGTGCCGTAATCGTACGTCCCCTTATCGAAAAATTTAATATTTTGAAGCATATTCAATATATTTACCTTCAATGATCTTTCAATATTACTTTTATGATGTGGTTTTTTAATCTATCAATAACACTTGTTATAATTTTCAAAAAAAGATACGAATGAATTTTAAAAAATACACTTTTGTCAAACATATAATTTTTTTTGTTCTGAAAAATAATCGTATGATAATTTATGTAAATATACATCGTAATAAAATGCAAGTTTTTAAAGAAAATTGTGTGGAATATTTTTGAGAAGAAAAAATAAGGCATTAAAGTGTTCTTCGATTCCAAGCACCACAAACAACCATTTCACCGATCAAACTGAACCGATTCCAAACACCACTATACAATTTCGATTAAGGGGTCATAGGAGTCTTAAAAATGTGCAAAGAAGGTACTACAAAACATAGTTTGATCTTTCATGGCATTTTTGAACTACTCAATGTATAAGTATAATTTTTTTATATGTAATTCTACAAGAATTATTTATTATAAAACAAGTTTTAAAATTCATGAAAATTTAGCCAAAACTAAAATAAATGATATTAAACATGAAGCTATTTGAACACATTGTGATTAGGCTTGCGCGGCAAATTGTAAGGTCAAAATTGAAAAAATTACCAAGAAAATGACTTTATATGGTACAAATATGTACAAACAAAGACTTACACCTAAATTCTCAGCTCAATTTTAATTAGCAATTATTTTTAAAAAATTTTAAAATCAAAATTTTAAAATTTTTATTAATTTTTTTAGAAAAAAGTTCTTAAAATAATTTCTAATTAAAATTGAGCTGACAATTTAAGTATAAGTCTTTGTTTATACATATTTGTACAATATAAAGTCATTTTCTTGGAAATTTTTTCAATTTTGACCTCACAATTTGCCGCGCAAGCCTAATCACAATGTGTTCAAATAGCTTCATGTTTAATATAATTTATTTTAGTTTTAGCTAAAGCTTCATAAATTTTAAAACTTGTTTTATAATAAATAAATCTTGTAGAATTACATTTAAAAAATTATACTCATTTATTGAGTAGTTAAAAAATGACATGAAAGATCAAACTATGCTTTGTAGTATCTTCTTTGCACATTTTTAAGACTCCTATGACCCCTTAAAGCATCAAATAAACCAAGATTAGTATAAAATACATTCTTCTCGCAGGTATAGCTGTAAACAAGTTGACCTGCAAACCCAGAGATCCGATGCCAGGATCGAATGTAATCCTTCTATAAATCATAATATCAATCAAATATCTACCGTATAGAGAGGGTTTGTGCACATTAAATCCATTGCGGTGCAATGTTTCATAGTCTTGCACAATATTACGAATTGGTTCCCAGTCCGATACAAGCATCGTCTTTCTGACGGCATTTTAAAATTACGAGGCACGTCGACAAAATTCCACAGATAGATATAACACAACGTTTAAATAATTTCTAATATAAATTCTAAAACCGCGTGCAGTAGAACTTCAATTATCCGAAGCATGAATGATTTATTCGAATGTCGGAAAAAAAAATTGCACCCGACCCACCTGGTAATGTTTGTCTCTGTTGGATGTCATACCTGATAATATTTTTGTACCAACCAAAAAATTACTAGGCATTACATCCAGCAGAGATTACAACAATAGGTAGGCAGGTATAAATGTTTATGGTGTCACATAATAAACTTTAGTACCAACTGTAACTGCTTCCCCTTTTTGTAGTCACCTGTTATTTATGCAAATGATCTTTTTTTAATGCGTATAGTATAGTGTAGTAACTGTTTGTATATTTATCAATCACTTCTAAAAGAAACCTACAAATTTTAACATAAATTGAAAAAAAATTACAAAAGCTTGTAACTCAACTTGCCAAACGATACTTTATAGCTTGGATTTGATTGGGCTGATTACGACCGAAACTAGAATTTACGTGGTGAGTTTAAAGTTCAGGCGTAGCTTTCGTGCGACGTTATTCAACTAACCTGCAAAGTGAGTCATCCCGTCTTCTCATAGGGAAAATGGTTGGTTGGTACATGTATTTCTGGGTTGTGTGCTTGATCAGATACCCACCTATAAACCTCGTCAAGTAAGACATAGACAGATTTTTTTACTGGCACAGAGATAGAGAGGAATTGCACCCAGGGCGACGCGTCGCGACGGCGGGAATTTCTCGAAGGAGGTTTGAGATACGTTGACAAGGGGAGGAGCTTAGGAAAGGTAGTTTAAAACTGACCAATCGGCTACTTATAGAAGGATTGGAAAATAAGATGAAAACGTCAATCAATGAATTAAGCATTTTGATTTGCTATTCTCCGAATTCTCTGAACCTCCCTCCATAGCAGTTCCGATATCTTCACCAGATGTCGCCCTCGGCCACGTTGAGTTGCCTGCTCGGTACGATCCCGCCTTAAGGCGGGATCATACCGAGCAGGCAACTCATTGTGGCCGAGGGCGACATCTGGTGAAGATATCGGAACTGCTGTAGAGGGAGGTTCAGAGAATTCGGAAACTAGCAAATCAAAATGCTTAATTCATTGATTGACGTTTTCATCTTATTTTTCAATCCTTCTATAAATAGCTGATTGGTCAGTTTTAAACTACCTTTCCTAAGCTCCTCCCCTTGTCAACGTATCTCACACCTCCTTCGAGAAATTCCCGCCGTCGCACAGTGGGGCCAAATCGAAATCTAGCGCGCCAAAACTCAAAAAATCGACTTTTACAAAATCCCTATTTACTTATATTTATATAATGCTATGATGTTGTGGAACATGTTTATAAAATATTAGAATAGACAGATGGCTCGTATGCAATTGGCAGGCTGCCAAATTGGAAGTTTTTTTTGTTTAACGCTAATTTGCAGTTTGTTTATTCAACTGTCTACTCCTAAAGTGAGAGGTCGTGTATCAGTTTTATATGCTGAATTCTAAAATTTTTGAGATTTACCCTTTTAATTAAAGTGCATTTATTATATTTATGCTACTTTTAAAAGTTATCATAAAAATTTAATCTTGTATTTTTAGCTAGATAAATGTAGTACATGAAAACTACGAAATGCAAAATGTATATGCGTCGTTCAAAAAGGTGCCACTTTTTTGCAACTCCTTGCAACGCCGTAATATTTGTGTAGCAATGTAATATGAAGTCTATTGAACATATTCCATAAAGTTTTACTTGCAATAACTTGCAATCTTATGAGATTTCTCCTTTTTTTAGCGTATAGAATAATATGACTAACGATTTCAAGAAACGTTCGAGAATATTAAAATAAAACCTTCAATTGATAAATTTAGTAATAATGAAACTCATATAAAACTTATAGAGACAGTTCCTACACCATAAATGATTGACAATATAGTATAAGAGAAAAAAACGCCTAACTAATGAGCTATTCGTCTGCAGGGTTTATCCACTTTGTATGCAAAATTCAATTCATGGCAAATGTTCAAGTTCTACCGATAGCTTACCATTTAGACACACGGACGTTTGAATCAAGATAAAAGAAAGCAAGATTTAAGAGAAAAATAAATTATATATATCCAATAATGTTTTTAAGATCACTTTACAGTAAATTTTTATGCCCTTTATGTCTCCCACACAACTCTTAATGGCGATCTGACGGATAGGGGGAAGCTGAATTAATTTTGGCGCGGTAGATTTGAATTTGGCCCCACTGTGCGTCGCCCTGGGTGCAATTCCTCTCTATTTGTGTGCCAGTAAAAAAT